>JASSRZ010000053.1:1491653-1505288 GCA_032164315.1 Malacoctenus gilli | reverse complement strand
TGTGTGTGTGTGTGTGTGTGTGTGTGTGTGTGTGTGTGTGTGTGTGTGTGTGTGTGTGTGTGTGTGTGTGGTTTTTTCAACTCTCAAAACTCTATACGATTAAAGTTTTACATTTTCTGTCATCGTAACCCAAAGTGCTGCTTGTTTTCATCAGTTCAATGTTTGGCTGAGCTTTGCGTAAGCCGTCAACTGAAACCCAAATCCTCCCCTGCTTGCAGAATAGCTGATTGTTCATTATGTTATTTGCAAAGATGCTGGCGAGTCTTCTCACTTTGATTGTTCCTTTCTGTTGTTTGCTCTCGCTGTTCTTCGCTCTCGACCAGCGAATAAGCAGCCAATCAGCATGGCTGAATAGAGGTGTTTTGGCGGCTACATTAAAGGTACAACGCAGAATACTTTTGGCTTCGCTCTATTTGAATATGACCGCTAAACACTGTGACAGAATGTGAGAAAACAAAAATTCTGGCATTGCTTCAATGTTGCGCTGCAAAGTCAGCAAATTACAGGCCCACACCAGCAGTCTGTTCAGCTTGCAGTACTTTCTCAGGCCTCATGGGGATCTCATGAGCTCCTAACGGTGTACTTGCATTCAATCTTTAAAGGAGGAGAAGAAGCAGAAGGCATGGTGCTGGAAAAATTGTATCCGCGGCACTTTGGAGCTCGGGTTTTCAGAGGAAATCAGAGCTTAGAGTTTCCAGTTGATTGCAGCAGATTTTATTGAAGCATTTGGTGAAGTGGTTGCTTTGCAAAATTTGTGCCACTTACAAACAAATTCTGTCCTAAGTTTTCAATAATTCATCAGGTACAATCACCATTTTTAGGATTTTTAGGCAGGACTGACTCTGCCACAGTAAGTGTCAGGTGTCGACAGCCTGTGGAGCTTAGAGGTTCACTTTCTGTGCAAATGTAGCGTAGCTTCATGCCCCCCCCCACACACACACACACACACATGCACGCAAGCAGTGTGTGAAGCCATGAACTTGTTCATCGAGGGGCTGCCGAGTCTCATCAGCTGTGTCTGTGAGTACAAAGAAGTCTGCCAATCATCACTGCAGCAGGACCCGTCAGTCACGGGATGAAGCCGTCCAGAAACGGATCAAAAGGAACGCCCTGAAAGTCTCCAGCGTCACTACAAAGTCCGTCGGCAGTTTACTGTAAACATGCCACAGTTCAGCTGCCGCTAATGAGTCGGGGGACCCCGCTCGCCGTTGCCTGCATGCACCTGCGGACTCGCTTCTGTACAGTCATCAGGTGTGCCGGTGGCGCCTCCATCTGCGCTGTGCAGGTACCAGGATGAGCAGCTGGGACGAGCTGACCGGCTGCTGAGCACTACAGTCCGAGCCTTCATCAATATGCCGTTTTTCCCTGACGGTGCAAAGTTTCGACACGTTTTCAAAGATTTGAAGTTTTTCTCCTTGAAGGAAAAAAAAGAAAAGAAACTCGTTCCTCAACCAGTCAGTTCAGATATTTGGAGGCTGCATTTCACAGTTCAGAAGCAGGAAAAAAGACTTTCTTCCGACTCGTATAGTCAAAGAATTTATCTAATTCACTCTTATTAGGTTTGTTCATTCCTTTACTTTTGGTGACAGACTCTAGAGTGTGTGTGCCCCTGTTTGTTTTTTGTTGCCATATCCCAAAGTGCCTCTGAGCAAGACACTGAACCCCAAACAGTTTCTCTTATGTTTAATGTGCTCTGTGTGGCTGCTGCTGTCCTGTGAAAGGGTGAATATGACTTTAATAGTCTGCTATAGAAATAAAGTACGTTTTTTTATATTTTGCCATTTACTAAAGCGTTTACCGAAGGTAAGAGGAACTTGCAGCGTTCCAGCCATCTTTTGGCTGAGGCCCCGTGGTTGACGATGTTTATCCAGCTTGGCCAGAAATTTATTACTCACCGTGATTGCAAGTGTAGATTTCATGGCGGGAGTCGCATGATGTTCTGTATTGTTTACAGCTGGAGGGGAACGCCATGTAACTCACTCTGTTGGGGACCTCGCCGTAGCCCCGCGGCACCTCGCTTTCCAAGTACGGGGCCAAGTGTTGGGGGACCTTCAGGCTCTGCCCCCCCCCCTCCAAAATACCAGTTATCAGTGAGACGAAATCAAAAGTTGTGTTCGTTTCTAAAAACTTTCCATGATGTGTCGCTGGCTGAGACGCGGTTCACTGTGGCTCTGTGGCTTCGCTCTCTACTTCCTGAGCTGAAGTGCTGCTGGGGAACCGTATCGCGGTGCGCGCCGTCACATTGCAACAGAGCCGCTCGCCCGTCCTGGGTGATGGGATCGTTCAGACGGGCCCGTTTCAGGAAGCGTTTTACTTCATCGTAAATTCCCGCAGACCTACGGGTTCCACTGTATTCTCATCGCTTGGCTGCGGTGAAGGTGTAAAGGAGCAGTTTGTGCGTTGTGTCATCGGCGCAACGGCGATAACGCATTGTGTGGAGTTCAGTGGGGCTGTCGGCACCGATAGAGGCGCAGCAATAAATCACATCGAACCGCTCTTCCATTTTCATTCCGTTGTTTGCCTCTGTGGAGTATCGCAAAGTTTCCACCATTGGAAATCACCTCTGCCCCCCCCCCCCTCTCCCCCCTCCTTTTGTTTGTGGAGCAGACCTCGTCTGTCACTGGAGCTCATTTGACCGGCTAAGAACTGCGAGTCAGTTTTGTTTTTTTTCTCGATAAGCCGACAGGAAAACAACAGCCCGTGTGGAGGAATAAGATAGCGCCGGCAACATTTCCAGGAGCGCTCTGAAGCCCAGATGCATGTTGAGCAATTCATTTCGGTGGTTCAGACGCGCAACATAAAGAACAACGTGCTTACACGAGCCCTCATTCTCGGGCGACACAATGGGGCGAAAAAAAATACATTTTTCAGATGTGGGTCAAACGTTCGTGAGAGGTGTTGTTGTGAGATCAGCTGGATGCTTCTACCTCTGCTTTTCTTTTCAAGGCTCCTGTGGAGACGACAGACTCGGACTACTTATCGCTCATTTGAATACAACTCAGCGTTCAGCGGTTTTGTCGGGTGAAATGAACAAATTGGGGAAAAGAGGTAACAGCGAGCCCACTTGATTAAATTAATTTGCCAAAAGCGAAAATAATTTCGAGTGAGGCTTTGTTTTCGCTGTGATATTTCCACTGTTTGGAAGGAAAGCGATCACCTTCGTGTGTAAAATCGAGTTTTTCAGAGTTCCTTCGGTGGGCGCCCAAGAGTCGAGTCGCCTGATCAATGTAATGTCAGGGCAAAGTTGACCTTCAATCTCAGGGAAAAAAAAATCATTGAACAGTTTGAGACGCTTCTATCGAGTTGGTTTGAAACCCTTCAGAGATTCGTTGAGTTTTGAGCCCGTGAATACGTCATTTTGAAGCATGTATCTACTCAACTGGTGGAACGAAGCATTTGAACCATCTCGCATGCTTCAAAAAGTTTGAAAATATAAGAGCAGGACACATTGTTGGAAAGTGTTTTGTTTCTTCAAAATATGCAAGTTTTTTTTCTTCCCGATTCCAGTCTTGTGTTTGTAGCAATATCACATTTCTGCACAGAAATTAAGCAAATTTAAATGCAGTTTAGAGTTTATTTACTAAGAAAGGAAGTTTCCAGAGTCAAACACACGTTTGTGCACACTCTGTACCAACAGTTCTTTCCATGCACTTTGTGTAGTTACCTTTAAGTGGTGCAAAGAAATTTGGTGTCATCATCAGGTCTCACAACCTGAAACACTCAGAACTGTCTTCTAAAGCTAAGACAAGAAAAACTCCCTCCCTGCATGTCCTGTACTATAAGTCACTTTTCACCTTCAAATGATTGTCGTTTCCATGGAAGCTTCTGGCCGTTTGTCCCTTTACCGTTTCTCTGATCAGCGAGCTTCTGGTTAGTAAACGAGGAAAAACCAAACCTGCATGTGAACAGCGACGGCCAGAGGGGGTCAACAATTCTACAAATCTGACCAACGCACACGTAAACCATGCAATGAAGGAAAGGGGGTGGGTGGTCAGTTTTTTACACCATGTAAATACCCCCCCCGATCATCAGCGGCGCTAAAAATAACTGCAACATTGCCAAAATCCACACCGCAGGGCCCGTCTGCGACCAATATAGCCCCAGCCGAGACTTTCATGCTGCACTGTGGCCACTAAGTATATCACCTTTTTGTCAGCAGGCCGAGACAGGCGCGCTTTAAATAGCCAGTCCGGGCTATATTGAACTTGAGACATTATGTAAGAGGATTGAGTGGTGGCTGGATGCACACTCGGCCTGTTTCCCCCTGAACCCGCCGCGGGCCTGACCTGCAGCTCCCAGCTGCCTCCGTCTCTCTCCCACAATGCAGCCAGCTCGCGCTCCCCCCTCCCGCCGGATGAAACGCGGCGATTTTGACCCCCCCCCCCCCCCTCGTCTCAGCCTCACTCTCTCCTGGCTGCCTCAAGGCCAGATGCAAGGGGGCGGGGGGGGCAGGGAACGGGGTGCCTGGCGGTTGTCAAAGGGAATCCTTTTCTTGGAAAGCCCTGAGTCACTGCTGCTCCTGCAGTCATGATCTGAGGAGGGGAGGGAGGACGTGGATAAGGGCCTATAGGAAGGGCGCGCTGCTCAGTGTGCTTTGAAGATTAGGCTGAAAAAATATTAAGCAACTCGCGTGTCCTGCACTGACAGATCTCCTCTGTTAAATTACCAGAGCCTACATGACTTTTTACCATAATAAAAAAAAGAGCAGGGAAGCTGCTTCCAGTTGTCATCCTTCAGTTTAGATCCTACATGACTGTAAGTGACTGTAAACCCGGTCAAAGCAGGCATTATCTGTGCATTATCTGAAGTGTAAAGATAGACATTTTGTTCATCCAAAAAATGTTGTTCCTCCAAAGGTTTAGTCTTAAGATATGTGTGCACTCTCTGTCGTAATGAGGCACAGAAAACGCATCAGGCTACAGAAACTTCACAGAACTCCCACCAATCACTTGGTAGTGAAGGCCTAATGAGAGGAGCGCTCCAACTCGCCGCTCGCACGCTCCGGTTTTTCAAGGTTATTTCCTTGGCTGGTCTTTTTAAACTGGGGGGGGGGGGTCCAGCAGCTTCAGCTGTGTCGTTTGAATGAAAGTAACTTTGGAGCTCTTTGGATGTTAGTGGGGGAAAAATGGCCTAATGAGCCGTATGCACAGCAGACGAGCAAAGTTTCAGAGAGCGGGCGGCGGGTCTCCGAACTGACAGCGTTAAAGCTGAATAATAGGCCAGCGCACCGCTGCACCCCTCAGGTTTAATTGTACATTTGGAATTTGGATGTTAATGGGCACCCCGCAGCCTTAAACAGAGCTATAATGGACACTCAACACATGGCAGCAATAATTTGATTAAATCAACACTTTGTGTCTGCGCGCTAAATAATTCCGTTCTCTCCATTGGCCCCAAGTGAAGGGCAAGCGGAAATACATCAGCAACACTGTGTTTACCGCAGCTGGTTAATGTGACATCCGAGTATTCGCGAGCGAACAAGCAACCCGAGACTTTTTATTTCCCCGACTCGACGCAGGTTTGTTTCTGCGAGCGCTTCCTGGTGAGTTACGGTCTGAAAGGTAACCATTAACCAGCGTGACACACTTAGAGGGCGAGCGCAAACACATTTGTCCCGCGCGACGCTGACAGCCCGATCAGAGTCGCCGTCTGCACATCTCGGGAAAAGGTTTTCCCAGAACGCCAGGCAGGAGCACCTCCCTGCCAGGATTACATAAGTGACATTTGCAGAAAGTGACTTTCGTGATTAAAAATAAACATCTTATTTTGTTCCGCATGAAAAGGACAGTGTCTGAGTGTCGAGTCCAGCCGAGCTGGCTGTGCGTGTGCGTGTGTGTGATGTTTGCAGCAAGCATTCATTGCAGACACGTGCAGGTTGCGGTCGAAGCTGTGTGGAGCTACGTGGGGATCCGTGGCCGTCGGAGGGAAAGCTGCTCTCGGGTCCCGTTAGCTCAAATCCGACCGTTCGCAACCTCATAACGCGATTGAGTGCAAATCTAGAAAATACTTTGGAAGAAACTTTTGTGATAAGTAGCATTTGTTGACGGTGGGGGGGGGGACTTCTTGACGGTAGTGGGCCGGTTTTAAAGAGACTTCATATTCTGAAGGCTGTCCCCGTGTTGGTTTCAGTCTTCAGGCAGTTTTTCGGGCCGTCCGACGGGAAAGAACGAAGGCGGCGGTGCCCTCCGTTTCAACTCGAGCGTGTCGGTGCCGCGTCACGCAGCCAGACAGCTGCTACCACCCGAGGCTCCCGACCAGCCAGTGGGGAAACTGCCGCAAAAGGCTGCACAGTGACGTCGCCCCCGTCTACTGTCAACACGTGCGCGGCTCCGAACGCTGAGTCAAACGATAACCGCGTCCTTGGATTGATCATTTGTTTGATTGGATGAGCAGCAGAGCTGTCATTTGAGGCGATGCCATCTTGGACGATCGTGGCAATTAAGTCGTGAAAACTAAAATAGTCATTAGAGTTTGTTTAAATGTGCAGCCCCACCTACTACGGCAAAGCTGACAGATGTTTTGGAGTTGGCTGCTTCATGCTGTCGGATGGATTGGCTCAGATGCACGTTCTCCTCTCGGGAGGCTCAGTGGGACCTTGGCTGATCCCGCTACTCTTCATCTTCACGCTGTCATCAGGCAGGGATTTGCCTTTATATCACAGTTGTAACCCCGGTAAAGTTTTTTTCTATGGCGGCAGGCTCATGTCTCTGCAAGTCTTCTGTTTTTTTGGTTATCGACCAAAAATGCTCGTTATTACCAAAGATTGTAAATTCACTTTGTTGTCCAGGGTTTAGTTTCTTTTCTATTCTTCAAAGCTCACAGCAACAGTCTAATTTTTCATCCAGTCTTTTCAGAGATGCAAAGAAAACACGTGTTGACTCTTCAGACACTTCTGATTTGACTCTTCAATGAGTGAGTGCTGTCATTTCACTTGGCAGCATGAGAAACTTGCGTGCCTGCGATGCGTTTGAGTTGTCGTAATTACTGTAGGTTAACTTCCCTGAAACCAGAGTGTGTCATTGTTCCCAGGGAAGGACATGGGAACGTTGATGCAGAAGTTATTGTCGAGCGCTAACCGTTAATCTAACATCGCTGTCGCCGGGGAGTCCCCGGTGGGGACCACCGACGCCAGGACAGTAAAGTTGCATCTCCTTTTAGACGATGGACTCCTGAATTTATGGCATTTCAGCGTGTTTGTGTTTTGACATGAGTGTATTTCCATCCTTCAGAATAAAATGGGACCGTAAACACGAATAGACTTGTGTAATTCAAGTAAAATGCTTCCCTTTAATCCGATGCATTGATTGAGCAAAATTCTGAGACTAATGAAGGATTAACGGTCATTAGTGTTGTGCTTTAGTAAGTGAATTGTAAACACACTTGATGTCCCTGTTGATGGCACGTAAACAAAGGTTGGTGCCCAGGAAGCTTTCTGTCCTCACTTTTCTGTGTCTGTCCAGTGATGCAGAGCTGCACTGACAAGGTATTGTTCTTTTACTCAGCCCCACATGCAAAGCTTCCTCCCCCACCCTTGCAAAATTAATAGCTTAATGGCAAACTGCTGAATTGGCTGGATTGTGGGGTGTGGGGGGCGGGGGCAGGGGCGGGGGGGTGGTTCAGCTTGGCGGTGGCCAACTATGATCCGGTGTAACCACGCCATGTGTAATCCCTGGGCACGAGAAACACAGCTGTTGTATTAGCCTTTGACAAGATAGTACAGACCTGGCGGTGCTCAGAGACCTGGCACTCTGGCCTGGCTCCGCTCGACCTGGCCCCCGCTCGCAGCCAATAAAAGCCTCAGAATGACAGGGTGGGCTTCTGGGCGCGGTGCTTCGTTGTGGCCCTCGGCTCTGTTGGAGAGAAGAGCCGAGGGTGGAGGCTGATGGGTGGTCACTGCAGTTTGACACTGGCGGTGACATACGTGTGTGGGAGTGGGGGTGGTGGCGGTGGTGGTCGGGGGGGGAGCACTGGTGCTGCTATCAGGCCTGCTCACGCTCATCCAAATCCCAGATTAAACGGCCCCCGCCCCTTCGTTCGCTCACTCGCTTTCCCCACACACTCTCTTTTACTTCTGTTGTCTCTCTCCCCGTCTCACTCAGCAACACTTTTACCCCCCCCCCCCCCCCCGGCACCCTCCCCCTTTTTGTCTCTATATCTCCCCTCGCTCCCTCCCACCCTTGCTTGTGTAACAGTGCCCAGTGCTGGATTACTAAAGTGTGAGGCTGCTGGAGCAGGGGGGGGGGGGGGGGCTGGTGGTGGCAGGGCTCCACCACAATGGTGAGGTAGGCTCATTCTGTTCAGACTCCACCGCATCGCGGCCCTGTTTGGAAGACCGCCGCCTCGCTGAGCGTACCCTCCTCCGTTTATTACTGCCTATAATGCTGCTGCACTTGTACTCGGTTCATTGCAACCAACCCTGAGCTGAAGGAAAACAGGTGGAGGCCTCATAATACGGAATTCTGTCTAAAAAAAGCAGTATTTCACTCGTTTCTCAATAACGTTTGCGTCTCTGAAAGAGTTTTTAAGGGTCGTGTTGCACAGTCCGGCTGTGTGATATTGTGTTTAGATACTCGAGGAGAGGCTCACCCATCTTTTTGAACTACCGAGCTCGTTGTGCAGATCGTGCTCCTCTTTTTTTGTGTGTTTTCGAAGCACCGGTCCAGCGTTTGCGTTTGCTCGCAGCAGCCCGTCTCTCGTTGTTTTTCGGCTGACCAGTGACAGCAGCGCCGCGATGAGGGATTAGAAATGGATTAGAGACATAAGGCATTTTTTTGTCTCACTGTTATTATTTTTTCCCGGTTGAATCCGTGTAGGATTACTACGACAATACTACAAGTAATCTGCCCACCAGCTGACTCCCGTGACCTGTCACCGGCTCCTCAGTACACTAACCTAAATTCCCAGTTCACGCCCGAATATGGAGATGTCGATTGATAGTGTGAAAACGTGTACGGCTCTGCACAAACAAATGGCGTGCACGTTTAGGTGTTACCCTTGTGTGTGGGGGTCCCAGTGGTGGCTGGAATAAACAGCAAAGTAGTGGAGGAACTGACGACTATCTTCAAATGTTCTTTAGACATAATCAAAACTTTGAACTTTACTTTATACCCATGAACTTCTGAGCCTCCCAATTCGTTGTGTTTGTGTTGCTATTTCAGGACATGTTGCTGTTCCGTGGCCGTGTCGCGTCTTGTATCTCCCACCGATCCGCTCTGAGTGTTGCAGATATTCCGTTTATCACTCCTTCTCACTGCCTTTGAGTCATTTCCTGTTTCTCTCCCAAGTGCTCCGAGTGCTCAAACAACCAGAACCCCCCCCCCCAGCCCTCCCCATCCCATCCCACCCCCCCACCGCCTGCTCGATATGCAGAGATATTTTTAGTGTGGCGGGGAGGGCCTTGTCCAATTCGCCCTCTGTTCTCACATGTATTTATGACTAATCCCCTTGTAATCGTTTACCATTTATTACTGGGAGGGGTTCCTCCTCTAATCTGCTCCCTTGGCTTGTTGAATGAGGGGGAAAAGTGCAGCAGATCGGTTCTGGTCCCCCCCCCCCCCCACAGTGAGGATAAGGGGGTCAGGTGCAGTCTGGGTCAGATGTCTCGGCTGCTTAGGTCTGGTCCCAGTGAGCCCGTTAAGTCTGGGGCCTTTCCTCCCAAACCGGGCTCTTCATTTCCTACCGGGCTGATGGTAGCGCTGGAGGAAATTAATCAGATTACAGCGCGAATTGTGTAAAATTCCTCCTCGCCGTATAATCTCGCGCCGTCATACATGCGGCATCATCGGTGTTTCTGCCTCCAACTCGGCCCGTCTCTTCTTTCACTCTTCTCATGTTTCCTCTTTGTGAAGTCAAAACAGGTCAGGCTTTTTTTTTCTCTTTTTTTTTCAGTGATTGACAAACCATCAGCGTGTGATTCGGCTGGTTAGTAGAAAAATAGCGACGGATTTTTTTTTTTTCTTCTTCTGGGCGGGAGGAGAAAAGAAAGATGCGTCTGACATTTACATTTAGCTCCCCTGAAAAAGCAATTTCAAACTTTGTGGATTTAGTTTTTGTAAATGTCACTCGCTGCTCGCTGGATCTGACGTGTCGGGGATAAACAAAACTTCTCCACATCTGACAAGAAGGATATCTGCCCCCAGAGTGTTTGTCAGAGACTGAGTTTTGCCAATGCCTGCTGCCGCCGCCCCACAATTTATCGCAAGTCCAACATCTCGGACGTGTTGGGTCACATTGATTTTTCGGCGAGATGTTTATTTTTCTTTGTAAGATGTATATGACGAGGCAACACCGATATGGATTACCTTGATTTAAAAATCACAGTTGTCGAGCTTTCTTTGTCTCCTCTCCCGGTCCGCATTGAACAGAACTTGACCTTGCCCGACCCCCCCCCCCCACCTCAACTTCAAGTCCTGCAGTTCTAACTGGTTATGCAGACAGAGTAAGTGACCCTGTAATTTATGAAAGGTGAGATAATGACTAGGATTTGCAGATGTTTCTGAGGTGTCAGAAGCACAGGACAAAGATGCACGCAGAGATCGCTGAAAACAGGGTCCAACCGAAGGGCCGAGCGTGACTAATCTCCTACTGCTCACAGAGGGGACACAGTAAGGAGGCGGAAGGACCACAGACGAGAGAGGAAAACCTGCGCGAGAGGAACTGGCACATGTGGCGTTGGTGAATCATGTCCGTGCCGCACTCCAAGTGATTCACGGCCGTTGCGGACGCTGCCAGTGTTTACATCAGAGGCAGGTTGGCCAAGACAATACGTCTATTTTTGACGCAGGCTGCGTGAAGCTTCGCAGCGGAGGAACGCGCCCGGCGGGACGCGCCCGGCGGGACGCTCCCCCTTGCGAGGAAGGAGTGGATCCTGTCCTTTTCAGAATAAAATGTCTCTACTGGACAACTGATGGGATTTCCTCTCACTGATTCAATTCAGAGACGCGGAAGAAAGAAAGAATTGAGGAAAAAGATCAACGGTGAAGCCAAAGAAACGCTTCTTTTTGGAAATGCGGACACCCACTCGCAATGCATTTAATTCTCTAGCCATGGAAAGCAGCATTTACTTTAAATTCGGCTCAAACACAGAAGGTCAATCTTGTCCCCGCGTCAAGTGTTTAAAGCGTTTCCTCGACTCTACCGTCACGTATCGCACGTTGCCCTCAGACCGCGCAGCCCGAGTGCCGGTGAAACACTGAAGCATTGTGTTGGCTCCGCCGCTGAGGTTGGGTCCTCCTCCGAGCAGGAGAAGTGACCACAACAGTGGTCCGTTGTGTATCTGCTGGTTGGAGGTGACACAACATCTGCTGAGCTGACACATGAGTTGTATTTTTATCTCGCCGTCATGGGTCTGTGTCACACAGGGCACCAAAACAGAGGCGGCCCGACGCTCGCCTGGCTGTTCAAGCGTTTGGATGTTATCTTCCCAGCGTGAGCTCCATGAAGGCACTCCTGTGTCCTCATCGCTCCCAGCCAGCTCTCTGCCGGCTCTGAGCAATCAATAATAAGCTTTTGTAATGTGCCAGCGGCTGTAGTGAAAGGCTGTGATTTAGGGCTTAATGTGCACGCTTTCCATGAGTCATTTAGTCTATATTTCATTGTTGAAAAGAAAGTTTCTCCCCTTTTTTTTTTCCTCCCTGAGAGAAACTCGAGAGCTGCAATTTAAGACTTTCTTTTGAAATCATTAACCAAATCTCACAGATGCCTTTTTCTAATCCTGCTATTCATGGTAAGTCATTTCAAAGGCCGACTCAAAAGTCCAATATAGGTGTTTCTTAGGAGCGAGCTGAATTCCTCCTGACAGGCAGTTGAAAGCAAGAATGTGTCTAGTTTGAGATGGAAAAGTGGTAAAATGCCATCAATCAGCAAATCTCTCAATTATTGACGTTTGATGATATTACTACTCGTTTTCTGTAGCAGGATGTGCTTATGATCGCCCTCTGAAATGACTTTCAGATACATACTTAATGTTTATAGTAAAACATTTTTTTATGGATTTGATGCTGTAACATTGGGGGATAATTTTTGCTTGTTTAGACCACAAACCAGTGGTTTTTTTGTTGTTGTTCTCCACTCCTTCCTGGTGACACACTGCTGGGGCCTCTGGATGGCTAATGGTGCATCGGATTAACCAGCAACGGCACACAGTAGTTAGGGAGTTTAACCCAGTGATCCCTGCTTAAACATGAGCTCTAAATCCACCCAGCTGACACACGGCCATTCACTAGTACCTTCCTTCCCCTCGCCACTCACTGCCCCCCCCCCCACAACGGTGCAGACCCTCGCGCCGAACGCCGCTTTCGCCGAACTGTACGCCGCGCGACTGCCGCTGGGTGCGTGCACTTTGCCTGGGTCACGTGACGCCTCTGTGAATTATTGACGCGGTTTGGTCAAGATGGGTCACGGTGTTACACAATCCAATCAGGTGGCGCGGCGTGGATAATTGGTCAACATACCTGAGGAGAAGTGGACGAGATAAATATTTGCCGGTGGTGTTTTTGCAACAGAGGAAGTAACATGTAATTATTAGCTTTGGCGCCACAGGACTGTAAACTGTGGTGTCCTTCCTCTTCCAAGCAGGACAGGACAGAAGGTTTGTGTGTATATTCACTGACTTGTCCAGAAAAAGTGTTTCGATGTCTGGGAGAGTTTGGGACATGGTTGCCTAATTCCAAACCACCAGCCGGAGTCAAAGCGTGTCATTCACTTCCCATGCTGGCGATCAGATGGTTTTGACAACCCAGCGCATACACCCTCGCTGCATTTGTGACCTGACTCTCTTTTCTTTCCCCGTTTTTGTTTTTTTGCGTCCCAATTTTCAGGTGGTTCCACCCGAACATCATTGGAATCGAGGCAGAGCAGCTCCTGTTGACCCGGGGTGTCCACGGCAGTTTCCTGGCCCGACCGAGCAAGAGCAACCCGGGGGACTTCACCCTCTCAGTCAGGTAACTTCGCCTCTCAGCTTCCCTTTTTAACATGGTTTTGTTCCGTAGGAGCTTCACTATTGAACCCTGCCTCTCTTTTGTTTAAATAGTCATGCGTTTGATGTGGGAGGCATGTAGGCTTTTTAATTTTGAGTTTCTAGATAGACGGCGAGTGATTGAATCCTTCCCTCCCCTCAGCATAAGCAAGCTTGAATGCGGATAGCAAATACACCACCGAATAAAAGAATCTAGGAGGTGCAAGTCAGGCGTCCGGTGCCCTTTTTGAAGTGACGGTGCGGCTCCTGAGGTGGTGCCTTCCCTGGCCGAGGGTGAGGAGTGACGGTGCTGTTTGGAGATCAGGCGTCTGAGATTCTTCGAAAACCTCCCCGCGTTGGCCGCCGAGTGATGTAACAGTTTGTCCTCGGGACAAAAGATGGCTTTTCGCACAAAAGTTGTTTTGTGCGAGGGATTCTCGAGGAAAAAGAGGTTGAACAACACAATCGGAATTTGGCCTCGGCAAACAACCTGATGTGGAGGAGCACAAACACCTCGGCAAGGTGACGCTGAAGCGAACCAGAAAAGAGAAACCTGAAGCCTGTGCCCCATTTCTACATACTTCAGCTAATCTCTTTAATTAGGAGCCGTGTGTGTGTGTGTGTGTGTGTGTGTGTGTGTGTGTGTGTGTGTGTGTGTGTGTGTGTGTGTGTGTGTGTGT
>JASSRZ010000053.1:1468328-1486595 GCA_032164315.1 Malacoctenus gilli | reverse complement strand
TGTCCTGGCTCTTCATACTCCGTCTCATCTACTTGTGATCCAGTTGATCCAGTAACAAGGTTCCAATATTATACCATTTATCAAGTGGAAAATACAACTAAAAAGTGATGAACGATCAACATGGGGCCAAAATGCAGCAATTCTGAGTTATAAGATAGTGCCATGACTTGTGAAAAATAGACAAATACAGAAGTACATAACAGATGTCTAATTATTACACGCCAAAATGCATAACACAGCGAGTTACCACGCAAACAGGCCTCTTCTACAACCATAATTTTACAGTTTTACTGTATTTCCTGGTTTATTTTGCTTCACTTCTCCTGCTCGTGTGTATACACCAAGATATAATTTTTAGGATATTCAGCACATTATTGAAAGTCTCTTTTTTACCACTAGGATTATTGTCAACAATAAGATAAAGAGCAGCCCTAATGCGTATATATATATATATATATTTTGCACTTGCCGTTATTGAAATGATGTGAAATCAGTTTTTTTTTGCTGTAGGTGTACTTGTGTCTAATGCTGTGAAGTGCAGGATTTCACAATTCGTCACATATTGGTAGAGACAGCAGCAATCCAGTGCGGCGCTGGATAGCAGCCGTCCTTGCCTCTGCGTATTAGAACAGTAAAGACGCTGCCATATTGTAATAAATCCAAAAAGGCTATCAGCGTCTCAGCGTGGGAGAGCAGGGAAGTGAATGAAAATCTAATAGGATGTGTTTGGCTCATTCCAGAGTTAATGGTGTTAAACTGAGAGAGAGCGAGAGAGAAAGTCAAAGAGAGAGAGGGGGGGGGGGGGCTTTGGCCTAAGAGTTGAGGAGGGGCCTTTAACAGAGCCGTGGACCTGTGGCACCCTGCCAACAGCCACTAATAGAGCCATAAAGCAATTACCAGGAAACACAGAAAGAGGGAGATGGAGGGAGGGAGGGAGAGAGAGATGGATTATGGGGCAGATAAATACGAGAACGGAGGAGAGAATTTATGGCGCGCTGAGTGGGAGGATGGAGAGGGAGTAAAGGGGAATGTGAAATTCATTAGGACAGCAAGAAAAGTGATGGAGGGAGAAAGGATTTGTGTCATTTGATATGACCATTAGCTGATAATCAGTTTGCAGGCGGAAAAAAAAAAACCAAAAACGGGCGGCCGCTGGATCCCGACCTGCGGACGCGATACCAATCGCCGCCCGACTCGCTCGCTCCCCCTGTGGTCCCCGAATGTGCCGCGCGCGCACGTCGGCCTGTCGTCATACTTAATATGTTTACATAATGCTTTGTTTATCTCCGCGGAGGAAACTTGCGAGATGGATTCGCTGGAGATGGAAAGTGGAAAAGTACATTTACACAGCCGAGGTACATTGTGCGATTGAGCTGTCGAGCCGCCTGCCGTTCCTCTCCTGCTTCCAGGCAGATGTCTTATAGATCACAACTGCGTGTGTGTGTGTGGACACGCGCGCTCGTGCATGCCCGTGTGTGTGTGTGTGTGTGTGTGTGTGTTTGTTCCTGCACACCTATTCACACCCGCCGGAGGACTTTGAATATGCAAAGCGGTACCAAATGTTTTCCTGGCTTATCAGTCTTTTGAACTCGCCAGCTGCATGCGCCTCTTTTGTGTGCTGCTGCGAGCGCCGCGCTGCCCTCCACCACATCCATCAGATAGGAGAATTGCACCGTGTTCAAGACACTGTTGAGAAGATATTTGCTGTTTTTTTGTTTCTAAAAGTCGGAGTGAGACGTATTCGTATACAAGTACACAGCTTTCCTCCGTTTCAAAGTTGTAGCTGTTCATTTTTTGCCGCTGTTGAAATCTAAAATATGCAATAAATGTAAGCTTGTGATTTGTTTAACAGAACAAACGGGTTGAATTTATCAAGAGAAGCTCCACAACTATATGTGTGTGTATGTATGACACACCTAAGAGCAGATAAGTGGCAGGAAGTCGGCACATTATTGTGATCTCCGAGTTCTTTTAGTTGGTTGGAAGGGGAAAAAAATAGATTTGAATGGGAGCAGATGGCTCGATAAGCTGGACATGTTTGTACTGTATATGCGTTTTATGCTGAGCGAGTGTGGGTGGAAAAGTCTTGGTGTGAGAATATACTGTATGGAAATGTGTGTGGGTGGCTGTTTGTGTGTGTTCAGCGCTTGAATTTCTGCAGGGTTCCTGTGAGAATGCGAGGAGAGAAAAAAACCACTTTGGAGGGACTCGACTCCTATTTACACGCAGGATGAATAACTTGGTGACTAATTCTCCTCCGTGTGTGTGTGTGTGTGCGTGCGTCTGCGTTTTCAGGCGGAACGATGAGGTGACCCACATCAAGATCCAGAACTCGGGCGACTACTATGACCTGTACGGAGGCGAGAAGTTCGCCACGCTGGCCGAGCTGGTGCAGTATTACACCGAACAACAGGACCTGCTGCGCGAGAGGAACGGCCATGTCATCGAGCTCAAGTATCCGCTCAACTGCAAGGACCCCACCTCCGAGAGGTGCCCGTAAACATGCCCGCCGAATCCCACGCGCGCAACGAGGTTTACAGTTACAGTTTTTGCACGGTCTGGATGAAACTAAGCCGATAGACGCGAGACTCGCTTATTGTTGAGATCAGCTCCGCAAGTTGGCGGCCTGTCTGACTACATGAAGTTTTGGGATCAACCAGAAACTGCTGCTTTTATTCCGACGACTTTCTATTGAACAAACTTTATCGTTGACGTGACTAGAAGAGGGTGAACGGGAGCTCGAATAGCGTGTCTGTATTTCAGAAAATTGGGCTTTGACAGGACACCGCGTCGAAATGAACTTGCGACACATATCTTCTATTGGCTGAAGATACACAAGACTCCGTCGGAGCTCCTCTCAGTCTTGGGAGGCATTTTGTGGCAAATAGCCGCCTGCTGCGACTGGGGAAGCTGCTGATGAGCAAACGGAGAGCGAACCAAGACAGCCAGAATGGAGGGGGGGGCAACGAAAATTTGCTGATGCAGTTTGCAACGCTCGTGTCCCAACATGGTTACAAATGGAGCCTGGAGACGAAGATATTCATCATCAGTCGCGCAGACAGAAAAATGTTTGCACATGAATGTTGAGCGGATACATTATTGCTGAGCCTGCACACACACACACACACACACACACACACACACGCATTTCCAAGGGCGTTTCTGCCAAATAGGTGGGTGGTGCCTTTGGTTTTTTTTTACTCAAGTATCCACATGACAACATTGTTCACAAAGTCTGCACGTTAAATGCAGCTACATCCTTCATCCCCACCTACACGCCTCGCTTTAAGTACAGCAGCTGGCGCGTTGATACCAGGAAGTCGTTCTTACACACGCGCCCGCGTACGAACAGGAATCTTGTTTAAAGGTTACTTGATCCCACTTTCTGACATATCTGACATCGCGCCGAGCGGCTCGCGTCAGACGGCCCTCGGCGCATCCGCACGTTACAGCGAGCGCGTCTCCGTCTCCTCCTCGGGTTCAAGAGCAGCCTCTCGTGCTCTCTGGTCGCCAGTCGTGTGGTTTGTTTGTTTTTTTTTACCACTCCGCGAGTCTGTTGTTCGAGCTTCCGACGTCTTGTTGCTCCCCACACACGACGGAAAAAAAAAAAGGCGCCGTGCAGACGTGCGAGTCTTTCATCTTCACATCGGTGCACGGGCGAGGCTGCAGCGGTATAAGAGCCACAATCATTGCTGCGTGGGAGTCTCCACTCACGGTGCACCTATAGATAAGCATTATATTGAACCTCAGGCACAATATGGGATGATTTCTCCCTTTGTGACATCGTTCCACCTCCCCCTCACTTCGTCTACTGTCTGCCTCTGCTCCTCGCGCTCACCTGACTAATTTTTGCCCGCCTTGCACAACCACGCAGCCTCAGGTGAGGCGTTCGTGTCTGGACGGCAGACAATAGCCGAGGCCACGCCGCCATCAAAATTTGATGAAATGCAGTGTGGCGTGGAACAGAGGACGTCTGCCTCGTTCGGCTTCACCCCCCCCCCCCTCGTTGACGTGCTGCTGCGAGGTTCACCTTGAGTCTGCAGACGCAGCAAGCAAATATTCAGCAATTCATCCATTCATTATTTAAGCGTGTTTATTTCGCGGTAAAGCGCCTGTCCAAAAAAAAAAAAAAAACATCCTCCCCAACTAAAACACAGCTCTGTTTGTTTATTCCGCGAGTAAGAGAGGAGAAGAAAATCTTCTTTTCCCCGCTATTTGCTCGCAGGAGAGAAAGAGAAAATCTCTATACATAATAATTCACCTTCCGATAGGGAAGCTTTTCCCCTGACAGCTTCAAGCAGCCTCATTATTCTTTCATTACACCTTTTTTTTTTCTCTTTCTGAAACTGAAAGATGTTTATACAACCTTTTAAATCACACAGTCGAGGATTTCTCAGTTTGATGGCAACAACATAAATACGCATCCGCTTTAAACGAAGTCTGTTTGTGCCGATGCTTGAAGTGAGCTCTCCGTCTGTTTTCTCACCCTGTGAACTGAAAAAGTTTGCTTTAATGAAAAATTTCTCTCTCTGCATCCAATTATTGGAGCTCACGGGCCCGACGGCTGACCCAGTATAGCAGTATATTACTCAACGTCAAAGTCGCCACGCAGCCATGGCGTGATGAAGATTAATGGCGCTCGTTTTTAATTTCTTGCTCAGTTTCGCGTTGGATCAGAGGTTCACAACCTTTTCGCCGTGCAGCCCCCCTCCAATTGTCTTTGAGGAAAACCTGCGGGCCCCCTTTGCTCAACCAAATGACAGGGACGCCACGCTTGACAACATACAAGTGTAGAAGCCTTCAAAATAAAAGCAGTGTGGAGTTTTTCTGAGTCTACTGTCATCTTATATAGTGAAACGCTGATTTTGACCTTAGGCAGCAGAGTGTCGAGCCCCACCGGTGACCTGTCACCCACATGAGGAGGGGGGGGGGGTCCCAGACTCCAAGTCAGGAACTGGTTGAGATGTATTTGCGAAAGTAGTATGTGACGGTGTGGCTCCTCCGCAGGTGGTACCACGGGCACCTGTCTGGCCGAGATGCGGAGAAGCTGCTCACAGACAAGGGCAAAGCCGGCAGCTTCCTGGTGCGGGAGAGCCAGAGCAAACCCGGGGACTTCGTCCTCTCGGTCCTCACCAACGAGGAGAAGCACGAGAACGTGGACCGCAAGACCAAGGTCACGCACGTCATGATCCGCTACCAGGTGAGGCGTTGTTCCGGAGCCCGGCGGCTCACGGCGCCTCGGGTTGGAGGGGAAATCAAACACTGGCCCTCCTCCTGCTGCTGCTGCTGCTTTGAGTCGGCCGTGATTGAACGTCCGATTGAAATTTGGGTCCAGCAGGACGGCAAGTACGACGTCGGCGGTGGCGAGAGGTTCGATACCCTGGCTGACCTGGTGGATCATTACAAGAAAAACCCCATGGTGGAGAAGAGTGGCATCGTCGTGCACCTCAAACAGGTATTCAGAAGATTAATTGTCTCTGATCTAAGAGCTTGCATCCATTCTGATAGTTCTTTGACTGCTGCAACAAACCAATCTTATTGTCAGGATTCTGACCTGTTGTCAATCGCTCATTGACCCGCCTGTGTTTTCCCCCTGGATTGTTGCTCTTAGCCTGATTTAAAGCTAAGCTCTCTGAATTAGCAGTCTCTAGGCGCTAACTCGTTTCCCTCCCCCCAATGTGGCTCCTCCAGCCCTTCAACGCCACCAGGATTAACGCCGCCAACATCGAGAACCGGGTACGAGAGCTCAACAAAGTGGCGGACAACTCCGAGAAGCCCAAACAAGGATTCTGGGAGGAATTTGAGGTGCGTGGCATTGAAACCGTCACTGCCGGAGTTGCTCGCATCAATCAATTTATTCCAAAGCAGAGGGGGGGAAAAAAAGACGAGACCTGATTTGATGATGCCATCGTCAATTTAACAGCGCTGTATTCAACAGTCTTATTAAGCGGGGCTCCAGTTAAGAGCCCGATAACTCAACTCTTATGGACACAGTGTAATTATAGAAAGTGATTTATGTAAATGACTCTTTGGAGTGCCAGCCTCACTGGGAGGCCGTTTCCTCACTATTACAAAAGGCTCTAAAAATGAATGACATGCATTTGTTGCATAAACATCATCTGCTCATCATTCACGTTGTTCCTCGCTTGTTATAGTTGCTCATCTGTTTCATATTCCCCCCCCCTCCTTTTTTTTCGCCCCTCTTTCCACTCGTCTTCGCATCCATCACGGCCAATCTGAACGTGTTTCTGCCGTGTTGACCTTTGCGTAATGATGTTGGCTGAAGCTTATCTTGTGCCTTGCGTTCCCGGCGTGTCATTTCCATGCAGCCGCCGGGCAATTACCGTGAATTATTTCCATTGTGTCGGCGAGTTATTGTTTGCTCTGTATTTCCCAAATGACGGGTTTTTGTTGTTGTTGTTTTTTTTTTTTATCAGCGCGTGTGATTTTTTCTTTGGATTATCTGCCTGCAGTTTAAAAATCCTCATTCAGAGGTTTTGCGTTTAAAGTGTGTGTGAATTACATAATATACGCAGCACGAAAAGGATCCGTGCTGCCGCCTGGCGAAGCTGCACAGTGTGAATTGTATGGAAATGAATTCAGGGAAGAATGTGTGAATCCAAAGGAAGCACCCCCCCCCCCTCTCTGTATGTATGGCTCCCACCACTTTAGATTAACTCTGTAATTGCCTGACACCCCCCCCCCTCCCCTTCAGAGGCAGACCTGCGTTGGAAATGAATTGAAGTAGCAAGTGTGAATGAGGATTTCTGGATCAACCTGAGCACTGAAATGTGCAGTTTTCCTCTTCTGCTGACCCCTGCAGTATTAAGGGCCCATTACACTGTTCAGAGCAATATTCAAATGGTAATCGGAGTGCAGCGCACATCCACTCTGAGGCCACTTCATTAGGTACACTTGTGTCGTCTAATTTGGTGCAATGCTACAGTTCGGTCGTGAATTTGCAGAGCTTGCAGGGTTTTTTCAAGACACACTGAGAAAGCTGAAGAATCTACTGTGTGTCTGTGACTGACGTCGCAGCTGGCGGTGGTATCGAACCTAAACATGTCCTATAGAAAGTTGCTGGTCCATCTCATGTATGTGGGTTGGAAACGACCTGCAGAATGTGGAGAAATTTGTGGCATTTCTTTCGAACCTTAACAATAATGTATTTGTGAAGGCAAAAAGTACTTGCTGTACTGACATCAAATACATCAACAGACCTCTGGTCATTTGTCCCAAAAATAGCAAAAACTTGTATCAACTTTGGTATTTCTTATATTTCTACTATCTGTGAAACATCTTCATTTATTCTGTGATAATAACACATAAACTGAAATTCTTTAATTTTTTTTTAAACCTTTAGTTAGATAAAAAAAAAAATCCAAATACTGGATCTCAAAACATTAAAAAACATCATAGGATCAGCTGCTTTTCCCATTTATTCAACTGGAGGCCAGAGTAATCCGGTATGGAATAAAAAGAAATTGTTAAAAAATGTATTCAAAACCACTTAAAATGCTCATGACCACACAGACCCACAAAGGTCTGAGTGGACCTCAGAAAGTGTTTTGACAGTGTATAATGAAGTCCACTTGCATTCTTGTCGAGGCCCGTCTCGGGTTCGTGGGGTTAACAACCTCTCCTTGTTTTGTTCTTCTTGTTTTTCATGTCGTGACAAACTCGCAGGTACTTCAGCAGCAGGAGTGCAAACTGCTGTATCCCCGGAAAGAGGGCCAGAAACCAGAGAACAAGAGCAAAAACCGATACAAGAACATCCTCCCCTGTGAGTCACGCTGCGACCTGCCGCTTCCTGCCTCTCCAGCTTCCTGTGGAAAGAGTGACACAAACGGTCGAGCGCCTGGCGCGCCACGCTCGGCACAAGCTGCCGCTCTAATAGCTGCCTGTGTATTGATTGACATTCAACTTGGGGGGGAGGGGGGGAAAGCGCTGCCGTACCAATGGCTCCATCTTTGTGCTTTCAGTTGACACAACACGTGTCGAGATCAGGGACGCGGACGCAGACGTTGCCGGCTCAGACTACATCAATGCCAACTACATCAGAGTAAGTGCGTTCAGCAGTGAGCTCAATCAAAGGGCTCGAGGAAAGAGGTTGCAACACGCAGCTCCCGTGTCGCCGCTCGACATTGTCGGGAGCTGTTCTTGTTTTTTGTTTTATGATTATTTTTTTTTAAAAAGACCAAAACAGTGAAAAATTGATACACGTCTCTTATTTTTGGGATTTGAGGTTTTATTGATAGCAGCATGACATTTGGAAGAACTGTTTTTTTGCTTTTCTTTTTAATATTTCTGCAAACAGTCCATCAAAAACAGACAAATATGAAGTTATACATGAAAAAAATCGGAACGAGGCCAAGTTTGTGATCCAAATGTTCATATTCATACCATCCAACTATTCTTGCTGCAACCAGATTGCTGTGGGGAAAAAAAGACATCAACAATAATAATAATAATTCTGTTTTGTACAAGAGATGTACTTTAACGGAATATGTTTGGACACTGTACTCTCCATTTACCTTTAAAAACAATCCATTTGACCCGTTTCTCTCCATCATGTTCACCCCCTTTACAGAGTATGCACGATGAGGGGCGTCACGTGGAGGAGGGCAAAGTCTTCATCGCCACCCAAGGGTGCCTGCAGAACACGGTGGTCGACTTCTGGAAGATGGTGTATCAGGAGAACACGCACGTCATCGTCATGACGACCAAGGAGATGGAGAGAGGAAGGGTGAGCCCTCCTTCGGCTGCTTTGAGACTCAAGCGTAGCAATGGCTTTGTCCCCTCGTGGTCCGTCTGACGGGATTTAGGACACTCACTTTTGCTCATCAACAACTCACCACTTAGCAGGTGTTCTATGTCACATTTGGCTGAAAGTCATCGAGCTCTTTAACGCGAGAGAAAACTTGGAACAAGCATCCTCAAAATTTCGGCTGAAGAGGCACAGAATTAATAATCCGCCATGAACGACTGACCCCGACCCACAAATCTGCTTCAGCCCGTCATCCTGTCCACGACTACTTTCTGATGAAACTCACTGTTTGATGGCTGGGGGCGAGTCCGGGGGAGAGAGGGGCGTGGCTGCGTGGTCGCGGTGGGGGGATGATGGCACGTCAGGTGCGGGGGAGGGGCGGGAGACGGCTGACGAGGATAGTATGACAGTTAAGCTGATTGGAAAGCTGCTTGAGATGAGCCGGGTCTTTAGATTGTAATACCCACCACTCTCTGTCTGTCTGTCTGTCTGTCTGCCTCTGTCTGTGTCTGCCTCTCTGGCCTCGTTCAGAACAAGTGTGTGCGGTACTGGCCGGACCTCCACGCCACCAAGGAGTTCGGAAACATACTGGTGAGGAACGTGGACGAGCGGCCGGCGCAAGACTACGTCCTGAGGAAGCTGGAGGTGACGCGCCTGGACCGGGTGAGGGCGCAAAGCCGCGTGTGCTCAGTCTGAGCTGGCCCACTAACCCCGGGGGTCAGATTATCTAACCCTTCACACATACAAGAGCACGTACATGCACACAAACACAATCCCGTCGTTCAAGCTCGCGCATATGGGAGGATCAGCTGGGCTGTCCTCGGAAAACGCAAAAAAAAAAAGCGCCGATCGCAAAGTGTGTGCGCGCACAGGCTCTGGAACTGGACCAGGGGTTTTTTCTGGCACCGAAGCGTAAAATAGAAACAATTATGAGAAAAAGAGATCAAGTTCTTTGTCTTCTTTTTTTATTTGCACGTCCCACTGCTTCATGAACGCTGTGGCTCTGATCACAGCTCGCCGTTGGCTCAGAAACGACCACATAAATGACGTGAAGAGGGGAAGGAATCCTAAAAATATGTAGATCTTAAACACGACGGATTTCAAAATAAGACGCAAATTTGAGCTGAAAAACACATTCTACACAGTTGTCTTTAGGTCCACGATCAAATGCCTTTGATTTCCAGGATATCCTGGGTTTTTTTTTTTTCAAAATAAAATCTGTCAATCAGTTGTGATCTATTAATTATATCTTTTAGCTATAGTTGACTTTCATAATCAGAGTAAAAAATCCATAGCAAGTCTCTGAAACTGACGCACCTCTGACATTTATTATGTCGATGAAAACGCAAACCTGTAGTTTACTTTTCACTGAATGAATCCTCCATCAATACAAAAAAATATCAAATATGAAGTTGTGTGTTCTTTGCTTCCAATTGACTTTTTCAAAGATTAAATTTTAAAAAGGGAAAAAAAGCATCAAATTGTGGCTAAAACTAAAGATTTTAAAGGGGCCCCTCAGTGAGAGAGCAGAATTCAATGAAGCAACAAAGACTAGATTGGATGTGTACCGACTGTGTGAATAAGCAGTCTTTGTGTAGGTGGAGGTGGTTGGAGGTGTGATATCGCGTGTGGTGCGATTCGTTCAGTTGGACTGAGGGAAAAACTTCCAATGCGAGGCTGTGAACATGAACGCTCGCAGTCGGCAGAGGCTGTCTTGGGGGAATCTTTGCAACGTTCGTGTCCGACTGTTTGCGCTTGGTGAATGTTTAAGCCGTCACACTCGGAGCGCCATGGTTACCGTCAGGCTGAACTGAACTGGTCAGCGAGGTTAACCCCTGCCGCTGCGTGCTCAGGTCCACCGCAGCATTTCTGTAATCAGGCCCACGTCTTATGGCCAGAAAATGCGCCCTCATCCGCACGCATGACTCTGGAAAACGAGCACAATCTGCTTTTGTCGCCGCTTGCAGAAGGAGCCCCTTCGGTACATCTGGCACTACCAGTACCTGAGCTGGCCGGACCACGGCGTCCCCAACGAGCCTGGAGGCGTCCTCTGGTTCCTGGAGGAGGTCAACCGCACCCAGAGCACCGTCCCCGGCACCGGGCCCATCGTCGTCCACTGCAGGTGCAACGACAAGAAAAAGAAGCAGTGTCTCGTTGAGACCGCTGGGGTCAATTGTGGCAGGAAGCAGCAGTGGTGGCCCGGCACCAGCAGTCAATGAAACAAGTTGATTTAAACTAAAGCCTGTGACTGATGGGCTCTTAATACGAGGATGACACCAAAGTGGTCTCAATATTCACTTCAGGAGCAGAAGATCAAACGAGCAACTAATGATTTCCATATTATTCTGTCCTGAGAGAAGCTGAAATAGACGAAAACACAGCAACACAGCTTCGCTTTTCAGGGTAGACTTTACAGTCTTTTTATGGTAAGTTTACATTTAGGGAATTTTCAGGGAAAAACAGGAGTCTTTTGCGCAAAAACGCAAAAACTTCCCTCAATTTCATGAGATCATTATTTGAAGTGGCCACTTGGGTGCGCTGTTATGATGGTTCAAACTTTAGGCATGCACTTGAAATGTTCAGACGAAGACGGTGAAGTTCTCTTCGACCCACCAAAGTATAAACAAGTCGTCTCGGTCTTGAAGTTTTTCAAGGGAGAGTTTGTCCTGCTGCTGATGTTTGATCACAGTCCCGGTGGTCTCCTGGTGGTTCGGCGGTCTCGCGCGCACATTTTATTGCTCAGCGTTCAGTTCTGCGTTTGCGGCCACCAGAGAAAGACCCTCGCGATCCAGCAAGCGTGAATCCTTGGTTTGCGTGGTCTGAAAGTCGAAGGTTGTCGCAACCTCAGCTCGTCGAGGTGGTTACAGCCGTGTTCCCCCCCTGGAGTTTCGGCTGTTCTTTATTTCTCTTCACGTTTATTTTCGTCTGAACGGAAGAGATGTTCGCGAAAGTCGTCGTGCGTCTGATGTCATCTCATGTCCTCTTCGTGCCCGTCCCACCCACACCATCCTGCGAAGCTGACGCAACCGATGTGACTCACTCCTGATCGAGTTCTCAAACAGCTCGTTGGCTTCATCTCTGACTAAACACCGATGCTGTAATCCTGTGGACTGATTTCCTGAAACGCCGTAAACGCTCGTTTTTCATACGGACTCTCTCCTTCGCCCTCGCCACAGCGCCGGCATCGGCAGAACGGGCACCATCATCGTCATCGACATCCTCATCGACATCATAAACCGCCAAGGTGAGACGTGCAGGCGAGGTCAACCCACCGCTGGGGGTCGATATTGCTCCACCCCCCCCCCTCCCCCATTAAAGCCCGTGTTGTCGCAGGTCTCGACTGTGACATCGACATCCCAAAGACCATCCAGAGGGTACGGCAGCAGAGGTCGGGCATGGTGCAGACCGAGGCTCAGTACAAGTTCATCTACATGGCCGTGCAGCAGTACATCGACACGGCCCAGAAGAGGCTGGAGGAGGAGCAGGTAGCGGACACGGACATCCGCCTGTGAAAGACATTGGCCTGTTTAGCGTTTGAAGCTGATCATCACATGTTTTTAAATGTATTCCAACGCGATGAATTTCTCCTAGAACTCCAAATACTCTCATGACTTTGGTTTTCCTCGTCGGGACCCTGTACTATTGGAAGTATATAACTTTACTCGTATCATTCACGGCTCTGCTTTTCAGAGAAACAAGACGAAGGAGCGGGAATATTCCAACATCAAATACCCCCAGATGACCAACTCGCGGTCCAAACCCAACATGACGTCCTCGCGCTCGTCGTCCGTGTAAGTGGAGCGTGGCGGCGAAACGCGAGCCACGTTTACACTCGTTGTTGTCTGCTTTTCTTTTTTTTTGATCTCGTAAATGTTCCTCGTGTCACTTGTAGGATGACGAACGATGACTCGTCGAGCGTGTACGAGAACATCAACTTCAAAACCCCGCAGACGTCTTTCAGCAGCAACACCAGGAGGTAGAGGAGGCGGCCGCGGGCCTCCGCCCCTCTCTGCCTGCCTCTCTGTAAGTGTCTGCATCACTCGTCCATCAGTTTTTACCAGTTCGGCAAAGAACTTGTGGAAAAAAGTTTTTTTCTTTTCTCATTATCTCTCGCGTTGGACAGATTTTATGCTGTACGAGTACAATCGGCGGCGGGACAAAGAGACGGAGGTGTTGCGGGCGTTAAATGCTGGTTTCCATTAGTTCTCCGCGTTGCTTCTGTTGGAAAAATTCAGAACTCGAGCGGAGAATCAGGTCGATGAGTCAGACAAAGTGGATTTTCCCCTCAAAATCAAGCCCCAAGCTGCTTTTCCGCTGATAGCGGGCAGTTAGTTCACTTTCTCTCCGCGAGTCAATTTAATTTTCCTCATGTATGTGGAAGCGTAAAGTCCCCCTTTTGTTACTGAGGTTCAAATTAAAAGGGGGTGAGCGAGGGAGCTGCTGGGCTCACTAGAAAGGAAAACAGAGCGGCCTTTTAGTGCAACAAAAGATTCAATTTAGGTTCAAATTATAATCAACGCGATTCTCGCAGTCTCATTCTTCGCTCTGTCTTGTCACATCTAATGAAACACGTCGGCGCGGGGAGCGTTACAGAGAATGAATCGTCGCTTTGGTTTCGGGGGGTCATCGGCGCCGAGACGAGCTGAATAGCGTTTTAATCACCAAGCGAGTGTATTTAAAAATTTGTTCTTCATTAATTTAGCACATTTTGTTCAGGAAGCAGTTGGCAAATCATTGTCCTCAGACTTCCTCAGCCACTCCTCGCGTGTGTCTCCACAGCGCCGACGTATGTCAATCCAACTTGTCAGCGTCTTCCCGTTGTGGCTGCATGTAACCGTGGAAACGTCTGGTTTTATCCAATCGTCTTTGATTGGCGGTTTTGTCCTCGTTATGATCCGAGAACTGAACCTTGTGTCACGGCGAGCTCTACGTCGAGATGCCAGAGCGCACGGACCAAAACTGCGACGAATCACGTTGCCGCGATCGATTGTCAAAAGGAACTGCCGGAACTTCCCAGGAACGACGTGTTCTGTGTGGAACAGGAAAAACATGACCAACAGCTGACACGTGCATGTCCTCAAAATGTCCTCTGAAATTCAGTTCAGACAACAGAGCTGTGCCACAGACCTCGACTTAAGAAAAAACACGAGTTCAAAGTGCATCACAGTGCAACAGGAAGATCCTAAGACAGTTCGCCTCTCCTGCTGAGTCGCTGTGCAAAAAAGTTGTGAGAAGGTGTGTCTGACTGGGTGTGCTGAGACGATTCCCTGCCCCCGAGCTCCGCCGTCTGCATGAACTGGCAGGTGCAGCGTGTGCCGAGTAAACCCTGCTTTTAGCTGCGCCCCCCCCCCTAAATTACGTAAGATCCCAGTGTCCATGATTCAAAGTGACACCGGCTATTAACGCCACTCGTCTCCCTGTCTGTTTGTGTTTACTCCAGTGTCAGCGAAGGCGTCGCCTCGTCAGCAGCAGCAAAAGTCCCTTTGGCGTGAGGTGGAGGTGGAGGGGGGGGGGGGGTGGTCCGAGGAAGTGTGCTGCTTTCCGCTGCGGTGGTGGATCCCCCCCCCCACCCCACCCCACCTCGGCCCTGGCTTTAAGGTGGCGAGCTGACCCCTCTCCTCTGGACCAGGCGGCGCGGAGTCACACGCCATAGAGGGACAAGCCCCCCCCCCCCCTTTTGCTCAGGACCCCCGTTTCCGCCTCCATCAGTGCTCCCCCTCTTCTCCCTCCCACCTCTTCTCCTGCCTCTCTTTCTCACCTCACCGGCAGTGCCTTGTCACAGGACGTGTCTGTATGCTCGCCACCCCCGAACCTGCCGCCGCCGCCACCTCGCTACTTTCCGAACCCTTCGGACGACTCCAGGCGACAATCGACGCTTCTCTTCCCACAATCCCCCCCCCCCATCCCGCCGCCCTGTCCCCGGGTGGGGGGGACGGGTCCTAAACGTGGAGTCTGAACAAAGCTGTGCGGGACCTGAGAGGAGGTCGCAGCTTCGCCGCCTGTCCGTCCGTCCGTCGCCGCAAACCGGCGCGCTCCTCGTCTCTCTTCTGCTGTGCTTGCAGGCCGTCGTGTGAACTCGAACCTCGGAGTGCTTCGTCGCTGCGCTCCGTCCCTCCAGCTGTGGCAGTTATTAACGTGGCTGCTGAGTGATAGCGAGGGCAGTTATGTAACCTGCATCAGGATCCCGGGGCACAGGAAGGGCGAGCGAGCCCGCTCCACTTTAAACCCTTCAAAGGATGCAGATTTGGGCGCGAGCGCGGACTGCTTTTTATTTTCGGCACTCAGAGACACGCGGCAGCCGGGCGTGGCTTCTCATGCAAATCAGCTCGGCTGCTGTTGTTCTTTATGATGCATTAGAGACTGTTTTTACTTCACAGTCGGGCCTCTCTTGTCTGTCACCTGACCTCCGCTGGTCCCTGTGTTATTATTCAATTTTTTTTCTCGCCATTTTAATGAGCTTCCTCCCAATATTTTATGTTTTTGTGCTGATTGTGTAACATGAGATGTTTATTTAAGTACATGCAGATATTTATAACAGGTGTCATAGTTGAGAAGATCATGCTTTAAAGTCCTCATGAAACAATTTCCAAGTCGTTTTTTGACTCCAAATGACTCAGGTGGGGGGTTGTTCAGATTTGATCGATATTTCCAAAAGACGGTGCGTCACGCCTTGAATTGAAGCCGATGTACGCGGTGAGTGCTGGAGGGGCAGAGGGGGACGTGAAGCTGCAGCTGCGTCTTCGCTGCGTGTGGAATCACGTCGTGCAGCGCCAGTCATCGCGTTTGACACTGATTTCACAGGGAGACTAAAGGAGGCGAGCGATGTCGAACTGGATCGCTGACTTCTCCTCTGACAAACATTTGGCACAAACACCGAGAAAGAGAATGAGATTTTCTCGTTTAATTCGGTCTTTGAAGGCGCGGAAGCGGCGGCGTGCGCGTTTGATGGTGGAAACGAGCTGCAGAGGATTCCTGAATGGGCCTCTGAAGTGGATCTTGGCCCGCCGCCGACTCCCGGCTCGGGTTTGACTGGCTGTCCCCGTTTATCAGCGGGACTGATGTGGCGCAACATCTGTCAGAGGAGATCGTCACAAGGAGACAAGGGAGAAGGGGGCGATTACAGTGGGCCAGATGGCCATCTGCCCGAGATTGAAGAATAGATTTGTCTCTAAAAAGTAATTTAGAAGATGGCCATAATCCAGGCTTGATGATAGCAGGGCGAGCGAGCGAGCGAGCCCACGTCACTGATGTGATAAGGAAGACGGCGGTGCCGCGGCCCGCTGAGCCCCTCAGTGCTGTCTGGCAGATTGTTGCTTATTTTTAGCCCCAGGAATCGGCACCAGAATGATCCCGCCTGGGCGCGGGGCGCAGAAATGTCGGCGAAATCCGACCCCGGCTCGTTTGATGACCCGACGGCGCTCGAGTAACGTCGCCGATGATTTGAAAGTATCAAAATAAACCGTGAATGAGTGACGGCTTTTTTGGGGGGGGGGGGCGCTCATTCGTCTTTCTCTGCCAACAGAAGCCAAACCAGGTCAAGGGCGCTCGCTTGGGCGCGACCCGTCTTGTTTTTCGGCGGTCCCAACTTGGGAGGTCTCTGCAGCTGCAGCTTGGGTTTCCGGTGGAGGAGTGACGGTGCCCGGGCACTGCATGCAAAGAGCAACAATAACAGCTGATATATTTGAATAAACCTGTGTATTACTCTTGAATGTAACCTGCAGCAGCTCAACATCCGAACCTCGGGCCTGTCGCCTGATCTCAGTCAGATGTCTCCACAAGTTTCTCTGCCACGTGTTTCAACAGCCGCTTCTCTGTGTTTTTTATAAGACATTGACAGATTTCTGGTCAGTTGCTGCCGCGCTTCCTCTGTCAGAATCCTTCTGGGTTTGTGGGGTTTTTTTCTGTTTTTTTTCCCTCCTCGTTTTCCTGCGCTCTGTGTCCGATGAACGAGAATCCACCCATCGATTCGTTCCCTCGTCACCACGCCGCCGCCGCACGCTGTGGGCTGATCCGCGATGTTCTTTCACTCTGCCTCTTCTGGGTCAAACTGTTTATGATGTCGTCAAACATCAGTACTTGAAAGTGTGAAACTGCTGAATCTTTGGCCTCCGGCTGTGTGGATGTCTGTCAGCTGCGGGAGTATTTTAGGTAGTGCACTAGCTATTTGCCATCAGCGTGTTTTATTTTTTTGGTTTTGTTTCAAATTGTATTCTTCGAATCGATTTTGTTTGGTTCATTCTTGCATTTTTTGTTATCTGACTTCTTGTTATCATTTTTTTTCTATTGCTGTAACGTCACCTGGGTTCTGGAGGTTTGCAGTAGTCACACGGTATTTTCTTTCTACTCTTCCTCTCACATTTACTTGAACATGATGAGCTGTTTGTGTTTGTTTGTTTGTTATTTTGATTCCTTGGTTCCTCCCTTGGTTGCAGTATGAGGCCTGAAGTGAGTAGTGTAAACTAAGTGCTCCCCTTTTTTTCCCCCCTCTGATTCGCTTCCTCTTGCACTGGATCCAGCCAGACGCCTTTTTGACGTAGAGGCTACAAGCTTACGATGCAACGAGGTGCCACAGCTGGCATCAAGAGGGTTCTTTTATCATATAGTTTAATAAAAATCGATGATGGCACGATGGAAAACTTCCCCTCCGTCCTTGTTTTGCATGTTTTGTGTTGTACGCAGGTATAAAAACTCATATTAACAGTAATCAAAGAACTAAACTGTCTTTTTGCAGAACTCATTTGGAAGTTTTAGGAGTGAGGAAGGTACAGAAACTGAGAAGCCTCCTCGCAAGACTACAAAACTAACTACACAATGACACAATAAACACAGCACCAATGAAGAAAGCTACATTATAAATGAAATAGCCACAAAGTGAATGTATGAGTCTGATATGTTTCCAGTCACAAACAGCTTCTGGATCTGTGGAGTTCTTTGAGTCGGTTGGTAGCATTAAAAGAGCCGCTCACTGTCTCCGTCGGTACCGTTGGTGTTCTGGTGACTCGTCGGGTCCAACAGCTCAGGCAGGCACTTCTCTGATCTGTGTCGGAGCAGAGGAGTCCCAAAAGAGACCATCGACAATCACCCCGTGTCTGGGCGGAGCACTGGGGGGGTTTATTCGGGTGGAGTCATGCTGTGTCATCGGTGAGCCAGCAGTTTGTGAAGGTGACTTCCAGCCAGAACACCACTGCTCTTGTGGTCAGCTGCAGTTTAACCAAACCCCGTAATTTCCCAAAGGGGATCTCTTAAAGGACTCTCACTTTACATCTGTGCCTGACTTCTGTGCCGTCTGTGCTTGTCCAATCCTGCAATGGCTTATTCAAACCTAAACAGGCCTCAATGGTGGTTTTCATCTGATCATTAAACAAATTTCTGGTGCGAGATGCCCACGAATCGGTGATCTTTTACTCACAGTTCTCTGGTTGCACTTTAACGCCGTGTTCTCATCAAACACGTCACGAGCGATCCAGAAAAAGCCTCCCTCACATGTAGAATCCTGGAAA
>JASSRZ010000053.1:1439245-1457957 GCA_032164315.1 Malacoctenus gilli | reverse complement strand
TGTGTGTGTGTGTGTGTGTGTGTGTGTGTGTGTGTGTGTGTGTGTGTGTGTGTGTGTGTGTGTGTGTGAGAGAGACGGTTAATATGCAGCGTTTTCCATAAGTCAGGCGGGGCACCTCACCCTTGCTGCTGGAGAGCCCCCCTCTTCTGAACCCACCTCTCCTTTAAGCCTTTTCCTCTCAGAATTCAACCCCCCCCCTCCCCCGCTACATCTGCACTCCAGCGTGAGCGAGCATGAGGTAAATACGTCTCAAATCCACGGCTTTAACGTTCCCCAAGCGCTTCCAGTGACGGCGCCGCACTTCCTCAACTCCCGCCGATCGCGCCGGGGGTCGGTGTGGTGGGTCGCGTCGGAACCCACGCCGTGAAACAAACTGTCATCTGGCGTTTGGAGGCACAAAACCCTGCAGGCAGCATTCGGAGCAAAAGGTTCACCTTACCGGTTTGATGATGAAGCCGCGACCTGATCCCTTCCGCGGATGTGTGCGGGGCCGGGCTCCGCTCACTCCCCCTGCACTTGCATGTCCCCCCCAACAAGCCGGCTCACTTCTGAAATCCCAGCGGGGGGAGTTGGGTGCTCTTTAATTGTGCGTCCGCTCAGCCCGAGATCCCCTGTGCTCTACTCCTCCTCTGGAGTTACAGGTGTTTGTGTGTGAAGAGGGGTGTGTGTTGATGTGTGTGTGTGTGTGTTTAGGTGTGTGTGTTCAGCGGTTGAGTTATAGCCTGCTCTTTCAGTGTCAGCTCTGGGCACCTCCTTCCTCGGTGTCTGTTGGCCTGTATCACCTGCCCTGCTCTGTCAGCTCTCTTTTTAGCACTCTATGCAAATGGCCCCAGACACAGTCTTGGCCTTGAGCTGGAGTCTGGAGGCGTGTAGGAAGAGGTGGAGGAGGAAGAGGAGGAGGAGGAGGAGGAGGAGGAGGAGAGGGGAGCACGGTGGGAGGGAGAAGCCCTCAGGACTTCACGGAGAGAAGTGCATGTTCCTGCCGAAACTCCTCCCCGTTGTCAATTCGTGGTGATATCTCTTTTGCTTTTTACCTGTTGCCTCACTGTCTTGTCAATATAGAAAAAAGACTGCGCCTCGTTTCTTCACCCAGGACAAACAAATGCAGATGGAACGAGGCAGTTGATGTGTCACACCAAACATCAGAAGGCACACAAAAGCGCACGGCCTTCGCTGCTGCACATTCCGCCGTTTATTTCCCGTTCCGTCAGCGATTAAGGTAACAGGTGGCGACACCAGACTGCCTTCCCACTGGTGCTCCTCGCAGCACCAGTCCGCCTCCCCCGCCCCCCCCTTCCCGTCCTGCACCAGGACACCGAGGTCGCTGGTCATCGGGTGCCTTTTCCCGCGCAGTACATCAAGTCTGATGAATCGGCGCCGAGGGATTCCCAGCAGAGGGCTCCAATTAGGGCCCCAAGATTTATGCCGGCGCTGACGCGAAGCGCTTGGAACGTGTAGCGGGACTCCAGTGAGATTTATAGAAAGGGAAATGATAGCCTTTGTGGGCAAATATATTTTATATCCTGGTGGATGTGCGGTGTGATTCCCAAAACCGGTCAGATAAGAGGTTTACTGTAAACCGTGGCGCTGAGCGGCCTCGTTGCCAGCAGGGAAAGTGACGGGGGGGACTGTGGGAATCACTCAGAACCTTCAACACGGGCGACCTCGCTCTAATACCAAATACAATCCCCAATAAAAACCTCCTGTCCGATAAGGCTTCTGTCTCTCTCATGTGCTTGGAAACACCTCCCACCCTGTGAGGCTTCAGCCCCACAGAAAGCCGCCCCACCCCCCACCCCCCCATCCCATGTTTGGGATGCCAGCAGGAGAGCCTCCGTGCAGCGAGGCCCTCGTGTCCATTGAACGGACTTGTTTTTCCTGCACATCCCACAATTAAGCCTACCTGGCTGGAATGTGATCGGGGGACTTTGGGAGCCAAGGCAACACGCCCTGGATGCTTTGTCATCTTCCTGAAGCCTTCCAGGACGCACTTGGGCAGCGCTGCAGGAAGCATCGCCGGGGTAAGGCGAGGCCACTCCCTCCAGGAGGCACTGCTGCCATTAGAAAGTGTGATAGGGCCCTAAAAATCTGATAAACTGGGGATCATTTGGTTTATCTCCTTCGCTGCAGACACGGACACATCCGAAATGAGGAAAAAGAATAAATAAAACAACCTGGTTCACATCCTTCAGTCAGGTTGCTGTTGGAGTATATCCATGTGTAGTTTGAGGAACACATCACACACATACAGAGTGGCTCCGTATTCCAGCTGAGCTTGATTTGACCTTTTTGTTATCTGATAAAACACATCAGATTATTCTAATCTGCACGATGTCTTGAATGATCCAATTGCAAGTGTGTTGGTGTGCTGAGGTCTCATATTGCGTCTTTTGCATTCACTTTGTGGCTCTTGGAGTTCTGTTGTAGGCTTTTGTGTTTACAGGAAGGATTCTGTGTTTGCGTTGCAGCTTTTGCGTTTGTGTTTCTGTTGTTGTTCTTTTTGTTTAGCGTTCTGCTTATGGCCCCAGCCTTTACTGCGTTCACCCTTTCCCTCCAAGCTTGTGAGGAACGGTCACCTTGGTAATGCTTGATCAGGAAAACGATCAAGCAATGACGGAGACAGTGTCGCCTTTGACCTCAGAGGTTGACCTCAGAATTCGGCCCAAAAAAAGCTCACAGCACGTCTTCAGATTTGCAATTCAAAGACTTTTCTTTTTAAACAGTCCCTCAGGAAAATCAACACCAACGTGTATGCAGCAGGATCGGGTTCCTGCTCATGAGGGTGACTTGAAGGAAGTGTGTTGGAGGTTTCATTTGATTACTCCTGCTACTTTATGGTAATGACTAATGGCTGCGGGCCATTAGCAATGGCACGTTTCAGCACTAACAGCTGCCTAACTGACTCGGTTATTTAGTAACTCAAACACAAATACTGCCGTATCATATCAGCCAAGTCATTTATTGGTGGACGAGCAGTGGGCGCTTCAAGGAAGGAAGAGGTGCGCAATCGAATCTGCCTTTAGTCCCCTTCCTGGAGTCCTTGATCTTGGCTCCATAATAAATATGTCAAAGGTTTAGTAGGTGGCTGGATGACGGTGACAAGCCGCGGTCAGGCATCCTGCAGGATGGAGGGCATGGGGAGGTACACGTGAGCCGAGAAGCTTGTGTGTGTGTGCAGACAGGCCATAAAGTGACACAATGTTGACTGTCTCTCCACTCGAGCCGACATTTGCTCAAACATTAGAGATCAAGGATGATATTTTCGGCCTCTGACGTCAAGCCGCCAACGGGAAGAAACCCTGCGCTTCTGGCAGCATGTGGACTCCACCTATACGGGGCCTTTTGTCCCTGTGTTTAACAGTCACAAAGTCCACACTATTGGGGTTTTTTTTTCACCCATTCACACACACATTTGTGCAAACACACACACACACAGCGTGATGTGTACGGTGCTTCAGTGTCGCCGGGATCCAAGTTAGAGCTCAGTGAGTGCTTCAAGGACTCTTTGAGATAATGAAAACCACACGCAGCGTTTAGGATTAGTTACATTAGTTACACTTAAATACGCATAACAAGATAAAACTTTGGAATATGTGCACACCTTATATGACAGGCCGTGACCTTTTCCTGCTCCTCATATCTCTAGAGAAGCTGCAAACACTTTAATCCTTTTGCTTGTGTTGCTCTCTACCCCGAAGCCAAAAGCAGCCCAGTGGAACGTTGTAGCCTTTTGACATTTTTCCCCCTTTTCGACTTGTGAGCGTAGGAATAAAGTAGCGACTGACATGTTCACCCCAAGGTCAGCTGGAGTGTAGCGCCTTGCATCACGGCTTCAGAGCGCGATATAATGTCTCCGTGCTGCTTGGGAGTGCAGACGAGGACGGGAAAAGCGTTGTGAAGACTCATCAATGGGATCTAGGCTTCAAAAACAGTCCAAAGAAAGAAGACGTCGGTGTCATCATATCAACGAGTTGTTAAAAGAGTGTGTGTGAGTGTGTTTAGGAATGATAAATTGTGAAAACCTTGAGACATTTGCGATGTATTCCTAAGCAGAAAGTGCGATGGAGGCTTTTCAGGCGGTTCTTGCAGCATCGTGCGGCTGTGGACTGAACCTTGCACAAAGCTGCGTTTGGTTTGTTGCTCTGTTGTAGCTTGGAACCAAAGAAAAGAGTCATCGCTGGTGGGGAACCATTCAGAGAAACCACACGTCACCGTCCAGAATCCTTGTGAAACACCAGAGTTCACAGCCTGGCTTGATGATGTCGTTCGTGTTGTCTGGGACGCTGACGCACACTCATGTATTGATGGACCGAACCTTGCAGGAATATTAAAAAATGGATTTTTGTTTTCACTTCTCCAGGCTTTGAGGCGGATGTGCCCAAGATGTTAAAAACATGGAGTTGTGCTGGTTAGCGCCCCTGGTCCCACGGCCGGGAGGTCCTGGGTCAACACACACCCAGGCTCGTCTCCTGGCAACGCTGCAGGGGGAAAAAAATAGCTCCATTATCACAAAAAATAGGTTTAGGTGAGTGTGAATTCGATAAGTGTGTAAAGAAACCCTGTGGGAGAGTTTCACAGCACATTTCTGGTGTTTTTTTGGTTGTTCTCTGGTTGTTGGTTTTTTTTGTTACCACTTTGTCAGTCTGGCCCAACTGAGATCAACTGATCTCTATTTGGCTTCAGCTTCAGCAGGTCTAACATCCTGCAGGCTGTTTCTTCTCGCTCTTGAATCCTTCTGCAGGAACGATGACACAGTATACGCTACACAAAGAGTAACGCAGGGGGGGGACTGTCAGTGGCACTCCCCAGCTGGACATGAAACGGAGACCCTGTTGGTATGTGGTATGTGGCTTTTACCACAAGGTCACAATGATGCACTCTGCTTGGCATTTGAAATGGCCAAATCATCACGATGTTGTGTATCTCTGTCAGCTACTCGTGGGGCAAAACAAACACAAACACAAACGCATGATAAAATTCTGATGAGTGTTGTTTTTTTTCTTCATTTGAGATTGTCTTTTCGGGATGGACTGCAGTCTTGGTTCACAGTTAGACTTTCAGACTTTACATGCAGCGCATAACTCTCCAGGACAGCATGAGAGAGATGCACGGATACAGTGATAGAGCGTGAAACAGTGATGCTATCTGTCACATCGGACAGGGAGGCTGATGCAAAAGCTCCAGATGTTTGCCCGTCGCCCAACACTTCTCTTTGCCTCCACCTCAGCAACCAGCAGCAGCAGCAGCAGCATCCCGTCGGTTTCCTCAACACTTTCGCTGCGACTTGGACTTCTGATGGATGTGCTCCCGGAGCGAGCGCCCAGCGTGTGTAAACTTCCTGCCTGCGTCTTGTCTTTTAACGTCAACAAGAGGGATGCGGCGCCGAGAGAAGGTCACAGCGGAAATTGAAGTGCCTGCATCCAGTTAATGCCGAGGGAGAGACGCGATGGGGCCGGACGCTCGCTCACTGGATGAGCAAGGGAGAGCTTGTGCGATGGTCATCGGCTCGGGAGGAAGGGGAGGGGTTGGGGGGGGCTTTTCTGTGTGAAGTTTGCATGCTCTTCCTGGTGGGACAGGAAGGGAAACTTGACCTAAAACTGAATCTGCATCCTCAGAATTCGTCCCTTTTAGGTTCATGTGAGTTTGGACCGCAACGTCACGGTGTTAAGAAATGCACACGTGTGCTTGCGAGCTGCAGACTGATAACTGTCGAAAACAAAGGAGGTAAACACACAAAGTGTCGGCTTACAAGCAGCCAAATCACATTTTTATGGCTTACTGTAAAAGAGATCAGGTCAAGTCTTTATCTTTATGACCTCGGCATGGAAAACTGTCACGTTCTTTATCAAACAGTCTTTGGCCTCTGCATTTTTTTTTATTTTTTTTTTGGTCTTTGCTGTCAGTCATTTATCGATGAGGGGGAAACTTTGAGCCGCTTTTTCTCTCTGTGTTGCTATCGTTTCACCTTTGGTTTCGGGAAATAAGCGAGAGGTGCTCAAGGCTTTCCAGTGAATTGTGATGAAACAAGGCAAACGCAAGCTCCCCGATTGTCATGTGCCTCGAACTCAGGTTGTTAAAGTTGTAAACACAGATCATGGGAAAGACGATCGCCCAACACTGTGAACTCCACGGTTTGCTTTTATGAACACTTTTCTCCACTATTGTCTTCAGGAAAAAGACTCTTGGAAATGATAATGTGCTGTAAAAAAGAAATGACCTGGCATTGCTCTCTTTCTCTCTCTCTCTCTCTCTCTCTCGCACACAAACACACACACACACTCTCGCTTTGTCTTGCTGACCTGACTGAGAGGACACCCCTCTCACCTCCAAAGCGCCTCACCTTAACTAGTTCTCACCTAAATCAAACCCTCACCCTCACCTTAAAATGCCTCAACCTTCAATGATTTACTCTACGGGCCCTTTGTAGTCCAAATAATGTGAGAGAAGTCAGAACATCAACATCACCCACACACACTTTCACACACCCATGTTTTTCTGTTTTTTTCTCTAAATGAACGCAAAGGTCCGATCAGACAGTCTCCTCAAGGTTTATAACCCTTCCCAGAGGTTAAAAGCTCACAACGTACCAATCAGATGATTGAAGTGGTCTGTGACAGTCAGTCAGCTCAGCAGTTTCTCAACAATGTTGTTTGGGTTTGTTTTTCTCGCTCACCTATAAAGGTTGTCACCTCCTAAAAAGTCAGACTAAAAACAGGGACACGCTTCAACTGTTTCCATCCATCCATCCAAACACATGGACTTCTGATTCATAACACACCACTCAGCGAATTCCCTCTAATTCGGTTTGATCTGACTGTGACAAATCATTCCACAACATGTCTCAGCATCAGGACGGTGCGTTACGGTAGACAAACAAGAGTCCTCTGAGGAGCCAGTGTCTGACAGCAGTCGGTATGCAAACTTTGTTATGACAGAGGGAACCCGACAGAGACTCGGTGTGTGCAGGCACCTTGAGGAAGATAAGCACGGCGGTTTGAGTGCGCGCTGGTGGGGCAGCGGCAGCACAACCTGTTGCTTCAAACCCGCTCAGACAGAAAGCTGCTGGTTGGGGGGGGGCGACAAGCAAAGACTGACTATATAAGAGGGGAAAAAAAACATGTGATGCGTTTTGTAAGCAGGAGCAGAACCAGCTTTTTAGGGGTAAGCAGCCGTGGAGGCAACATTACGTGACATCGCTGAGGACTTGTTTCAGCAGGGTTGCTGGATGGTTGAAGGGAGGTGCTCTCCGGCTGAGGCAGTCATAAAATATGTAACAAAAACAAATACCACAAACACAACTGGCCTTGCTTTGAGATTGTGAACATGCTAGACTCACCCATGATACCAGCAGCATGTGAAAGGTTTGGTTCCCAGTGAGGAGCCCTGTGAAACTCCAAGCTGATGTGATTTGCAATAATCAATGTGACTGGTATGTATCAAAGATTGTCACGAGGAGGTTCATCATGTGAGCTTTTCTATTGGATGTGCTGCCAGATTTTGAGGCACAGTTTTGTTTGTTTGTTTGTTTGTTTGTTTGTTTGTTTGTTTGTTTGTTTGTTTGTCTGTCTGTTTGTTTGTTTGTTTGTTTTTGCAGTTCTCAAAAAACCTTCTCACAGGTCAGTCTTCGGAGCTCTCATGACCCCTTGCCCCCTTCTTGGGGGGTCTTGAACCTCAGTTCGGGAACCTCTTGAACCGACTCATCAAAATGAGCAAAGTTACAGCAAACGGTGCTGATTGGCTGAGGCTCTTTTAGCGCCCATGTCTTGCTAAATACACCGTCAACTGTTGACATGGTCTTGAAAAGTAAATTCAGCAACAATGAGGATATGATCGTCTTGAGACCGCTAACTCGGGGTTCGCGCAACACTCCCTATTGTTTTTCATGCCTCCTGCTTTGGGTATGAGCTGCTCTCCAAATGGGTTCTGAGTAGGTTTCGGTCTGAGGTTGATTAATAATCCTGAGTGGAAGATTGCCGCTGCTCCTCCTCGAGGAATGTGACAATTAATTCGACTGGTGGGGGGTTGATTCATCTCGTCTGACAGAAACTTGCTCCTGTACCCCAGGTCCCTGCAAGACACCGTTCATCAGCGTAATGATCTCTCATTAAGCGATTTCCTCACGGAGAGTTGGAGATCAGACATCGGATGGTCCACGTTCAATCAGCACCGTGTTTTTTTGTCCAAAAAGGTTCTGCCGTGTGACTCCGTCGGTCTGGTTTATTCCATAGAGATGGGCGAGAGGCTTCCAGGGTGGCGCGAGGAGGTGGAGCCTCCTTGAATAAACAGCAAGCACTCTTCCCAAAACTGTAAACGAGAGGCAATTGACAATTCTTTTGATAAATCTGTCTCTTTCTTATTGGGGATTACAGTGTTATTATCCAGCTCCAGTGCCAGACCAGGGATTAAATGAAACACCAACAAAGAAGTATAAAAACATATACTGAAGGTCTGTGTTCTCTGTATCTGAGTTTCTTTCCCATAAAAGCACCGTATCGATGATGACAATGCTGTTTTTTATTCGTCTGACCTGCGAGCTGACTCACGTTGTCATGTGCACTCTCCTGACCAGGAAGTGGGAATTTCCCTGCATAATTACCGGCTTCATGAAAGCAGCTCTCAGCACAGTTATTAACTGACTGACTGAGGTAGAGGTTCAGCCGGCAGTAACAGCAAACCTCAAAGAAACTCGCTCTGGTTTCCTCTTCACCCCGTTCTTTGACTTCTCATTGGGCGACTCCTGCCCGGACCCCACCAGCACCACGCTGACTTGTACTTCAACCCCACGGCAGCTGCCTCCGCCTGCAGACTGACTGACAGCGAGCAGCCTCCCCATGACACGTTGTGCCGCACGCTGCACGTGGGAGTGCGTCGAACCACCGCCGAGCTCTGCGGTTTCCTCTGCCCTGACCGGACGACGCTCTGAGACTCCGGCCTCACAGCTCCTTCCAACACCATCTTCTCTCTCTCACACTCCCAGACAGGATTTGAATGCAGTCGGGCAATCACATAAATGTATGTTTTGAATCCTCCCCTCCATTATTTTGCTTTGTTTCTCACTTTTATGTCACTGGGGTCAAACATTTGGTCTGTTTCCCAAAACTGGCCCACCAGAGGGTCCGATTAGGCCAACAGGAGAATCGTGCATTGAGTGGAAATCACAGAAAGCAATTAAATGCATTCTTTTTTCGAACAATATCACCAAGACGAAATAAAAACTCCAAAGAAAAAAACGTTTGTGATTCCTGAAATTTAGGCCATGAAAGCCTCGCGAGCTTTTAGTGTCGCGAATCAGCTTCAGCACGCAGCGCATAGACTGGGTTGATTTGGTGAAACATGCGCACGAAAAAGCCACAGGAATTGAGCAGCCAAAGGCGCCGAAAAGTTCAGAGGCAGACTTTAAGCCGCGCAGAAGGATTAATATCTTTTGCACCACTCCAAAAGACTTTGCGACGCTCAGGCCGAATGAGGCCTGTTTTAACTCTGTTGCTTTCCAGGTCACAGCTTGCTTGGAAGGCGGAAAAGTGATATTGTGCTCGAAACGTTATGTCACATCTCTGACTTGTTAAAACAAACATGTATCGACATGTTGAAGGTTTTCTTTCCTCGGCTCACGTCAGGCAGTCAAAGTATCGGCTACGCTGGATTCTGAAACCAAATAAAATCTCGAAAGCTGTCTCTTTCGTAAGCAGTTATCAAACTATCCCATTTTCACACCTCGAGCGATTCACGTTTGCGTCCGTTTATATTCCAAGAGAAGAAAAACAAAAAAATCCCCATGTCCTGTTTCAACTGTTCCCAAACTTGGAAAAAAAAAAAAGAAGATCCGAATCCAAATGGAAAGGTGGAGACGCGTTTAAGCGATGCGCAGATGGTGAATTCAGCCCTGGGTGACATGAAGCAGCTCCAAGGAATCAGGCAGATAGAGACAGGCTGCTTTCCAAACACGACATCGAAAAGTGTGGTCGGCACTAAAAGCTGAACGCCGTATTTGATTTGCCTTTTTGTAAAGTCGAGAACGAGGATTATCGCTTGATCAAATACACCTGAGAAACCAGCCTCGGGCTGGAGTGGAAGGAGCCAGTTTATATAAGGTGTTGGCAGCCTCCAAAAATGTGTCAATTAGCATTAGGTCTGCGAGGCACCGGCAGCCTGACTCCTTGTGTGCGTTTGTGCTTGAGGTGCAGGTTCTCCATGACCGCGCTGCGTCCCATGTGTCCTGCCAGACACCAGACATCCTTTCTGATGGATTTGCATTTCCATTGTGAACTTCTCTACTTTTTTTAAACACCGTCAGTCAAACCGAAGTAATTACTGCGACTTCTGGAACAATCCACACTTCACACATCTAATGTTTAACAGCACAATGTTGATAACGTTTATTGCACGATTATCTGCTGCATTACTTTTCACGGCGAGCTATTAAAAGTTTAACTTTATCTCCCCACATCAACACCTGAATCTGGGAAATATTCAGCCCAAATCAACCGCTCATTAAAAAAAAAAAAAAAACACACCAATTTTCTGCAAACATTTAAACTGCGCGTGTTGGAGGAAAATGCCAGCCTGATGTGAGATTAACTGATGTCGAGCAATGAGAAACTTTTCACAGACACTTTAATTGCTCTGGCCAACTTTGCGCGCCTCAAGAGTCGCGGGGAGACAGCGCCCTCATGCGGCCGCCGTCGTCACACATCCTGGCTGCGTCCTCGGGGCAGCGCTGGCGTGGCATGTCATGGCCCCCATTGAGCCTGGGGAGCGCTGTGGGAGTTGTGACACAACCAACACCTGCCTTCGCACACACGCACGCGCGCACGCGCACGCACACTCATGCACTGCTCAGACAAGCTCAGCGGGTGACCCGCTGGTGCTTCCGTTAGAGCCCGGGACGTGCACGGGGGAAGCTCCCAGGCCTCAAGGCTTCCGCACACGGGGAGGGAGGTCCGCGCAGGCAGGGGAGGGCGGCGAGGATGTTGTGCCTGACGGGCTCAGCGCAGGGAATAATGTGGCACCTCATGAGAACCAGTTCTGTCAGGATCCTTCAGCTCTGCTTGCTCAGGTTTAGAGAGGAGTTAAATGTTAAATACACCAGAAGATCACCTCTACACACACAGACACACACACACACTCTCTTTACTTTGCTACAACATTTTGATTGGTGGCAATATAGGTGAAGGGAGAAGTTCAACATTGTATATCTTCATGAATGTTTAAATGCATCCTAGTTTGATTTAAACCTTTCGAAGTGCTCTGAGAATCAGCATTCTACACTTTCATCATCAAGCTCTTACCACAGAAAACAAAGCAGGTCACACACTTCATAAACAACATTACGCTCGATGAGATTATTGAAATAAGCACTCAGCCCAGTTCCTACAGCACTTGCATAACAAAGTCCGGAGGCATCATACATTGTGTCCTTGAGAACTTCTTTATTTTTTTTTTTCAAAAAAGTTTGCAGGACACTTCATGCTTTCGTAGAAAAATATTCTAAATACTGTACATTAATTCTGAACATGTGCAAAATGTAGAAAAACACAAACAGGTATTTACAGCTCCAGTTGATGAGGAGAGAAATAAGAATACATGTTTAAACAGGCTCTTTTTACTGAGGTTGTACCTGAAAACACTTTGAAATGTTGTGATCAGAGTTATGAACCTTAATCTGAAATGCAAACGAGTCGTAAACACAACAGTTGTGCTTACTTGGATAATAACGACAACAGAACTTACACAAAGGTGGAGACTTTTTCTCTGCTTTGCTGGAATGTTCCTTAAAACAACATCATTCGGTATAAAAATAAGACAGGTAAACGAGTTTCCATCTGATTCGACTTTTGCAGTTACAATCGCACGTTTTTTTTCCAGTTTCCAGTTTCCGTCCAACAGGAGGCGCGCTGCTCTGTGACCGCGCTGCTCCTCCTCCTGTTCCTGTCCCATTCACATCGCTCCTTCTCAGCCAGTCCAGCAGCAACAAGTGGTTGGGTTTTAATTACAAAGCCCTTCATTCACAAGATAAGGCGCCTCTCTCTCTCTCTCTCACTCTCGCTCTCTCTCTCTCTCTCTAGCTCTTTCTCTCTCTCTCTTTTCACTTAATTTGTAGGAGCTTCATCTTGTTCCCTAAAAGAAGCAGGAGGAGGATAATTACCTGCTGAGGAATTAACCTTTTGAAATGAGACTCCCATAGAGCGCCACTCACCCAGCCCTTTCAGGAATCTGTTCACGCCGCTCGGCTCAGGCTCGGGGCACGAATCCAGATGCTCGGCCACTCGCGCCTCAAACAGGCCTGGGAGAAAGAGGAGGAAGAGGAGGGGGAGGAGGAAGAGGAGGAGGTAAAGGAGGAGGAGAGATGAGGATGGTGTGTCCAGCAGGAGACACTCTAAACACGACTTTGGGTCGTATATTGAGGATCAGGACTCCATGAGGGAAAAAACATACAAGTGACACAGTGTGAACGAGGGGACCCTATGATGTTCCCCTCTGTTTGGCTGTGTGAGTGTACAAGAGACCGGCGGCCTGCAAAAAGCACGTCACAAAACCACTAATAGGCAAACTTTATAGTTCATCGTCATGGACTTCCGTTTATTGATGAGCAATCCAGCTCCCTCTAGTGGTATAAGGAGGAAGGTCAACATTTATGGAAAAAAATTACTTAAAAGAACACTCAATGTCGAAAAAATAGTTTTGAATTTGAATTTGAATTGTATTTTTTGTTCAAGATTTTATATATCTATTATAAATTCTACATTATATTCCAAACTATAGCTTATATTTTAAATTTTAACCCAAAAAAATGTAAAAACAATTTGCGTTTCCTTTAATTTTGCCCAGTTTTCAGCCTGATGTCTGCATTACAAAGATAATGTTTGCAAAGGGATATAATTTGCGTTCTTTGACACGCTTGTCTGGGCTGTTTTACAAAAACATCCTATCTTTGAACAAAAAACACTTTCATCTGAACGTTAAGTCCATATGTGTCTCAAAGATTATTAGTCACTTTGTGCAGTTTCTGGTCCAGACGTCTGAACGCAGGCAGGAACCGTCCCATCAAAGCCTGCTGCGACTCATTAAATTCATCCTGCACAGCATCTGTTCTGTTTGATTGAATTAGGCACAACCATTGATCTATTTACAGCAGTGGCTGTGTCACATGTTGTGATGATAATGTTTAAATTTCTCTTCCACGCTGTTTCTGCTCTCATTTTACAAGCAGTCAGAACAAAATATGGAGGCTTCTTCTGCTCCTGGAAGCTCCTGTTGGCCCTCTTGCGTTTGTATTTCATGGTCTGCATATTTTGAATTTCTTGGCACAGCTTCCAGGTGAATATTAAAAGTTAAAGGCGGCTCATGCAGCAATGAACTCTAATCTGGAGGCATCAGCGATTGATGATTATTCCCGGCTTTAAAGACAATGCCAGTGAATATTTTGACCCTCCTGCTGATTTCATTATGAGAGCCCACAGCGTCCTGGGCCCCCCCCCGAATTTCAGCGGCTCCAGCGCACACTCACCTCTCCCCCTGCCCTTGCGCAGCTCTTTGTCCTGGATGAAGCCGGCGAACATCTGGGTCTCCATGAAGAGCTGCAGGAAGAGGCGCACGCCGCGCGACGGGTGCGACTTGCGGAAGCTGTCGCGCTGCAGCTCCTTGCTGCCGTTGGAGGACTCCACCATGTGGAGGGGGTAGTGGCCCACCAGCTCCACGAAGAACCGCACGAAGCCCTCCGACACCAGGGAGCTCAGGTCTGCCGGCTGGTCTGCAGGGAGGCACGAAGGTTAAAGATGGAGCCCACTAATGTTCATTCAGTCCTATGGTGACGTGGTTTACACGGCTGAACTGATCCTTGACAAATATAAGGGTCGATCTTCAGCTCGTTCCAAACTGATTCGTGGAGGAAACACGGGACCTGGAACTGTTATTCACCAGTAAAAGCCGCATCATCTTGTGGCGCAGACACGAAACAGGTTTTTCTGATGAGTCATTCCAACCTTTATATTGCTAAGCCGTCTCACTGGGTTTGGCACGCTGACATCCGTGTAGCTTCTAAACCACTGGCGAGTGCAATTTAAAGCAAGAAGAAAACGGAAAGCAGCTTTGTATTCATAAACTGGTCAGCGTGGCAGCCCGCAGAATCGCTGCTGTATCGCTCACACACGGGACAAACTAATGTGTCACACAACCCAGTCAGAGGCACGCAAAAATATTGAATAAACAGCAGATAATGTCGGACGCCGTCATCTTGGAGGGGCAGAAGAAAATGAAGACGGAAGCTCTCGCTTTCACGGCATCTCGTCTCCGTCTCACCCACCTCCACATGTGTCTCCCGCGCTCTGTCTGAGGATCTCCTCGCGCTCCTCCAGGATCTGCTGCAGTGCTGCCTGCAGCTTGCTGGGCAGGATGCAGTCCTCATCGCCCAGCTGCCACACACCACAGGGAAGGTCACACACACACTCACATGAGGGCCGTTTACAAAGGCAAGCCTGCTTTGTGTCATACATGCATATGGACACAATAAACCATTGCGTGGCTGTGGTACCAGTAAATCCTGACAAACCTGATGCAGTTTGTATATCATAATCCCTGTAAAATGTACATATCCACTACTAAACTGCAATTGATCTCTGTGGATGACTGTTCCTGCCTGCATGTAAACATGCACTAACTACGTTCACTGCTGCAGTCTATGGTTGTCTATATGCACAGCTGCAGGGAGGGTCTAACAGTCCAAGCAGCGAGACCGACAGAGAGAGTTCAAAAGCAGCTGCTCCAGACACGGTCGTGGCCACCATGTGTGAGGGGTTACATCGCTGCACCTCTGATGACAACCACATCTTATTGTGGTCATGAAAAACAATAAAAGGCCCAGTTCCCCAATCATGCTGACTCCGATTTTTAGCTTCACCTGTTTCCTGTTCTGCAAAGAAGAAGCTGGACGTTGCACAGCTAATGATTAACCCTCACACACGAGAACGGGAAATCATAAAGGTCGGTTTATATGACTGCTGATTTATGGGACGAAAAACGGAACAACTGGACGAAAGAGTTTCCCCAAAACCAACGTGTGCCCGATAGGGGGCGCTAATGTGCCAGTTTGCTGATGGAGAACCATCAGAAAGCTCATAAAACTGAAAACTAGAACTCTGACAGGATAATGATCCACTCAATGACAACATGAGTGTTTAGCATTAAAGCATTTCTGATATATTTGGAGTTTCCTTATTGTTTACATTGTTTACACTTCACCCATGAGCCACAACATAATGAACTGTGAGGCAGAACCCACTTCTGCTGTGAACAGCTCTGAGCTCCCAGGTGATGGACTCCACTCGACCTCTGAATGTGTGCTGTGGTATTTGGCACCGACATGTTGGCAGCAGGTTCTTCGAAGTGGAAGTTTCAAGAGGGGGGCCTCTGTGGGACCACTTACATCAACGCGCTCCGCTCAACTCTGACCCTGTTGCTCGTCCATCACTTTTCTTCCCTTTGGCTACTTTCTGGTGAATACTGAGCGCTACAGACTGAGACCGAGGCTGAGAACCCGGCCTCCGTTAAACAGGCTCAAAGCTTCCACGTTTGTATTCATTTTCCTCCTTTCAACACATCCGAAATCCACCATGACGTCCCCCCCCCTGCAGGCCCCTGACTGAGAGCACCTCCTCCCCAGTTTTGTCTCCGCTGGGCTCGCGTGAGTGCCGCGTTTTCTTTGCCACTCGGAATGCCGACAATGGACAAGTGCAGGCAAAGCCATCGCTCCCACTGGGACCACACCCATCACTGGCATTACACAATGCAGTGTGTACACACCTGAACAACAAACTTGTCTTCACACAGATCCACGATAAGAACCTGGGGAAGAAAGAGAGAGGGAGGAGGGAAGGTTACTGATGGGAAAAAAAACACGCCACTTTGCTGATGACACCACCATCTTCTTCTTGTATTTATAGCAGCAGAAGGCTTTTCCCGCACGTGTGCGACGCACCTCCTCGATGGGCAGCTCCAGCAGCTCGGGCAGGCAGGGCGCCAGCACCCCGATGAGGAACGGCGTGGGCGAGCAGCTGATGTCCAGCATGCTGGCCGGCAGCACGGGCACAAAGGTGTGCTGCCAGGTGAACGGGTAGAGCAGCGCCAGCACCGCGTGGCTGCACCGGGACAGCACGCTGCCACAGGGGAATGGGACGCAGTGTTACTCGCTTCTCACACAGATCGGATGGCGCAAAGACGCCAAGCAGAGATTACAGAGCGTGACCTGGACATGACATGAGCGCAACCAGCTTTCAGCAGAGACGGTTCGTGCGTGGAGGCGTTCATTAGGAATGCAGCAGCTCCACGCTAATAGTCTTTGGCTGGTATTTATGACTGTTTGTGCTCAAACTCCTTGCCAACTTGCCAAATGGCTCTGAAACACTCGCTTCCTTCTGACTGGTCCTGCGGGAGCAGTTTCCTTCAAAGCGCCCGCTTCCAAATTTAGAGGCGACTCATCGTCCACTTTCTCTTTTGCATTTCTCGTCGGAACAACAACAGTAAACAGTCATCCAAGTGCCTACAATGTCTTTGAACTCATCACTCATTTTTTCAATTCTCCTCAATAAATTGGCCTCATTTTGTCCCTGAAACTGAGATAAATTCAGGCAGGATCAGTCAAAATGTCGTGCTCAACAAGAAGTGGTTTTCCTGAGAAGTCGTCGGTACATCGAGATCAATTCTAGATAAAAATTCAGCTGTGGAGTTTAGAATCGTGCTATCGCTGTATCCAGCTGGCTGATGGAATTGTTTGGAAGGCGGGGCATCTCAAATGTCATCTCAAATATGACAAAAGGATGTTGAGCCTGGGCAGGGTCAAGACCTGTCGCTGAACAAACACGCCTGACTCAACTTGCCGGAGAAACTCTGCCACGGTTTGGAATGGAGTCAAACGGCACACCGACGCGAGAGCTTGCTTCGTTTCCCTCAGCTCGCTCACGAACGCCTGCTCGTGGAGGTCCACGGCTGCGCGTCATACCTGAGTTTGTCGGCGATGAAGATGACCCTCCTCTCTAACAGCAGCGAGGCGAACACTTGCAGCAGCTTGCCGACGCTGAGACACTGCAGCAGACTGTCAAAGTCGACGTGCTCCAGCCTGGCGTCGACCGGCCGACACAGAGTCAGCACCTGGCAGGGGAAGAGCAACAGGAGGAGACGGCGGTCTGAGTCGGTCTAGTTGTTGATGCTGCATGTCATCAAGAAGTAGCTTTAATATGGTAACATGTTCTATGTACAGCAGTGAGGAGAGGTTGGTGTCAAATTACAAATACCCGATGTATAGGCAGATGAGTCAAAGGACCCAGCACAAAGGAACAGCACTTGGAGGAAAACCTATATGGAGAACCGGGTCTAAATCTGTCAGAAAAGTCCCCTTGAAGAGTTTCCCAACAGCTGAGTCACAGCAAAACAGTGAGTTTGCAGCAATTCCTGAGCGTTTATGGGAAGGGTCATTACTTCACTTTTTTTTGAGTCTCTCTGGTTGATGACTGAACGGACTTCTGTTGCTGATTATAACACACTCAACTGTCCCAACTTGAACCCATCGAAGCTCAAAAACGGCGGGCCCATTGTTTGCACAGATAAATCCCCCCCCCCCCCCGAGCTCTGAGTCACTGCGAGCTTGAAGGAGGGAGTGGTTCGGAGGGACGGACCTACTAATTATCACTTCCTCCTTGGGTTTCAGGGGTTACCTCATTCCCCGCGCCGGGGAGGAAGCTCTTGACGGTTACTGTGCGGCCGGGGGCTGGGAAAGGGGCTTCCATCACGCTGCGCATGAAGGGGTAAACAAGTGCCGGGGACATTTCTCGGCGCCGCTCCACCTCCTCCAGAATCTGAACGAAACACAGACACAAGTTCTGTTGTTTTTGGGTGAACGACAGTCGAAATTGAAAGGATTTGCCTCTCCTTCACGACGCTCGTTTAAAGAGTTCTAGCATCTTTTCATCTTGGGGAAAAAGCCTCTTTTAGCATGTGTGATTGAGCGCATGTGTTGCACGGTTACTGTACCTTCGCAAACAGGTTGAAACAGCCAAGCTTGCTGACAATACAGTGCACCTCAGGGAGCCGCTTTCCCTTTCCACTGGGCTGGAAGACAGAGTGTCACATGTCGTGCTGAGGGAATGATCACCAAACAGATTCAAATACCCCCCATAGAATGGAACGAGATGATTAAATCTTCAATTTTTTTCTTTTTGATAACAAGACTTTTTGCCATAGATAGTTGTGGAAAGTGGGGAGAGTCCAGAGTCCAGCGTCTGCTCATGTTTATGAAAAAAGTCGGGAGCTTATCTACTGAGGGGAAAGATAAAACTCTTCATATTAGTTCTGTGCTGGCTGGGTTCAAAGTGCCACAACAAGACAAAGCAGAAAGAAGGCTGAGCGCGAGGATAAGTGTGCACATCGTCCAACTCTCCAGCCCAGAAAACGGTCCTGAAGAAGGCAACAGCTGCCGTCCCTGGGAGGCAAAACTGATGAAATTCCTCCCGCTCTGTGTCACCCACTCTGAAGCGGTTTACGGTCTGTGATTCACTTCTCCTCCGAGATGTTGAGTAAGTGTGTGGCGGCCAGCCATGTCAACGCACACACACACACACACACACACACACACACACACAAAACCGCATCAACTCTGGAGTCGGTGATTCTCACCAGCAGCTTGCGGCAGTAGCAGAACCAGCGGCTGCCGTCCTCTCCGGTC
>JASSRZ010000053.1:1428313-1439145 GCA_032164315.1 Malacoctenus gilli | reverse complement strand
CATCAACTCTGGAGTCGGTGATTCTCACCAGCAGCTTGCGGCAGTAGCAGAACCAGCGGCTGCCGTCCTCTCCGGTCAGGACGAAGGAGAAGGTTTCGCTGTGGACACGAAACACAGGGGGGACGTGTTACCTCTGCTGCCTGGGGGAATGTGACCCACACATCACTGATAAACACTCGGAGTTTCTCATGTAAATCCTGGAGGGAGGGGGGGTGTCAGCATATTGACTGATTTGCTCTCTTTGATCAGTCGAAGTCACACCAGTTTTTTTGGAGGAAGATGCTCTAAAACCTCACCATGCGTCTCAAAAATAATTGAATTTAAGAACTGATGGTGATGTAGAGAGGCAGCAACCAACTAACTGGATGAAGTACCTAATCCTCAGTAAACGGGAGTTCAGAAGTAGTACGCATGAAGCTTTGACCGAAGCCAATGATTGGCTCACGTGCGAGACAGAAAGAGAGAGTAGTTTCAGCATTTACAGACTTCAATGTTAAAGTCTTCAATAAGCTCAGTGAGGAACCTAGCTCACAGTGGAAATCTATTGGTTACAGCTGAGAGGAGAGGATTTCAACAGGAAATGAGGAAGTGGGCCTAATTTAAGCAAAAACGTGAAACAAATAGTTGGGCGATGTGTGGTTAACACAAAAAAGGTGTGGATAATAGGAAGAAGATGTAAACAGTATACAGCGTGACATCATGCTGCGTGCTGGAGCATGCGGAGTGGGGTGGGGGGTGGGGGGTAACCTTGGCATGTGTGCAGAGGGCTTCCAGTCCAGCGTGTCGGGGAAACAGAACTTGGGGATCACCCTGAGCTGGTCCTCAGCTTCTCTGGAGAGCCGCGACGACGCCTCGAACTGGAACAGACACACTCACAGTCGTATATCTGCGGCTTTCAACATGTTGGATTTAGCTTGAGAAGCAATCAAGCAAAAACTGAATTTGTTTTTTAAAAAAAATAACTATTTTTGCAGTTTAAAATCACTTTTTTCAATTTAGAAACTCAACAGTTAACAGCTTGTAGTATAGAATCAAAAGAGCAAAATGTCTCCTACAATCGCTGAATTCTACAGTGATGTTCTAGAGACATTTGCATACAGAGGAAGAATCAACAACTTTCCTCATCATCAAAGCTTTTCATTCAAGTTGGACCCCCCCCCCCCCGCCCCCCCCCTTGAGTCACCCCAACATTGTATTTCCTTGTCACATAAAGTCTGAATCATCATCCTCTGATTTTTGGAGACCAGATCAAACGCCGTGTGTGTAATGGGCACATTTGATCAAAGCGATCCGATCAGAGCGGAGTCGTTCCCGCTGCCTGGAAGCACGGCGGGCCCGAGTTACTGTAAAAGGCTCCTCCTCCTCCTCACCATTTTGGGAAACTGCTGGGTAATTTCGGGTGAGTAGGTGTTTCCCGAGGAGCTTTTCCTCAGCGACACCACCACAAAGATCTGGAAGAGCTGCTGCTGCTGCAGCTGGATCAGGTCCCTCTCCAGGGTGCGGTAGCCGGGCCGGCGCTTCAGCGTGGACTGCCTGTAGATCGACCGCTTGGAGCCTGCCGCAAAGCACACAGCCAGACAATGCAGTCAGGCCCGTCCCGGGACATATCTCAGCCAGCACGCCGAGACAATAAAACATCAATCACCATCAGCGGACTCAAAATGAGGCGCTTTTACTCGCTTATAGAGAAAGATAGCGAGCGGCTTTCATCTAGTCTACTCAGCAGCCTTTAACAACTAGGGTTTCTGATAAAATCCTGCCTCATAACATTAATAACAGTGTACAGCAATACTGCAAGAGTGGAAACGGGTGTGAGTTTAGTTCTCTCTCTGGGAAAACCGAGAACAGGACTATGCAATACCTCTGCTATAAAAACAGCAGAGAAATCACCGTCCCTGGTGGGCGAATGCTTCAGGACTGATCGCTTTGTTTTGTTTCTTTTTATTGGTTTTCTTCTGGCCAGCGCTGTTGACACTGCGTCAATAATTAATGCCTAGAAATATTACCAACATAATTGCCCACCTGCTTTATATAGTCAGTCCCACTCCAGTTATTTGCAGAGATCTACACACGCAGGACGCAGTGCTCTAAATGTGGGTACAAACCTACTGAATAGAAAGGGGGGTGGTCCAGTGGTCTCCCTGTACAGTAGGACGGGCTTTTTACACCTTTCTGGAGTGACCGCACATATTTCAAACGAAGAAAGTCCCACAGGACACCGTCCATCTGGAGTGCTGCGACACGACACCTCTGAGCCAGCGGCCATCCAGTATCTTGATCCGTTTGTACTCCCTCAATGTGCATTTTCCTGATAAGTTTGTTCTGCATTCTAAGGCAGTACCCAGCTTTCAGGCGCATGTCCTCTGAAATTCACAGTGTCGCTTGCATTGATATCAGAACCTAGTGTTTTAATCAAGAAGCACAGCTCTGGACTTTTATGTCCTACAGAAAGAATCAATGTCGCGATGTCTCGGAGACACAATAAGAGGCAGGATCATAAATAATGCTGGACAGCTGCTCTCAACATTTTTCCTCCCAGGAGTCCCCAAGTCTTTGATCTTTGACTTACAAAGATGTTAAAATGAAGCCATACATGGGTTGAAAAATTTTCCCTCCTCCTCATACATAAGCAGGAGCCTTCAAAATAAAAGCACTGAGCTCTTTCCATAAAAAATAGCATTTTAACAGCCTCAGAGCGGGCAAAGCTTTCGGCCCTTATACTGATTAATGCAACAAAACACTGAAGATTCATGCGACGTTCAACAGCCAACAGTAAAGTAGCTATTTAATTTTTCTCATCTGTAACCACAGAAATGAAGCAAACGGTTCCAAACTGTCCCCACTCCACTCAATTAAAAAAGCTGGAACTGTGAGGCACTAACATGTTTTTAAGAAAGTGACTGGAATCCAGTAAATACATAAAAACGAGCCTTCTTTGTTCTGTCTGGGAAAAAAACCTCTTCACTTTGTTCTGTTTTGCTGCAAATCACACCCTGCATGGTTCTTGTAACTAGTCCAGCTAGTTTTTTCTTTTGTTTTGTTTTTTTCCCCAGTGGCAGCATTTAGTTTTTGTAGCTTTCGTCTGAAAAAGTCTCAAATAAATCAATAAATGAAGCAATATATGAAAAGCGGTTGAAAAATACTGATACCATTGGCGCTTTCTTCGGGGTCGCTCTCGGTTCCACTGGCCTCTCCTACAAACGTGGGTGAGCAGCAAGGAGAGAGAGCGAGCGAGAGAGAGAGAGAGACGGATCAGCGAGGAGCAGAGGAGTTGGAATAGTTTGACATGCCGTAATCAGCTGCAGACAGCCCGTCTTTGTTTCATAATCAGCAGCTTTGCCTACCGCAGCCGGCCTCATGCACGCCACCAAACGGCGGGTTTTCCCGGCAGGAGGCTCGACTTACACCACGTCGGAGCGGGGACATTCGGCTCTCACCTCGCACTGAGATCCCGTGGTTCTTCACCCGCTTCCTGCCGCGCTTGTCGTCAAAGATGGTGACAATCTTGCTGATGTACTGCGTGGAAGAACACACCCACAGGTACGCGTCAGCTTCGGAATCCTAGAGCTATATTACAGACTCCTGATTACAGGCGATGGTGACATTGCAGCCACACGGCACATAATTGTAGATTATGCATCTCAAGTACAGAATGAGATCCACCTGATGTTTTTTCTAGAGGGGGCTACGTAAAAAATCCGTTTACGGTGTCTTAAGGACAGACGGAAGCAAACTCGTTTGACAGGGAAACAGCAGAAACTCAAACAATGGTGCTTTTGTTGTGAAGGAGGGTAATAATCATCATAAAATGAATGATTATCATGAGCTGACATCATTATTCAGTTCAGAGTAACAAGTGGACGATACGCAGCTTAAATGTGGCCACCTTGTTGAAACACCTTCTAAAAATAGAAAGGCATCTGTCACACCTGCTGGGAGGCACAATAGCAGTGTCGCGTAGGTTTCGGAGCTCCAACCTGTCCCAAAGCACCCCTTAAACAGATCCACGCGTTCACGAATCGAATTGTTTTACCTCGTCATTAAAGCCCCTCCACGACAGCGGTCGACTGGCGGCCATGGTTCGGAAATCACCAACGTTTGCGCGCTCTGAACTCCCGCGACGCGCTCGCGCATGTTGCCCTACCACTATCTCCTCCTTTCAGCATCCTCTCCTTCCTGCTCAACAAGTTGCCGCCTCCTTCTCAGTGCCGAGCGCAGGATTCCACGTCTCGCGCGAGGCGTGCTGGTATGCTCGCCTGCCATTGGTGAAACGTGCGCGAGCAGGCTGTCGGTCAGCCACGCCGGCCAATGGCGACGCACTTTGGCTACAAATTTGCATTTCAAGAACGCTGTCTGTGTTTTCTACAAGCTACCTGAGGTGTCCGGTGTATTTTCTGGGTGCTCGCGCTTCGCGGCCTGGCTGGTTTGGGCGTATCGGCGAGCGTCGATGACTTGGACGCCTGGAGGACCGTTCGATCCATTTTCCCGGCGTAGCCGTGCAGCGTTTGATTTTTGGGAGGGGGCTGAAAGGTAAAACGGTGTGGCATTAGTGTCATGTTACAACATTTCCATTCAAACCGAGACAGTGGTAACTGTTTCCAGCTTGTAAAAAAAAACCAATTCCCTCTGCTGTGAAAGGGACAAATACATGTGATGTCTGCCGTTACCTTTGGGACTTGAGACCTCGCAATGGGAAGACACATGGGAGACAGCTTGACGTCTTCATAGGGGTTTTCTCTGGTCACCTCGCAGACGATGTCCTCATAAATGTTGTCGTCAGAGTAAGCGTGGTACAGGCCCGAGTGCCTGGCGTCATCCCGCAGCGTGCCGCGCTGCACCGTCAGCCGCGCCGCGTCTTCGTACTCAAAGGACTTCCTGAGGTGGACAGTGAAGGAAGGGCTGTGAGGAACCCGGCTGACCTGCAGAGAGCCACCCGACAACTATCCCAGCTTTGATCTGCTGTTTAGCCACAGGCCCACCTCACAAGGTGAGAAGCACACCCAGAAAAAAAAAAACAACAGAGGAAAGTGCAGACCACAACACCGGTGAGGGTCCGAGTGTGCGGTTTGAAATGTACGCGACACACACACACGTATGGCAAGAGCCGCTCTCTGGTTTGGCAGCGAAACACATGCTGGTACATGAGTCAGTGTCAGAGTGATGCAACGCTCAGTCCTGTGGAAGTGATTCATGAGGAACAGGAATGACTGACAGCTAATAGCTTCCACAGAAATCGGTAAACACGGAAGCCCGTACACACTGAAGGAAGCCTGGAGGGCAAATGCAATGATCTGATATGGAAAGCTACGAAGGGCACATTACACTGCAAAAGACACGCACACTGGCCTGATTGGTCGCTTCGTGTGACTTGTTGGCACAGGAGTTAGTGGAAAAACATGGTCACTGCAAAAAAAAGTGTCCTTTTCTAAAAGGTACCAACACGACACCACTCGACATGGTTTAGGGCGTTTTCCATAACAATAGCCCTAAAATCCTATCTACTAAGCTTGTTGGGGGGTTTACATAGGAACCTGACCCAAAACTCTCATGACACCATTTTTGTATGTCACACACACACACACACACACACACACACACACACACACACACACACACACACACACACACACACACACACACACGTACACCATTACTAACATATTTACAATGCCAGTAATAAAGGCACTCAGCCCAGTCACTGTTATGGAAATCTATAAATGGAGGGTTGAGTCATGTTGAACGAAGCTGGCACGTCTGATTTTCTGACGTCACTTTCTTAATAATTAGTGCACGTACAAAACAAACAGGCACACATGTAAACAATGTACACAACAACAGAGTTTTGCTTGGCCCGAAGAGAGAAAGTGAAATGGTCTGTTGGCACGCACGCTGACCCTGAACCCCCGGCTGCTGAGGAACTAGGCCACGTCTGAACAATAGAGAACAATACTGCCAAATGCGTGACATCACAGCCGGACCCCGGCCAGAAACCCCACCATGACAGTGCCCTCCCTAAAATACTGCTCGAACAGCTGCTGCGAGGAAGGCTCAGCGTCAGGCGCGGTCTGCGGGGGACTCACCTGTTCTTCTTGTGCCTCGACAGTCCCTCGGGCCGAGCGACGGGGCACGGAGGGGGCGGGAAGTTCGGCGGGCGAGCGACCCTCCTGCTCCTCCGGACCGAGCGCTCGTCACGGGGGGAAACCCCCGTGTCGCTGCCGCGGGGGGTTCCCCGGTACTGGAATGTCCGCTGCGGTTTGGGAGGGGGAACGGGCTCACCTGCTGACCCCCTGCCTTTCTCCCACAGCAGCCGGTCCCCCTCCAGCTTCCGCCAGAAACCCCGCGATGTGTAGAAGTTTCCTGCCGGCATTCCGTCTTCCTGCTCGTCGGCCCACAGAGGTAGAGGTTTGGGATAGACGTCAACGTCCAAGAAGCGACCCTCTTTGTGCTCGCCATTAGCAGCGACAGCCTGTCTGTTGGCACCCGTCGCACCGTTCGCCTCTGTTCTTGTAGATACAAACTGTTTTGGACTCAAAAGAGGTTTTTTTCCAGGAGTTTCTGTAAACTGACGTGAACATTTCGGATGTTCTGACTGTCGTGTCGCCGCGCTGCGTCCGCCTTGTCCAGGGGATTCCCGGAAGTCTAACCCAAACGTCTTCGCTTGAGCGTGATGCCCCACTCCCGAGATGCCGCCGGAACAACCGTTGCCCAGGAAATCACCGGACAGAGCTCGCTTCACAGTGGGATGCTGCGGCTTCGCTCTGCCGTCCGGGCCGCTGCCCTGCTGGCTGCGGCCTTCCCACTGGGAGATCTTCTCCCGGATGCTGACGCCCTGCTCGTGGGAAGGCGGCCTCCCCGGCTGCTGGCCCTGCCAGGGCTCTTTCTGGCGGCGCTCGGTGTCGCCGACTGCCCGCCTGCCCTGCTCCAGTCTCAGAGCCAGCATGTTGAGAGGCGGCAAGCGTCCTGTCGCCCTCAGTTTTCCATGAGCGAGGTCATCAGGGGTCTCCTCGGAGGGACGGACATACAAACCTGCTTCTAGTTACTCTGTAATTGCTCATGAAAAAACGGGAACGCCACGCGGTTTACTGCTCCCTCTTGTACGTCTTGAAGCGCCTTCTCATTCCCACCTCGTCTCATTTTGTAAACAACCTAGGAAAGAAGAGAGAGACAGAAAGATTACTCGTCACCACACTTTAAAACAAGTCCCGACAGCACACCGCCGCAGGGTCGAAAGGAGACCGCGGCAACACCAGGGGATATAATCGCTTCTGATGCAAACATGTTCCTGTTTTCTTTTTTTTTTTCTTCAAGGGGTGAAGGCGGGGACAGAGAGGTCAGGAATGGACGGGCCGCAGTCAAGGTCGATTTCCAGTAATAAAGCCAGCGTGAAGATGGGAAGGCAGCGGCAGGAACAAGCTTTCCACGGTTTCTCCTGCCACTGCGTGTCACAACCCTGCTTGCACAGGGAGGGGGGGTTGCATAGCTGTCATCCAAAAAAACCCCAGACTGACAAAAACACCAGCAGCCAGTGACACAACGCAGCATCTGATTCGTTGCTACTGCAGTACGGCTTCTCAGTTGACCGGGAGGAATGTGCATTTTTAGTGATTTCAAAGGAGGCATGAAAAGACACAAATGTCACGGCAGACACTAAGAACCCAGCGCCAACTGATGATGGAAAGCAGTTAACCACACCTATTCACTCAGTGGAGCACTCCTCACGTGGTTGGACGACTTTTCGCACACGCAGCAGACATAAACACACATAGGCAGTGATTAACTGAGGGGACTTTGCTACTTGCTTGATGGATACATTGCAGGTTTCAGAAAACAAGAGGATCTGGACACTGTCGGTATCACGACATGCTGCGGTGAACTTTACAGGGAACCCGGCGGCACAAACGTTTCATTTGGCCTCCTCATCTCTCAGTTTTTTAAGTGTTTGTAAGTGATGCCACCATGTGAAGGACAATATGTCCTTGCCTGGACATGAAAAGTACAGACAGGTGAATAAAAGGTTCCTGACTGCACCCACCCAACTCACTCTAATTCCTTGAGCCAACATCAATGTGGTGACTGTGCAGCAGCAGCGGCAGCAGCGGCGGCAGCGGCGGCAGCAGCAGCTCGTGTCTCACTGGAACCAAACCGTTTGGACACGTTGCACATCAGGGCCCAGGCTGAGAGGGGAGACATGGTGAAATTCCACAGCAATGCTCCTGATCATAACTCCATGAGCCGCATTCCTGCAGACTCGTACAAAATAGGGGGGGCAGGGCGTGTGGGGCAGGGGTCAGGACGTACATGGGACGGTCACTCTGTCAGTGCGTCTCACAAGTGACGCTTTTGTTTTGGTTTGACCTAAATTGGGCGTGTGTTTGCGGCGCGGTGCCACCCCGCCGCTGCCAGACCTCCGGGATGACAATGCGGCTCCTCGAACTGACCCACTTGCGCTATTTGTCTGCGTGCGGCGGGATGTCGTACAGGAAGGCATGAGCTGCGTTTCCTGAGCTGCAGGAAGAAGGATCAGCAGACTGTCCATAATTATGGTGCAGGGAGATTTGCGCCCAGCTGCAGCCGCTGATCTGTACCTATGTTTAGATCAGCCATAACCGAACCCTCGTGATGCCAATCGGGCAATATCTCTCAAAAACAATAAAGCCACAAATATGGCTGGCCAGGGCACGCGGGTGCGAGGAAGCGCAGCGTCGGGACAGGGAAGAGCGATCCGAAGTTTACGAGGCAGTCATCTCTGTAGGAAGGCGTCCCTGTGTTTTTGTTGTAGTGAAACCCACTGAGTCACCCGACGAGAAACCAGACAGGGAGCGCACGAAAGCCCGGGCGCCCCGTCATCACCTGCCAGCTGAATGACACCTAATTGCACCCTCTTAACCACCACGGCACGCCCTCGCAGGGGATGCTCGGCGTGACCCGACACGCCGCCGGCTGAGGCGCTTCATCATCACGTGTGTCAGTTAATGCCATAATAAAAGAAAAATGCAGGTTTGCTACATACACAGTTTGAGAGCACCAACAAAGATAAATTCCTCAAATGAGCGATCCATCACCAGCCTACAGAAGAGGGCCTCAGTGTGTGTGTGTGTGTGTGTGTGTGTGTGTGTGTGTGTGTGTCATTATCCTTAAAACTACTGGGAACAAGCAACAGTCTTCTCATCAGACACTTGATGCATGTCGGCTCAGAAGGTGGCGTGGGCTGCCCTCCGATGCAAAGGTTGATAGTTCAATTCCCCACCTCGCACTGCTCAGGTGTCAAAACTGTCGAGTGAAGTGACCAATTCCAACACACTCAATGGCCACAGTACATGACAGCTGTTGGTGAGTTAATGTGTTATTAACTGACTGGGCAGCACTATTGAACGTGACCAATCACGTGAATCCCTTTGAGCCTCTTATAATCCTCTGCAGTCGGTTGTTTGACTGTATTTCCTGTATCTGATGCTATCGGATGACTTCCATACATCAGCACTTGGCAAGTCCTCCAACGGTCTTTGATTTCTCAGTAATCTGACCTTACTGTTTAGACAGTTGGATAACAGGTGACAATAAAGGCGAGGCAGCAGGGCTTCACTCACAGGGGACTGCATTTCAGAATACACTGTTACAGATGAATATGGGAAGATTTGGACGATGTGTGAGAGGCAGAAACTTAATACTCCCTCTGACTCAATTGGACTGAGTCATTTGCTGAGGGAGCAACAGGAATCATTCAGCTTATATATAAAAATCTATTTTAAAAAAACTAAAGGAAAAACTCAGTGTGAATGATCAGATTCACGCCGACTGTGACAATATCCCCTCTAATCAAGAGAAGTATTGACACACAGTATTAAGCTTGCCTGTAGCTGTCAGAAGTCAATCTCAGCCTAAATTCAGACTTTTTTCCCATGGAGTCTGGTTTGTTGTTTCCCACCATAGGAAGACACTACACGTATCGGAGAAGCTAAACGTTTTACAGCCTGTCATCGCGATCAACTCCAGCAGGCAGTGAGACACAGCAGCCCCCCTCCTCATTGATGGAGCCCGTTTGACTCCCAGCAGCTTTACCCTGCAGCGCGCAGGAGCACAGAAGAAGAAAGGCGACACACACACACACACGCGCGCGCGCGCCTCAACAGACCTACTCTGTACTTGCCTCTGTGGCTTCCAGGAGTAAACAGAAGTCATCTTCTCTTCTGCTCCGGATAAAAATGTAAAAAAACAACACACGCTAGATCCGTCCAGTAACATCGTTTAGGTCCCGGAGTGCCCCGCGGTCCGGGGAGCGTTGCAAAGTGACGCCGGCCAGCGGGAACGACACGCGGACAGTTACTCCAACGTGCTGCTCCTAAAAGTTTTGAATAGAGGGGAATAGAAGGGGGTCTAAAAAGTTCTTTAAAAATACCCGCAGCAGCAACAAAGAGTGTACGCGGAGCGGGCAGGCTCGGCACCGGAGCCGCTCTAGTCCTCGCCCTCTTTCTCCGGACAATTAGAGTGAACCTCCAAGGGTTGAGCGCTCACTTCCGCTCTCACTTTCCAAAATAAAGTAGATATGTCGATATGTCGATATGTCAAAGTTGAGCGCTCGTAGTCATGAGGTCTATACTAGTGGGTATATGGACGGTCATATCGTCACATTTGAAATGCTGAGAAAAACAAACAAAACATTAAAACAATAGAAAAGAATTGTGAACAGCATGGCAACGTTTCCTCCGATTTGTCTGAGTTAAAAAGCTGCCTTTTGGAATCATTTTCTTGATCTTGGGGCCAATATGATGTCCATGTTTCCATGAGACAGATGAAATAGGAGGAAATGCAAGAAGGAAAAATCAATTATGTAA
>JASSRZ010000053.1:1405767-1421394 GCA_032164315.1 Malacoctenus gilli | reverse complement strand
ATTTCTCGTTTTAGCTCCCCATCCTGTGATGGTTCGCCTCCTGTCTCACCGCTTCTCGACATTGTCGTCCGTGTGCAGATGGTGGGCCATCTCCTGGTGCATGATGGGGCAGTCCTCAGCCACATCGAACATGGAGATCTCATCGCGGATGTCCTCGCTCTTGGTCTCCGAAGCGAAGACCTGCTCGGCGAAGGCCCTCATCTTGTCGTCGGTCTCTGTCGGAGGGGGGGGGGGCATGTCACAGGGACACGCTGTCACCAACTGCAAGGCACTACACTCACATCCCATCATGCAACGGCAGAACAGAGCTGAGCAGGCCACATTCAGGAGTTCTTGACTACAGATCTGCACTACGTGGGTATGAAGGACGGTCACAACGGAGGCATCTTCGAGCACGACATCTTCTTTGACATACAAAATCCATACTTGACTGAGCCTGATGCGTCCAGGCTCACATGCGTGTCTACAGAGATGCACTGACAAATACTGAAGACTCTCACGGAAACAGGATGGAAAAGCCTTTATAATGCATAACTCCAGGCCCAGTTCTGAGAATACTTCTGGTTTAGTATTTACACCCAATCAGTCAATCAACTCGATATTGATGGAAGCATCAATATGTTTGGGGAAAGAAACCAAAAAGATGCTTGAGAATCTCAAACTGACTGGAGTTATTCCCCAAGCTTTAAATACAGAAAAAAAAAAAACAAAGCCTACGATGCCACAAAAACGTTCCGCTTTACAGCAACAGTTGGACAAGAGCCAAGTTTCATGTGGGTCCCACCGGTCCCCGCCTCCATACTTACTCTGACCACCTGATTATGCCCAGCAAGAGAGGAGCATCACCCGGAATACACCCAAAAAAGAAAGTGTTAGAAAAGCAACGGTTAGAGAGGGTTTTAAACAAGGTGTTAAACATGTAAAGGTTCCAATAGGGCAGAGAGGGAAATGCAAGTGCACCATATTTGCTCAAATATGTAGAATATAGAGAATAGAGATTATACTCTCGTGATATTAACATGTAAGGAACACATGCTCTGTGAATAAAGAGGATACAGGCATTAAAATGAGACAATGGACCAGTGTGTCCATTCTGGAGTAGATGAAGGTATATTACAGTGTGAGGATGGATCGTGGAGAGGACACACGACGGTTAAGGTGAACTAAAAGTTAAGTTTAAAACGTAGGAAGCAGCAGGGCAAATTATTTCGGATGGCATCGTCATGCAGAGATGATATCCTGGTGTGAACCCTCCAAGAGGAAAAAAAAGCCCCATCTGAGATTGATCCTTTTTTTTGTCACTGAGCTCGAAGGTCTGGTCATGGTGATGCATCGGTGGACGACTTGAGGGGCAATCTCCATGGTAACCAGTCCATGGGGGACTTGGAGAAAAAAAGCATTTATCAATGTGAGTGTTCACGATCGGTGCCGATGGCGTTGGTTGGCATCGCGCGGGGTGCGTTCGGCTGAACAAAAACAAAGACAACCGAAAAATGAACACTCCATTGATAAACAGTGTGCATTCCCGTTGCAGTCCGTCCACCTTTTCCGATGCTGCGGTTCTTTCGACAAGCTCCGAATCTCTGCTTTGCATTCGAACGCACAGAGAGTGTGCTCGACCAAACGCAACGGCATCACAATCACTGAGTCGACCATGCAGCTTGAGTGCCTCGCAAGGTCTTCCTTTGTATTCCCCGGCTCAGTACTTACTTCCTCCCTCTGATGAGTTAGCAATAAGTCCCAGTCGGCGTGGGACAGTCCAGGTTAATGGAGGAAACAAGACATGGTTACATTTCAAAGCAGCAACAAGAAAAGAGAGAGAGAGATAGTGAGCTACACAAAAACCTGTTTGAGGACTGTGTTCCCGACTGGGGAAAAATAAAGCGCCCCATCAGGTGAGCGGAGCTGGTGATCTGCGGTGTTATGATTTGATTAAACTGGCTGTTTATTTTCGCTCCCTTCAGTTTGATGAGTTGCGTTCAGTCGCTCGCATTTTCGCCGTCCGTTCTCAGCACCTGCTCTGGCCCATCTGCAGGCCATAAAATCCACCTGCTGTGGGCGCCGTCCCCGCGGCTGCATCGGTGCCCGCAGAATTCAGCCGATCTGAACCCACTCGGGGTGGGGACGCGCTCGGCTTCCGGCTGCAGCTGGCCCGGAACGCTCCACGTTTGTACTTCGGTCTTTGTGAAAACGTCTGGAGCGTGACTCGGGCAGCTGCCTCGTGTTTAGCCAAAGTGAGGCTAAAATTAGACGTGCTTACAACAACATTCAAAAAAGTAGAAATGGTGGAGCGTTTTTTTTGCCAGTGAATGAAACTAACACACTGGGAAAAAAAAAAAAAAGTCACTCCAAGTCCCGCTGTTGAATCTTCCGGAAACGTTCCTGACCCACTGCTCCACAGCTGGCTTAACCGCAGTTACAGTAGAACTCGGGAATAGTATTTACATGTCCTTCCGAGCCGATCGAAATGAATATGAATGCGCGCGCTTGTCAGCGATTTGGCGTATGTGTGGATCACGGCGTGCTTTTTGACCCCAATGAAGCTGTCATTAAGGCTGTCAGAGTTATCGGTCGGAGAGAAAATAAAACATTGAAGTGCTGAACAACAGGGAATTTACTGCCTGAATAACTACTGATCCCATTCACTGTACAGTTAAAGGCCTCGTAGAATCTGTTCACATTCAAGCCAGGCTGTGAAAGTTGCTATCAATCACCGATCTTGATTTTAAGATGCTGTTTGTCGCTTTGGAATCGAACGGTGGTCCTCACATTCGATATAAAAGAAGCAAAAAACAGTTGTGAATTTTGCGCCGCAATTAACCTTTGACACAATCATTCAGATGAATTCAAAAAGAGTCTTTCGTTCAATAAATCCTCAAACTATTTTGAAGGAAATGAAGGCTGCAGTCACACAAACCCACCTGGAACCTGGACTTTAGGCATGGCGACGGCGTTCCAGCGAAGCGCTCCCTGAGAACTGGTACTGGGTGGTCGGGCGCTGGGACCACTGTGGTCAGGAAGTGTGGAGCCCCGGTGCTGGGTCCGTGCAATATTAAGCTCCCTGTGCCCCACGTGTAACCAGAACCTGCTGTGCCCACATGGAACATGCCTCGATGTAATAGGGACCTCATATGTGTCAGGTTCTATTTTGAGTGATGTGTGTGTGTGCACCCAGGACTCAAAGACAGGCACGGTGTTTTGACAAAGAGACGGGTAGGTGTGTGTAAGGGGGAGTGGGTGGGTTGGGTGGACTTATGTAACACCCTCAGAGCTGCACAAGTTGCCGTGCACATGGCTCATGCTTGAGTTATTGCGACGTGTGCACGGTACTTTCACTGGACACCCGTCTGTTTGGTCTCAAATATGAAGGCCACTTTTTTTTGGTTCCTGTTCGGCGAAACGTTTGCTCTGAAAGAACTTTGCGCCACTGACACCAAAACAAATTCCTTGTATGTATGTTTTCACGCTGATGTTATTATTGAGATAAAGTCCTTTGGCTGAGTGGATGAATAAAGACACTAAATAAATGAATGTGCTTCTGAGTTGTGCTGTTGGGGGGAACTGCTGAGAAGAGGGAAAGATCTAAAATAGAAAAAGGGCTCATGTGATATTTATTTAGATTATTTTCTGCCCTGACATCAAAGACTTTGTAATCAATCCATCGTTTCTTTTTTTTGGTTAATTTTACCAGCAACCAATGGCTGTCGTCGGTGTGGTTTCTTTACCTGATACTGCTCTCTGAACCTAACGCAATATCAGGGGTCAAGCAAATGTCTTGACCTCTGATATTACATCTGTCTCCGCTTAATGCTTATGAAATCCCCAGGGAGTGGATATCTGGACGGAGGTCCACAGCTGATTCACCCTCACGGGGACGCAGTGGCCCCTCGTTCACTCCTTCGCTCTTCATGACCACTCTGACTTTGCCTGATTTCTTTAAGAACTGAACACAAGTTGTCCTAGAGCAAGATGCATAAAGGATAGTCATGGCTTGAAGTCATAAATATCTCTTGGGTAGGACTTAGAGTTGTTTGTAGCATAGTCAGCTTCTAGGAAGAAAATCTCTCCACAACCTTGATGGCGGACCACCTGTGTAGGGGTTTGCATGTTCTCATAAAGCTGTCTCAGTCTGCCCTGTGATAGGCTCAACCTCGCCTCTGGCCTGGTGGCACTTGGACCAGGTTAGCTGCTCTCCCGCAGGTGTGTCAGGTGCTAATTAAGGATCGTTTGGAGGCCAAGTTTGTCTCGTTTTATTTCAGTTCACTTATAAACCTTGAGTATTACATCTTCTTCATTTATGGCATCAATTAGGAAGCGACAGCCAAACCATTCCTCTGTAGCTCATAAGGGATCTGAGTGAATGAGGTTCGGACACGCCGCCGATATTTTCATCGGGTGACTCGAATGCTGCGAAAAATACCCCCAACACTGATTACCACCAGGTGCGAGATGGGAACGATGTCTTCTTCCGCACACCGCTGCGGGTCCGCTCCTCCCGGCGGCGCAGCTCCAAGACATTTAACAAGCCGTCTATTTTTAGGGAATGTGATTCCAAATGTCAAAGCTCCTCTTTCGGTGCAGCAAGTTCCAGATCAGGTTAGAAACGGGCAGCCAGTCAGTTCAGCCCAGAATTCTCCCTCAGTTTTTTCCCCCTTTTATCTCTATAGATGAGGATATTTGGTGGGCATCAGGCCCATATATGGCATCCTATCTATTAAAATGACAGAGGTGTTTTCCTGCCTGGGAATGGCTGGATTGATGCTCCACATATTTCAGCAGGTGTGCCCTGAGGACAGGATGTCCTCCAGAGAAACCCTAGACACCAGCCGTTATCGCACCACACTCCAGAAAGAGTTCTTGGAGGTTCGGGTCCAAAAGGTTTGCACCATGCGGCGCTAAATTCTCCGACTGGACTTGAAGAATGAACTCCGGTGGCCATAAATGTTGAGGCCAACTTTCAATGAGAATTCCTTTGAGGAATTCCTCCGCCGGGCTCCCGAGCCCACTCTTGACCATGAACTTGAGAGACGATCAGCAGCTGGACCTGTGGTTTACATACGCAGAAGGGAGCACCGAGTCCAAGTTTCTCCATCTCATGTTACTGCGCTCATCATCGCCCCACGCTGTCAGACAGTACCGGATTACAACAGGTGCTCCGCAGGCCAGCCCCCAGCTCTGGAGCTTGTTTGGGTTCGCTGACATTTCCTCCGACTTCCCCCTTTTTCTGATCAGTTTCACCGACCATATTATGTTTTATGCCCGTATGTAAGACATGATACTGTAGATGGTCGCACTTTGGTGTTCAACAAAGCCTCATGAGTTCGCGCTATCACCACTAGTCAAGCCAGAAGGATTTGAATATGATGAGTGCCAAGTTTAATGGTGCCAATATGTCTCAGAAATGGTCTCAGATTTCCTGCTGCGTAATATACACGTACTTGTAATAAGACTTGGACATAAACTGGGCTCGGTGGAGCAACGCGGCACAGTAGTAACTGAGTTATTTCCACATCTGTGCGAAAACACTTCGAAGGACAGCTGTGACAACAGAAGTCAATGGAAACCAAAGATGTGGCTGTAGAAGAATAGTAGCAGTGGTCGTATGTATACAAGTTCCACCTTGGATTATTGTCCCATTTTGCTGTCTCATGAATACAGAGAGGTGAAATCAGTGACAGGTCGAGCGACTGTGCTGCACCACCTTCCACAGTAATGTTGTGGTTGTATCTGCATCTGATCTGATGGCTTGTTCTGTGTTTTATGTGTCTTAAAATCATCTAAATATACTGTATTGGTGTGCCCCCCCCCCATGAAACATTACACAAGATGGGTGAGGAATGCTTTCAGGAATTTTAATGGGTCCTAACTGCGCAACTGTCTCTCCCAAGCACAACAATTAGCCCCCGAACACGTCCACACATCCGTACTGCAGGCCGAATGTGAATATAGTAGAAAGTTATGCTTCTTTGGAGATGCTGCTGATATGCAGTAACTTTCCTCACAGAACTGCGACCGTCGAGTTTTTGTCCCCGTTTTATCTTCCCTCCGGCTTGACCAGCACCTGATGGGAAGACAGATTAGAGCGGATGTAATGAGAGGCTCATTCGGCTGTCTCCACCACTTCCCCTCTCGGCAGCGGCAACAGCAGCTCCTCTCCGGCGCACGGCTTCAGTCGGCTGCATGTGACGGAGCGCGATGGAGGTGAAGGTGTCCGTGGACGGGATTCCCCGCGTGGTGTGCGGCGTCACCCAGGAGACGACGTGCCAGGACGTGGTTCTGGCATTGGCTCAAGCCCTGGGTGTGTATGCGCTTTGTGTTTTTTTTTTAAAGTAAAACAGTTTGTGTACCAAAAATGTTGAAACATCCGCACGGGGACGTTTCCCTTTCAGGTCAGCCGGGACGCTACACGCTACGGGAGAAGTTCAAGGACTTTGAGCGCTGCATGACACCGGACGAGCGCCTCCTCGAGACCCTGGAGAGGTACGGCGAGCAGGCCAGGGAGGTCCAGCTCGTCCTGCACCGCAACGGGCCCTCGCCGTGGGACGACTTGAGCAGGGCCAAGGTTGCGAGGCACCAAGCCTGGCCGCCGCTTAGGAGGAAAGACGCGGGCGTGAGGATGCGCCGGGGCAGCGGCTCCCTGGGTTTGCACCGGCAAAGCCTGCCGCCGCTGTCGAGTTCGAGACAAGATGGCGAGCAGAAGCAGGGGGATCCGAAAAGACCGAAGAGGAAGTCCCTGTCGCTGATGGAGGAGGCCTGGGAATGGCTGGAGAGCTTTGGGAAGGGCAAGGTCTACAGCACTGCCTCCGACGGGGACGGTGGAAGGAAGGCTGACAAAAAGAATCGCGTCTCCTTGGACGTTTATCTCGCCGTTGACAAGGGCGACGCGGGCCGGAGCAGCAGAGGAAAAGCCAGAGGTCAGAGGAGTTCCAAGACAGACCTGGACCACCAAACATCTTGTTGCATGGGGAACCAAACACGGGGCAGAGAGGGCAAACAGTCAAGGGACACTCAGGACGGGACGTCTGAGCCTCATGCAGCGTCAAGCAGCAACACAACCGAGGAAGAGAAAAATCGTCTTCGGGAAACCATCGTTTGTCAGCTCATGTGCTTGCAGGACTTGCAGACTCGGACAGCCCGCGTGGACAAGGAGATCCAAGAACTGGAGGAGAAACAGAGGGGCCGAAGAGCTGAACAGGAAGCCCGAGACAGGGTGGCCGAAGGGGAGGCGGAGCAGATACACTTTTGGGAAAATGAGTTGAAGGCAGAGGAATTCTACGAGAGGGACTTGCAGAGTCAGTTCCTCGACATGCGAGCGAAGGCGGTGGAGTGCAAAGCCAAACTAGAGGAGTACAAACACAAGCTCCAAGGCTTTGATTTCTTCGGCGGGTTGAACACCGCCCAGGAGGGTTCGGAGGCAGACTCCGAGGCTGCAGCGCCGAGCCCTCCCACTGGGACCCCAGCTATTTTATCAGCAGATAGGAACCTGCAACCATCTGATCCAGAGGGGGACGCGAGTATAAACAGGAAGCCACTGCCCCGAGAGGAGCCCGGCCCTCCTCACGCTCTGGTTGCTCCCAGCCAGATGAAGGAGCGGCGGCCCACGGGGCCCACGGAGCTGAGGGAGTGGTGGACGCGCTGGTCGGAGGCCCAGGGCTCACAGCCGCAGGGCAGGAGGAAGGTGATCCACCGCTCTGAACTCACAATCTACCTGGGAAGTACCAAAGTTTAGGACCTGTCCTGGCTTCAGGACAGGTCCGGATTACAATCAGGTTTGCTACTCTGACAAACAGCTGTTGATGAATACTATGTAACATGGCTTATTTCTGAAATGGATGGCTTATTTTATTCAAAGAACAGTGGTCAAAGCAATTCATTGGACAGCTGGTGTGTGGGAAAATAAGACTCATTAATCCCTTCTTTTCTTCACCAAATATCAACTTTATTTTGAAAGATCAGCTTTTGCTTTGAATCATTTTACTGCTGCCATGTTAAAGCAGCGAAACGTCACAGACGTGGAATAAACTCTGAAATGAGGCAACAGAGAGTCACTGATTTTCATAAAACTTTAATTCAATTGTTTCATTCAAGACCATAACAAAAGTACATGAGAACCTCTGTAGGCGGTTCAACTGAAACCCGGTGATCTCCAAAGAAATTAATATTGACTGTAACTTAATGTGCAGAGGCACGACAGCCCTCCCACCTTCTCTCCAGAGCACAAAGAACGGATCTTCTGATTCTTAATGCAGTTTATTTTTTTTCATATTTTTTTTTTTATTATTTTTAACTGAATTTCTAATACTTTCCTCTTCTCCATCTTTAAGTTAAATTTGTTTTTTTTTTTTAATTATATTTTAAGTTTGAACTTTCACTAAGAAAAAAAAAAAAGCACACATTACATACAGTATAGTTCAACCCACAGGTTTGGGATGCATATCAGTATTATTTCTACTAGAAAAAGAAAGCCACCCTTAGATTGTTCTGAATATTTTGGCGGTTGGCTGGGAACAGAGGATACATCTAATTTTTATTTTGATTTTCTTTTTTACTATTTTATTTCCTTTCACTTGCAATTTTTAGGCACCTTATTCTTACTTAAGTCAATATTAGCAGATTGAGTTTTTTCGAAAACAAAAGCAAAAATATGTGCAAGAAAAAAAAAAACAAAAACAAAAACAAAACAAGTAGTATAAAAGAACTGCAGATATAAGATGCCACGAGGAATTCTGCACCTGGGAAACTTAATTGCTTAAGTGGAGCATGTGAATACCGAAAAGGTATCTAAAGGCTCCAGATTGGTGAAAGTAAATCCCGGTAGATTAAGTACTTTGACATTCACATACATCACGCGCACGCACGCACGCACACACACCATGCTTTCACTTCAGCTCTTCAATAAAGCGTTTTAAAACTGCTCAAAAAAACCGAGCAGAGAAGAATCTTCAGTTTAAGCTCGCACATATGAGAAATACGATCCTCCTTATGGAGGGAACTTTGCTTTATGCGTTTTGTAGGAAAGCATACAGTCGAGGAAACCTGGGAATGAACCCCGTTTGGTTTCCGAGGGTAAAAAGGAGCCAAAGTATAAGGAACAAAAGATGTAGGGGAGGGGGGGGGGGGAATGGAGCAGGAGGCTTGGAGACATGCCAGGAGTTGCACTCACTCACCCAGGCGAACCGTCGGACAGATTACAGGTGCAGAATTCCAGACAAAGCAGATTCAAAAAAACAAAACAAAAAAAAAGAAAAAAGGAGAAAGAAAAAAAGATCAGGACACAGACAGCCACGCAGTCGCCACTCTGATTTAGAGGGACAACGCCCTCAGAAACAAATACCTCCATGACACACTAATCAGTTCTAGGATACGTCACACACGCACACACTCAGAGATCCCCATGTATGCTGCAGTGTGGAACTCGGGGTACATCATACATGGGAGGCAGGGAACTGCGGAATAAGAAACGTTCCCTCGCGGGTTTCGATGGGACAAAGATTACACATGCCAAATACTGTATGCGCATGTTTGTTTTTTTGTGGATGATTTTGTGTACAAGCATGTGTGAGATCAGATTCCCTTATCCCCCCCTTGCTGTTGCTCTTTGGGACAGCATCCCCCCCCCACCAAAACACCAAATGGGACAGGCTGGGTATTGCTCAGTCGATGACACCAGGCTGACGAGTCTTGCGCTCCACATTAAAGCCCTGCAAAGGAGACGACACGGGATAAGAGAGGCACGACAGAGAACCACTTTTTTAATGGCACATTTTCATGCAAAGGACAATTAAAATGTAGGCGGTACCTTTGAATTGTCAGGACCACGAGGCTGTCTCACAATGACCAGGCGGGGGGCGCTGGCATCGTCCAGAGTGATGCTCTTCAGTCGGTTCACCAGGCGGTCAGGACGCGGCGTCGCCACCGGTTTAGGCCCCTCACTGTGGCACGGGAACAAGATTCCAAGGTCAACACTGCCGTTCACAGCTGGGGGGGGGGGGGGGGTTACCTCATTAACTGGATGCCGTTTGTGGCTCCTGGTTCTCACCTGACTCGGCGAACGTTGCAGGCACTGCATTTTCCTGTGCGTTGATTAAGGACAACCGAGAACTCCACCTCGTCCCCAGTCTGGAGCTCCAGGCCATCCTGCACCTCTTTGACATGGAAGAACAGCTTCTTGCTCTCACCAACTTCATAAGTGATGAAGCCAAACTGGGGAGGACAGACAAACACGTCGTCAGGACAGAAAGGATCGTCCGATGCAACAAAGCTCACACCAGTATCGACGTGTTTTAGAGCCAACAGTGGGCTACCTGGTCTTTGACGCACTCCACCAAGGCTCTGCGCTGAGGGACGACATTGCAGGCCATCTTCTGTCCAGTCTGAGGTATTGTGCAAGTCTGGAACTTCACCAGCTCTCCTTTCTGAAGACAGTCTGCCTTGCTTGACATACCCATGATTCCAAATGGATAATTTGTCCCTTTACTTGCTGCTGGGGGATGAAAACCCAAGTTTAGCCTCACATATCATTTGTATTGTGATAACTTCAGCCTAAGTAATTTCACACTCACCTTCATCTGTGACTTCGATTAGTCCTTGATACTCTGTCTGGGAGGGGTCCACACTGCGAATAGGGCGAATGACTTTCCCCATCAACACTGACGTGCTGATATCTTCACCGATGCCGTTCACTGAAAGAAGCAATCAGCTGGCTTCAGAATTCTTGCACATATGCGAAGAATTTCGAAAAGTAAAAGAGCAGCTGGGTGAAAACTTTGCGTACCTGCAGCCACCTTGGTCACTTTTTCAGCACTGACTTTATTTCCTTTCCCCTTGGAAAGCGTGTACTCCACTGTGTCTCCCAACTCCAGGCTGTCCAAGTCGCCACACATTTCACTGAGAGGAAGAAAGAAATGGAAAACACGAGTTTCTTTAATGTCTGATGAAAAGACAAAGCAGCACATCATCCATTTGAATCTTCTCTGAAAGTCACTGTGGTACCTATAATGAAAGAAAATTTCCTGGTCATGATTCGCTGTCTCGATGAAGCCAAAGTTGTCTTTCAGTGTGGCAATAAATCCATGCAGTCTCTTGGCATTGGAGGCGTTGCGGTTTACGACTCGGATGGAGACGGCACTCTGCAGGCCTGTCCGCTTCACTTCGTTGATTGAGAACTCCACCTAGAGGACAAAAGAGGAAATGCGCACAGATGAGGGAAAGAGTCCCTGCAAGGCTTTAAAATGTCCTGCAGCAACACTCACAGGAGTGTAGAAGGAAATGTATTGTTTCAGATGGTTGCTGCTCTTTCAAAAAAAAAAAAATATATCTTTATCATGAAGACTCTTTGTTGACGAAAATACATTTTGCATGTTCTCATTACCTTGTCTCCGACCTGAGGGTGACCTCCTCCCTCCAGGTCTTTGGCATGGTATGGCACAGTGAGCTTCACACCACAGTCTTCATATGCAATTACTCCTTCTTCCACTTCCTAAAGAGACAAAAACACAAACTTGCATTATTCCTATTGCAAAACCCAAACAAGTGCCAAAATGGTTTAGTTTTGAAGTCACCTACAAAGAAAAAAAAAACATTTTCAAACATGTCCCGCAAGTTGAATGAATTCAATCTGATGGGTTTCAGTGAATATTAGAGGATGGTGTTCATTAGTCCACACAATCAGTGTGCACATAGCATCAATCTGAAGCAGTGTAGTTGGATTAGCGTTACCCTTCTACAACAGCTCGATGCAACCGTTTACCATCGAAAGCCTGGGCACTGCTTTTGCTGGGGGGGCGCTGCAGTCCTGAATGGTTCAGCACGGTTTCAACACACCTGACTGTAACCAGCTTCTCGTCATCAGCTGACACTCCCTGATGACGCATTCATTACATTCGGGTGTGTTGGAGCCAGAAAACATTGGAATCACATAGAACTGTGGCCCTGCAGGACAAGCAGCCGCAAACGTCTGCTCACGTTATCGGGCAGCATAATAACCCATCGCCACTGTGGTCACCAATGGGAGCCAACATTGCATGAGCAAAATACAGCTTGCAATAGAAACACTGAAACACTCAACATCTGTTGCCAAAAGCATCGACAGCAATGGGAAAATTACGAAAGAAAACCACTGGAATTGTTCTCAAATTCGCATGTCAAACACCCGAGTAATGGAGAAAAAGTGATGGAATAAAATATTCTGCTGCACAATCCAGAAAAGTAGTTCCATTCTATTTTGTATGTTGTCAGATAAACAGAGTAGTTGTAAGGAATAACTGCAGAAGAGAGAACAACGGCAAAGACGCGATGGCAGAAACAAAAGAGGAGCATGAAGCTTTAGATAGAAATACAGCACACATGAAGCGCTGCCTGCATGTTTGAATGATAAACTACCTTAGAAGAGTGAGACCTCTAATTGGACCTTTGGTCTGAAAATGACGCTGTGAATCCGAGCTTTGGTTTCTCAACTCAAGTTCAGGCAAGTTTGCATTTTCACAACAGCGTGATGATCATGTGCTGGGGGAGGCAGAGTCATTTTGATGGTGCAGCGCTAACTCACTGCATCAGTGTGGTTTTAGTTTGACATATTAATCGATCAGAAGCCATGCTGTCACCGAGAAGGTTAAGGCGATCAGTGGGCCCAAGATGGACGAAGACTGACCTTTTCTATAACTTTACCCTTCAGAGATAAGAAAGAAAAACTGATTAGGTAGCAATAGCCTGTCAACAAAACAGTTGTAAAAGGTACCTTCATGTTGTTTCACAACCTCTCTATTGTCAAATACTTACAAGTTCTTGACCGTTAGTTACACAAAGTGCATATTTGCAGTTTGCCTGAAATCTAATCGTCTTTATTTGCGAGACGTGATTCATGGCTTCATGCAGAGGGTCTCAGGCCTACCTTGTCTTTTTTCTAACCAACAAGGAGCAAGAACAGGAGGAGGTCATTGAAGGAAAAAGCAAAGAGGACCATTAGAACTAAAAACAGACTGAAACTTAAAAAGAGCGATAGATGCGGAGAGCTGGGATGTGCGTCGACCATTTGAGATGCCCCAAAGCAGACTGAAGCGAAATCCTGTAACGTCGGTGAATAACGGTACCTTCTCCTTGCCCTTAGTGGGACTGACGTTCTTGCTGGCTGCCGATAATTCTTTCTCCACCACACCTATGAAACGCTGCTCAGACTGGGTATGGAAGGACACGGTGCCTTTGGGAAGCTTTTTGATTCGCACTGCGTGGTTCCTCTGAGCTGACAGCATATCCTGGGAAAAGAGAGGAGCTGCCATTCATTGTGTGCTCAAAAGACAAAGGTCAGACTATGCCAGCTTAAATAACAAAATACATACTTTTGCGAAAGGTTTATAAACAGGACCTACAGGCACAACAGTGAACTCCACTTCATCTGAGATGTGCAGTTGACTCTCCTCCAGGACTTCACTGAAGTGAAAGAACATCCTGGCATCGCGGTCGACACATTTAATAAAACCAAATCCATCACGGATTGCTGCAATCACACCCTGTACGCAAAGAAATTGCACATCACTGGAGGAGAATTGACACACCTTTTCGTAGCGGTACAGCTCAAAGGGAAACTGGAGTCTTTTTGTGCCAACTGCTCACCATTTCACGAGTTTCCTTGGTGAAGTTGAAGGTGTCTTGGATTATGTCGATGTTGGTCGCTCTCTCCAATTTGTCTCTGCGGTCGGTGGAGATGTTGAATGTTATGTGGTCTCCCTCCAGAAGTGTCACCTTGGATTTGGTGTCTTTCTCGCCAAACGGCAGCTCTTTGTCATTGAAACCGATCCTCGCAGTGATGCGACCTGGCAAAGGGTCGTTCTGTGGGGAAATTTAACTTCAATTCCTGATCATGAATGTGTCCATGCAGGCATCTTAAAACTTGCAGGATTCCTCTCCGACTTGCCTGGTTTTTGGTGGGGACCTTAGGAATGACCTTGACAACAGTCCCTTCAAACTGCTCGATGCTGATGTCCTCAAAAATGACTGTACCTTGGGGGAGCAGCCTTACATCTGTAGCAACTTCCTTGCCCTATAAAGCAATTGAAGTTACAAATGTCAGAGCTGGTCAGACGTGAAACACCCTTAACAGTTGGATCAGACAAGTGAAGCCTATTCAGCTGGAACTTTAACACTTACATTTCTATCTTTGATGGTGAACTCGACATCATCTCCAGCCTGGAGAGCCTCCAGGTCCCCTCTGAACTCGCTGTAGTGAAAGAAGATCTCCTTCACCACATCAGCCCTCTCAATGAAACCGAAGGCCTCCTGAAAGGGAACACAGGGACTGGTTCATAAGTCAAGTACAGCTCCAACAACTTCAGGCAATTACTACACATAGTTTTCTTAGACAGAAGTCATGATACAGCATTCATAGATGATGTTGGGGTACTCAGCTACACATAATAACGGGTGAATAATACCCTTCAACTTAAAAAACCCCTATGAAATAAAAGCAAAACCTTCAATTTCTGAGTTGAATCAAATTTAAAACAAACGTTTTGGTTGTGAAAAATGATCGAAGACGCGTCTCATCTTGGCCCTTACCTTGGTAGCACAAACCACACCCTGGCACCTCATCTGAGTTTTTTTCACAAGTTGAATGTTACGAGCACTGACTGCACCAGTACTGAAATACAAGCAAGTGAAACCGTTTAAAAACTTGCAAATTTCTCTCACAACATCACTCGCATTACGCTGAAACTTACTGCTTGTTGGTCTCCACATAAAAGCTGACTTTGTCACCTGTGTCCAGGTGGGTATTACCCTCCACATCCTCAGGGGTGTAGGTAAGGTAGAACACCTCCTGTGGAAAGCAGCACCCGTGTGAGTCGTTTTGAGTAATTTGGCAATTATAAAAGCAAGCAAACAAATATGAATGAGGAACAGGGATGCGTGTTGAGGCAAAAGATCACCTTGTGTGACTCAAACAGAAGTGCAGACATGGCGCTTTTTACATGTCATTAATTATCATGAGGAAGCAGATGAAAATTTGCACAGGCAACATTCACAATGCAAAGACGAGCTTCTCATTAAACTAACAACGTGCATTTTGTTGAACAAGCATGCTGTAATAATCCATTCAACTCATCTTACCCCGTTTCTCTCATAACAAACACTGCCCGTGGGCACTTGGCCAGGAGCAGACTTTCCATCCAAGTGAGATGGGATTGAGGAGACGACCTGCAGACGAGGGGGGAGAAAGGTTCCAGGTTTTGGCCATTAGCATGCCGTTCAGCAAGGCTCGGGCAAAATGTTTGATACAAATAATTAGCCCAATAAAATCTTCCAGGACGTGTGATGGGTGAAATGGTTGGAATTCAATGGGACGGTTAAAATGTTAGTTATCAAGAGTGTGGGATTTTGGGTGTTGCATGGGGATGACAGAATGTGCTGAAGCACAATAGTGAGTCCAGCTTAGAGTCTCACTGTGTGCTGTATGTGGGATTCCATTGAAGTTTTGTCCAAAACGTGTATGCTTTTGTTAATGAGGCAAATCTATAAGTAAGGCATGGCAGACAAGCTCACTGACACTTCCAACAGTTGTGTTAAAGACATTTCCTTGTCCGATGTGCGTTTGACCAAACGTGGCAAGTGACCTCTTATTGTGCCATCAGTCTCAAA
>JASSRZ010000053.1:1345115-1355585 GCA_032164315.1 Malacoctenus gilli | reverse complement strand
TCTCTCTCTCTCTCTCTCTCTCTCTCTCTCTCTCTCTCTCTCTCTCTCTCTCTCTCTCTCTCTCTCTCTCCCACCTCCAACAGAGATCATCAGGGCCGAGCGGCTGCAGGTCCGCGACGTCTCCACCAGCTCGGCCCGGCTGCAGTGGCGGCCCGTCCTGTCCGGCCTCAACGGCTACTACGAGATCCGCTTCAGCCCGGTCCTGACGGGCGTGACGGGGGGCGGCAGCGGCGGGACCAGCCCCAGCACCGGGGGCAGTCAGTACCAGAGGGTGACCCAGCCCCCGGGCTCCAACGCGGTCGAGCTGACAGGCCTGAAGTCCGACACCACCTACACGGCCACCCTGACCCCCGAGTCTAACGAGCAAGCATTTAACACGCTCTCCGTCACCTTCACGACAAAGCCAGGTTGGGTTAAAGCCTATTTGCAAACACATAATTACGTACTCACCCGAAACTCAAGAGCTTCTCCCGTTTTATTTATAGAGTGAAAATTCAGCAGCTCAAAGAAAGAATATAGCTGCTTTTATCTATTGTTGTTTTCCCGCAAATAAAATACTTTGTGTTTTTTGATTATCTCACCAGTTTGTCTGAAACAAATACAATGTTTGGGATTTTTAATGTAATACTGCAGAAAATTGTGCAAAACAAGACTAAAAAGAAGAAAACTATTGAAGGCTGCTGAGAATCTAGAGGAGACGGGAGAGAGATCTGGGTGATCGGGAATCACTCTCTTCTGTGCATCGTTTCACAGTCGTAGGAACAACTTCCAAGATCTTCACGATCCTCGAATGTAATTTTGAATCAGCTGTGCGAAAAGGAAGCCAGCTGTGAACAGGACGCAGAGATGCGATTGATGTCTTTGACTCACTTCGAATAGACAAAGGGAGAATAAAAAATGCTGCATGTGCCTGAATGAGGACAAAGTTGGAACTTCTTTTCTAAAAATCTGTGATACTGATTTTTGGGTTTTTTTTCCCCAATGGAGTAGCATTGGACCTGCTCCTACTCCATCCCTACTGAAACAGGTCACCGTCATAACATTCAGGGACTTTTTATCAGGGAACATTATTAGACAAACACAATATTGGATAAAGGCTGCAGATTAGGAAACAATCAGATTTTCCCTTTTTTTTTCATTTGCGCACATTCAAATTGTATCCTATTTGAAAAACTTCACACCATCCTGGATTATGTCATATGCAAACAGAGGTGTGATTTCTCACGTGTCACTTCTTGGTCACTAAGGAATAATGAGCCACAACAAAGAAAACATCTTGGATTATTGCCACACAACTTGCATCGACTTCATGTTTTCCTCCTTGCTTGTCCCACGGCAGAGGTGCAGAGTCCCGCTGTGGTCACGGTCTCTGACTCGGGTCCCACCAGCGTCCGGGTGAGCTGGGGTCCTCTCCAGCCCGAGAGCGTCCGGAGTTACCACGTCGAATACTTGGCCCTGCCCAGGGGGAAGGTCCACGCTGTCACGGTGGGGGCCACCCAGAACTCCACGCTGCTCAGGGAACTCCAGCCCGACACCACCTACCTGGTCACGGTCAGCGCCCTCCACGTGTCCGGCAAGGAGAGGGCCATGTCTGTGAAGGCGTGCACCCAAGAAGGCGAGTTTCCCGTGAGAACCACCGAAGGAAATTCGATCTGGTTTTTGTGCACCAGTCCTAATCCAGCACAGCATTGTCCTCTCTGCGTCTTGCGTTTCAAATAATTACAAACACTTGCAGGGCCCCGCGTGATTCCCACAACGTGGAAAATGTGGAATGAATCTACATGATTTATAACCACGTTTTGCCTTTGTAAAGTGTCTTCATAGACTGTGTGGAGAGGGAAACTCAACAGATGCAAGCTGACACCGCACACACCCAGTATTGAAACACTCGTTCTAAGATAAACCTGTATTTTCACGATAAAAAAAATGGCTGATTCACCAAGATGATCTCCTCAACAAGGTACTCGTTCCAGTTTCTGAAAGTTAAAGCTAAAGGCAGTCCCTGCACCTTGGTCTTGGTAAATATGACAGCTTTTTTTGCTTAATAAACATGACAAACTTTCACCAAGGACAGGAAATGAAGGTAAATAAAATGACTGAGAGGAGTAAATAGCAAACACAGACTGCTGCGGTCTATTTTATGCAATGAAATGCACATTTATTCAGGCCCACAGGTAAACTTTCTCATTCTGTTTCAATTGTTCTATTTTGCACTAACAAGCATGTTTGTGGTCTGGTTCCGCAGCCGCCCCCGCCCTGGCCGACCTCCAGCTGACCACGGTGGGGAGTGACTCGGTGCAGGTGGACTGGAAGGGGAGTGTCCCCGGTTTGAGGGGCTACTGGCTCACCTGGGAGGAGCAGCAGAACTCCGTCGCGGGCCAGCGCTCCTCCTTCTATCTGCCGCCGGACTCGCTGTCCACGCGGCTCACGCGCCTCCCCCCTTCCACTCGAGTGTGCGTGTCACCCATTTACCGGACGGCGCGAGGGGAGGGGCTGTGTTGCACCGCGCAGTTTGAATCAGGTGAGTGCCGACAAGGCTCGCGTCGTGTCGCGACTTTTTGCAACAGAGCGGCGGTATTTCAAGAACGCGTAATTCAAGGGCTTCAAAGTTTCCCTTGAGAAGTGTTGAGAGAGATCTCGTGTCGTCGAGTTCACCTTCTTTGTCCTCGAGCACCTGCAGTGGCTGCAAATTCAGTGGAAAGACGGGGAAAAAATGAGAAATAAGTGCAGAGGAGTCATTTTCCGAAAAGGATCAAGGAAAGATTGTTGGATTCCCAGCAGATATCACAGATATCGTCAGCTCCATAATCTACTCATTTAGGATTTCTGGACATTTCCAAAACAACCCAAAAGCAGAGTACGCAGAGAAAATGTGAATTGTAGAGTGCTTACTATGACTTCTGCACAATAACCATCTGATCACAGACGAGATATACCAGTGTATCAAACATTTAAGTCAAAAAGACACAGTAAGATTTAACCCCCGTCACAAAACCGCTGTGCACTTCTCGATTCTATAGCCACAAATAAACAAATCCAGACAGCCTGAAAGTAATCGAATCCTAAGCTGGTTTCATTTGTTGCGCGAGTGTCGTGTTTTCGAATCAAAACAACAAAGCAGTGCTATTATGTTCTGTGTTTCGTTTTCCATGTTGTTCCAATGCTCGTCACATTCCGCGAGACCTATTTTTCATGTGTCAGGTGCCAAAAAGTGGGTGCTGATGTCTGCCCTGTTTCTTTCCTTTCAGATGCGTTCGCTTATGGCCAGCGGTCATAGCAGCCCAGAGCTGCGAGTGCACCTAACCAAACATGGAGGGACCTCGGCGGCGAGAAGAATGCTGACTTTCATCCATAACTCTTTTCCGTGCCCCCCCACCCCACCCCCCCACCCCTCCCCCCTCTTCTTCTGTGGACATAATCCAGCAGGGATATGTGTGGTTTGGCTCACGAAGCACTCATGTGGAAGCCATAGACACTTGAGAGCGGTTCGGGACGATGCTGGCCACATGCTGACCGCAGTGATCACAGAGGATAATCTGCGTTTCTGTTTTTTACCGTCTCATCTGGTTCACACCTGTAAAAAAAAACGTGTGATGCCTCGCTCTAAAGATGCCAGTTTAGGGCAAAGCTTCTATTAAAGTCTGTCATGCAAACAGAGAGTGAGGCACGCTGGGAATGTTTGATGTGGCTTGTTTTGGAAAGTGGCTTTCACACTATTTGTGGGCCATGTGCACATTTTTCTCCCCCTCATCCTGCTCACAGACAGAAAACATCTGATTTACATTATTAGTGAACACATTTGACTTTAATCAAACGACCTTTCTTTTTAACAACACCGAGTTGTTGTTGTTTTGTGTGTGTCCGTGCACGCGTGCGTGCGTGAGTGTGTGTGTGTGTGTGTGTGTGTGTGTGTGTGTGTGTGTGTGTGTGTGCGTGCGTGCGTGTGTGTGTGCACTGCAGTGCATCAGTGTGACATGACAATGTGGTCTTTGAAAAAGATGTCCTTCGGGATTGCTTTGAACCCTCACCAAAATTACAGGCAGACCAATCACATGCCCCGAAACAGGAGACGTGCTCTGTGATGCAGATGTGTGTGTAGCCAAGGGCGGCTTTGTACCGTTGTCTGGATATAGATTTTTTTTTTTATTCTATCCCATATTTATAAGTCAAGAGTTGTGTATGTTCCTGAATCAAGCCCTTATTTACAAACGTGCTGTTTTTTCAGCTTATAGAACTGTTACCTTTTTACAGCCAGCCTTTGCTGCCCTCTACTGGAAGGACTTTCGCTGGCCAACTTACAGCTAATCTTTGTACACTGAGCAAACTTCCTGTTTTGTACTTGTTGAAAACCACTGAAACCTAACACAAGCTTTCAATAAACTACCTTGATCATTTTGTTTACACATTTGCTTTGTTTTTTCATTGTCTTATATCCAAGCCTGATGCTTGTTAGGGGACAGAAAGTTTACCCTACGAAAGACGCTGGGCCACCTGCAACTCAAAGGGTAAAAACAGACAAAACACCAGCTGTAAAGCTTCGATCGAGTAAAAAGGGTGAAGCACAAGTATAACCCATGCAGGGCAAACAAGCAAAACAACCATAAAAAGGTCCTGGATATAAATTGAACGTGGTACTTCTTGTTTCCAGGTGTTTGTGCTAACCACTTCCCCTTCCATCCATCATATCTGCTTCAGTTATTATAGTGCTAATTCTCATTTTCACTTTGAGGCCACTTTGAAACCTCTAAGACACTGTCCATGTGAGGTTCCTCTTGCAAGTCCTTAAAGGAATAGGCCACCCCTAGATGAAATTTTGTCTATTACCATACTCCCCTGAGGTGAATAAGTTTCTTTAAGAGCAACTTCATTATCAATAACTCAGTGATAGAAACAGGTTATACGAATGAAAACCTCTGACATTCAGGCTCGTATTGATGTGAAAACTTGTAAAATTTCTTGCAAAAAAAGAAATCCAGTCAACAATTTTTAACGATTTGAGCACATTGAAATTGAATAGTAATCAATGTACAGTGCACTGATTTACATTCCCTTTCTTTCCAGAATCTCGAGGCTGATCTCGCCGATGGCACCTGAACGCAACTTAATATCCGCTGCACTAACTTTACCGAACTGTGGGGGGCGGTAAACCTGCGGGTGCCGTCGTCTCTCCCGTTAGCTCATCAAGCTGCAATATCCAAGCCCTGACATTGCGAAGATGGAGGCTGTTATGGTTTAGCTCACGAAACATCGGAAGCAAAAACGCCACAATTCAGAGCCCTGTTATGACAACTTTTCCCGCTGGTCCAGGTAAATGGGGAGAAACCGTTGATTTCGCTGATGCGTAAACGTCGGCTCGTGTGCAGAGTTAGCCGGATAGCGCGAATGACAGCCAGCTCGGCGAGCTAATGTCAACCAGCAGGCTTTTGAGGCTGCGAACGTTAGCTCGGCTAGCTCGCAGCTTCCGACCAACCCCAGCGTAGTTTGAGATAACTCAAAAGTCAGCGCCCAAACCCGCCGCTTTTGGTTCGCCGCGCCGTCCCGTGTCCCCCAGAGAGAGAACGTTGCAGTGCAGCGGACGGACAGGAGCTAGCACCGAAAAATGTCACCAGTAGAATCGGGAAAATGTTTTGATGTCAGTGCTAGCTAGCGTTAGCAAGCTGCCCATTTTCCAGAGCCCGTTTCCTGGTTTGGATCCCTCGGCTCTGGTACAAATCCTTGATGTACGGTATTAAATAAGCTTTATTTCTCTTTATTTCATGTCAGCCTTCGGAGCGTGTTGAAGACGGCCCGCGTTAAACGTCTTTAATGCAACGCCTCCAATTGTATTGACAGATATCTTAACGTTTGGGAGGAATTTGAGCTGTTTGATGGTCCTGTCCAGTGTCACGGTGCACGTTAATGAACAACAGTCCCATCTTTACGAGATTGGATTGCACTGCACTTGTAGTTACTCTTGTATTCACGCCTAAGTGATCTTTGGTCCAATTAACCTTGCTGCGTTTAGGTACTGCACTCACCATCTTGGACCAAAACAAGTCGGATTGGTGCAATAAGAGCAAAACAGTCAGACAAGTGAGATAGTCGTCACAAGAAGCAAACGATTATTTAATGAAATGCTTCTCTAAAGAATGGGTGCTGTCACTGATAGCTGGGGAACGTAGCACGAGTGGCTGCTGTGATGCTGCTTATTGTTGGAGATGCTATCTCAGACCAGAAGTCATCCTCCTTGTTCCAACACACCCACTGTAATGAATGGGTCATTATCAGGGAGTCTGCAGAGCTTGCTGATTACTTGCTCATTAGATTGTTGTTTAGGAGCAGAGACGCGCTGTCAACGTGCATGTTTGTGGCTCTCCAGGAACAGGATCCGGTCTGTCCCCCCCTGAGTAACGAGCCAGATTTGTGCATCTGCAGGTGGAGGCAGGAGGTGTGAGTAGAGCGCAGCAGACACCGTCAGCATGTACTCCGAGTGGCGCTCGCTGCAGCTGGTGGTGCAGAGTGACCAGGGCCACCTCAGCGTCCTGCACGCCTTCCCCACCACTGTTGGCACCGAGGTGGCCAATGCCGTGGTCAAGCCCCTGGGCACGGCCGTCAGCCCCGTGGCGACGGAGAACATCCTGAAAACAGACAAAGAGGTGAGGAAGCGCTCCACACTGCTGTTTACGCTGCACAGCTTGCCTCATATCATGTCCGTGCTTTGGTAGGCTGCCAGGCTATCAGCTCCATCACCAAAACGCAGACAAACCTGTTCTCCTAAACTTATTTCCGCAAGACTTGGGAAGGATTGTTGCTGATGCCGGTCCAACATATTCTTACCTTTCTGTACTTGAAACATGATTGTTTTTGGTTACTTACAATTTCGTCCATCTGTTGTTTGCATGCCGTCAAGCCTTCATTTTTGTATACGCACCTCATCAACATCGTGACATGTTGGATGCTACAGTTTAAAAAAGAGAAGTTGGAGCTCCTGGTCAAAGCCCTTTGAAAGAACTTTGTGACTCCACTGTTGCTTCATACAAAGTGAACCACAACTGAATGAAGCAACAGACCCATTTCAAAACAAGACGGAGGAAACATGGACTTGTCTCTCGCTTTACTGTCGTGCAGAATGCTCGGTTCAGTCGGAGCTAGGATGTGCAGTCAAGTAGGTCTGCTTCTGGCATCCTGCTGTATACATCCTTCGTGCAAATCTTGACTATTTTCCCATCTATTATCAAGCATCAAACTAACACTGCTGGGCTTATAGAATCTGATCCGATCAGTCAATGTTGTTGCTGCTGTTTGCAAAGCCTCAAATGACAGTTGATTATGGCTGAAAAAGCTTCTCCTAACAGTTGTCACTTCCCTCTTAAACAACAGGCTCTCTGATTTAAATACTTTTTTAAGACAAACACACTGTTCGGTTTGTCACTATCCTATGAGGCACATCATCCTGTGCTCGTATAAGATCAAGAACACTTGAAGTGGGTCCCTTTTGGTTCCTCAATAGTGTGTTGACTCCTCAATGCCTCAAAAGAACAGTGCACTGCCAATTCACCTCATCACCCCTCGTTTAAGAGCAAAAGGTTCAAGGCTGCCGGGAAACAAAAGGACATTTGATAATGTAACTGCTTTATCCTGCTCAATGGAAGAAATCAGTGAGAGTCTTTTCGACAATTTCAAAACACTTTTACAATTTTTTTAGATGATATTTCTGTCATGATCGAACGACCCTTTGACATTATGCATTATTTACTTTACAAAAATAGAAGAGTAATATGAACTTCATAAAGTACACACTTTGAAATTACAGTAATGTGCTAATTAAGTGTTCTTGAGGAGGGGAACCCTGAAGCTGTCTGTGGGATGCCTCAGCAAACTGATACCAGCCTTTATTGATTTTCTTGAAAAAGCTGGCTGAGGTCTGATCTGCACTGTCGCATACCTGTATATATATTCAGCTGTCAAGTGAAACCTCGTAGTGCTCTGATAAATGTCGGGAACATCCGCTAACAGTTGCCATCGTAAGCAAGTTAACCGTAGCGCTGATGGTACACCGGCAGCTTCAATTAATGATGTGACAGCGTGCGTCGGGAAGCGACGCCAGGGGGGCCACTGTAGGTTCAAAATATTTCTGCTGCATCTGTCAGGTGCAGCGCACATCAGAAGCACTGCTTTTACTTTGATACCCACACGAAGGATAAAACGAGGATAGTCCTTCCTTCCACTTCTGATCCACACTGGATTCCTCTCAAAGGGAAAGTATACAAAACACTGCAGGGATCCTTCAAAGGGGATCCAGTCTGTTTTTCATTAACCTTGGATCAGAGTTCCAGATATGGTAGCTCATCGCTCAGTTCTGTCTGATTCCTGTCTCTCTGGGTCATAAAGACGGTAACTCATGCCTCTTCAAGCTCTTACATTTCTGTGCTTAAAGCAGTGTAAACTGCAAAACATTTCACTGTGTGTCAGTCAGTGCAGAATTGAAGAAGTGGTAGAATGATGCGTGGAATGTCAGTGAAAGAAGTGACTTGTGCCACTGAGGAGATTTTTGCATAATGTATTTTAAATCTTTGCCTCTGTACAGACTGCTGTGTTTGAACTTGGCTTCAGTTCGCATTTGTGGCGTATTTATGTTGATGTGTGTTGTTTGTGTTGGTACAGAATTACGCGTATTCCTAAATCATTGTTCACTATGGAAAATAAACAGCATCAAATACTGATCACGTGACGGCGAAGTCACGGTGTTCGCTTTATCCAAAAGCTTTTTTTTCCCCCAACAGAACTTAGAAGTCATTGTCGCAGGAGGTCAAGCCGTCCTGCTTTCTCAGTGATGACAGTAAACACAGTAAACAGTTCCTCGAGCTAACTTGGGATTGTTTGGGCATTGTTTTCAAAACGCCGACAGAGGCTCACCTGCTTGACTGCAGACAGAGTTCTACACTACTGCCACCCTCTGCATGAAGGTTGCATAACTCCCATATTGTGCCTGTACGCTGAATCTTTGGGAATCCTTTGGACTGCAGGTGAAGTGGACCATGGAGGTGCTGTGCTATGGCTTGACGCTCCCACTGGAAGGTGACACCGTCAAGCTGTGCGTGGATGTGTACACAGACTGGATGATGGCGTTGGTGTCTCCAAGAGACTCGATGCCTCAGCCTGTGGTCAAAGAGCCCAACTTGTACGTCCAGACCATTCTCAAACACCTCTACAACGTCTTTGTGCCGAGGTACGTCAGAAAACTTTATACACAACTTTGCTCGCTCAATTTGTTCCTCTTTGGGTGTTAGTTTGGAGCACTAAATCTCTGCACACTCAGAAGGCCTGCTGCCTGTGTGGACACAGTATTTCCTAAATCCCCCTCTCATGCTTCCTGCCTTTCTCTGTTTCTTTCCATATCCCGCCACTCCGAACCCCCGTTTGTCCCTCCAGGCCCGAGCAGCACAGCCTGAACCACATTAGGCTCTGCCAACAGGTCCTGACTGCAGTCCAGAAGCTGGCAAGGGAGTCCGTTTCCATGGTGAGAGAAACCTGGGAGGTGCTGCTGCTCTTCCTGCTCCGCATCAACGACACGCTGCTGGCACCGCCCACAGTTGGAGGTAGGCTCCGCCTTGTTTTGTCTGTAGAATAAAGCTGTTCCCTGAGCATTTGTGACTCCATGCACATTTTTCCGTCCTGTCAGTGGGCGTGGCAGAGAAGCTTGCTGAGAAGCTCATGGCAGTGCTGTTTGAGGTGTGGCTGCTCGCTTGTGCCCGCTGCTTTCCTACGCCACCCTACTGGAAGACGGCCAGGGAGATGCTGGCCAACTGGAGACATCATCCTCCTGTTGTGGAGCAGTGGAGCAGAGTTGCCTGTGCACTGACTTCCAGGTCAGAATGAGGGAAAAGTCACTCAGTTGTTGGATTTGAGTGCTCAAAATGAAAGGATCACAGGAGTTACTGAGTCTGATGGGAGGAAAGGCACTCTGAGGATGGAATCAGAGTTGCTGGCTTTTCCTTAAGGTGTTTATGTTTATCTTGCCTTCTTTTTCAGACTGTTGCGGTTCACTCATGGACCGTCGTTCCCACCTTTTAAAGTTCCAGACGAGGACGCTCATCTGATTCCTGTCGAGATGGACAACGACTGCGTGGCACAGACGTGGTACCGCTTTCTCCACATGCTCAGGTGCATCTCACTGGAATATTATACACATCCATGACAAAGCAAAGTTCCTTTTTCTTATTTAGCTATGTGCCCCAATCACTTGTGCCCCGCTGATTCTTTTCATATTAGATTCATTTTTCTCTTACTCTGTGTCTGTAATCTTGTGTGTCTGACTGTCTCTAGTAACCCTGTGGACCTGAGCAACCCGGCCATCGTGAGCACCACCCCGAAGTTCCAGGAGCAGTTTCTCAACTCGAGCGGCATTCCTCATGAAGTGGTCCTGCATCCCTGTTTGAAACAGCTCCCCCAGATTTTCTTCAGGGCCATGAGGGGCGTCAGCTGCCTTGT
>JASSRZ010000053.1:1328025-1343545 GCA_032164315.1 Malacoctenus gilli | reverse complement strand
TTGCTACTTTTAACAGTATCTACTTCTTAATTACTCATTAGAGCAACCCAATCATAGGAATATTAGCTTTAACAACTTCAATAAGGATATATTTAATATTAGCAAATGATATTTAGAGAGGACTCAAATAAAAGCATGTGTAAATGTATGAATGGAGAAATGTAGGATAAAATTATGTCAAGAGTAGTTGAATATGCAGGTTGTCTGTTTGTAATACTTGTTTTTGAGTAGAAAGTGTGTATTTTTCTCTGTAGGTGTCTCTGTTGAAAAGAGAGACGTACGGGAGAGGGTGTTCTCATTTTCTCCAGTGCTGCTCTCTCATGGTACACACCTCAGCTGATATGTCTGTGAATGATGGGCATACCAAGGATCGCTCTATTCATCTGGGGAGGGTGGTGATATTAACAACCGGGGGTTTGTCTTGCACTGGCTCAATGACGCGTCCCCGAGATTCCCACTAAACTGAAAGATTATCGTCACCGTGCGTCCCGTGCAGGCGCCCAAAGTCAATCAGGATCCGCGCAATCAATCACTGCTGATTTGAGTCTAACCGCTGTCTTGCATGTCCGAATGATTGTCGCCAATGATCAACTCACTGACCCCCCCCGAAGCCGATTGTTTTTCCTGTTCTGTCTGATAACATCAGGGAAATGGCTCCAAATGATTGTGTTTTCTCCAAGTCAGTTTTGTTTCCTGGAAAATTGGTGGTGAAAATGTTTTCTCCTCTTCCTGGAGCTAATCAGACCCCCCCCCCCCCACCCCCCCAACCTGGTGCTTTGAAGAGAAACTGGCCTGCACTGGAGTGGGACGCTCATTCATACTTCCTGTCTCCAGGTATCTCTCGTCCCAGGGCAGACAGTGCCCCGCCCACTCCGGTCAACAGAATGAGCATGTCTCCGCCCCCCTCCATCACCAACACCACGCCACCCCACAGCCGCAAACAGCGACACGCGGTGGTCGCAAAGACGGCAAGCAAGAGCTCGACCGTAAGTGCAGAGATGCTTTCACGTCTCGCAGTGTTCGGCTAGTTTAGATTTCATGCCGAGAGTGAAAGAAAGAATGCATTATGGGTAGTTCTGGGTGGGAAAGTATGACTCAACATGAAGTCACGGTAAAGTGATGCTCTTACCTCATTTGGGCTGCTGGTAAGTGATGTGTCTGATAAAGCCTGCCTGCCATCGCTGAAGCATTAGTGTAGAGAACAACTCTTCCCGAAACGATTTGACCATTCCTGTTGATGGCTGATCAGACCTCTGCCTGCGTCCCACCCAGCAGGGCAGCGGCAACCAGCCCACCAAAGCCTCCCAGCAGCAGCAGCAGCAACAGCAGCAGCAGCAGCCTTCGTCCTCGCCCACCCTGCTCTCCAGCCCCAACCAGAGCAGCTGGGAGTCGCGGCCGCTGCCGGCGCCGGCGCGGCCCAAGGTCAACAGCATCCTCAACCTGTTTGGCCAGTGGCTGTTCGACGCCGCCTTGGTGCACTGTAAGCTCCACAGCGGCCTCAGCCGAGACCCCAGCATGACCGGTAAGAAGCGCAGCGGCGTTTCAGTTGAGCGTTTGCGTTCTTGCATGGGCAGGTGGGTGTTTTGTCGCTGTTCATCCGTGCGTGTCTCTCCGTGTCGTTTCTCTGTTTTTTCGGTGGTGTTTTGTTGCCGTTTGTCGTCAGGATGTGTTTTTCTTTCGATTTTTTCCACCATTCTCTCTGAATCGTGCTCGTGCCTCTCTGTGTGCGGAGGGCTTGGTTAGGAGTGGCCTCGTATGAGACTTCCATCGGACTCTAATCCATTCTGCATCCACCAAACCAAGCCAAAACTGCATATAGGCTATTACCATATGCTAAGGGTTTCATAGTCATTTTCTTGGAATGCTCATGTGTTGAGGCGCCACTGACAGCACACACAGTAGCTAATTTTCCTCAGGATGTGAATCTGGCTTCTCATTGGCTCTCCATGTATTCTTTTGGTGTAGTGTCCTGCACGTGTCTACCATGTCTGATTAATGTTAAAGAGTTGTCTAAAAGTCGTGTACCAAGGAGAACAAAAAAACACACACAATTCATGCCTGAAATGAATTGATCCCAAAAAATATTGGATCTGCTTTGATTTTGTCTCTCTCCACTATTTCTGTTATCTTGCAGCCTCTTTTATCCAAATTCTCCTTTCTTATAAATCTTGTAAGTAGGAACGGCAGCTTTCTTTTCCTCACTTGATTTGCGTTCTCTTGACAAAACTTCCTGCTTTTCGGTTGAGTTCTTCATGACCATCGCCATTGTCACCATCAGTTTTTGATTTGTTCTGTTCCCTCTCCTTGTCATATATATATCAAAGTTTCACCAGCGTTCTCTCAGCGTTTCTCCAAAGGTGATGGAATGAGTTTCACCAACTGACCACTTGTCTCGACCATAACGTTGCCAGTTTGTGACAATGCCACCCCATTTTCTTTTTCTTTGTTCTTTTGTTTCCTTCGAGTCACGCTAATCCTTCTGATTCAGTTCCAGACCCGACCCCCCCTTCCCCCCTCCCCCCCTCGCTTCCCCCAAGTTGAGCATTAATGTTTTCGTTCCTCTTGATTTCTTTCTTTTTTGTGTCGTCAGTTCACTTGGGTTTTGTATTGATTTGGTGCCTCAATGCATGAAGTGAATGTCCCGTACCTTGAGTGACAGTCATGCAGGGAGCTGACACAGGGACTTTGCTGGCTGCGAATGACTGACACATTGTGCTGGCGGCCACTTGGTCGCGCTTGGTGCTCGGTGGAGGCTGTGTGGCAAACTCTTTGTGTCAGACGTTCCTGTTATTGAATGCTGTGAAATGATGCGAGTGGATGTTTGCAGTCAGTCAAGTGACTCTCTCCCTGTGAACAAGTGTCCGCTTTTTGTTGCTTTGAGTTTTTTTTGGACTGTTTAAGTTGGTACATTGTGCGAATCGTAGGTCTACGTCTGCTTGTTTTTGTCATACGTGCATGACTGCTGCGGATCGCATCGCAATTCAGGGTCCTTTCATTCTTGTGTGTTTTTTTTGCCCCCCCCTCACTCTCCTCAGCCATAGCCACCCAGGTGGGCCTTGAGCTGAGAAGGAAGGGCTCCCAGATGTCCACCGACTCCATGGTGTCCAACCCAATGTTCGACGCCAACGAGTTTCCCGAGAGCTACGAGGCCGGGCGGGCCGAGGCCTGTGGGACGCTCTGCCGCATCTTCTGTAGCAAGAAAACTGGAGAGGACATCCTGCCCGTGTACCTGTCCAGGTATGTGTGTCCTGTTTTTCACCGGTTGGTCCTCTCTGTTATGTTCACCCTGTATCTCACAGTGGTCAGATTTCTGTGGTTCCAGAACCAAATTGTGTTTGCTGTCCCACAGGTTCTACATGGTCCTGATTCAGGGTCTCCAAATCTCCGATTTCATCTGTCGACCAGTTCTGGCATCAATCATTCTCAACTCTTCCTCCCTCTTCTGTACTGACCTGAAAGGCATCAATGTGGTGGTGCCCTACTTCATCGCTGCACTGGAGACTATTGTGCCAGACAGGTTTGTCCTCCAATTTCTGACTCTGACTTCAGATCAGTGATTTGAAACCAAGCCTTGAATAAGTACGACTTTTTTTACTTTGTGCATCAACATGGTTAAAAAAGGAAATCATTTCAGAAGCATCTTTCTGTTGTTTATACTTTATGTTTGTCTCTTTCACATGTGTCAGGGAGTTGTCCAAATTCAAAATATATGTAAATCCTACTGACCTGAGGAGAGCCTCCATCAACATACTGCTTGCCATGCTGCCTCTGCCGCACCACTTTGGCAACATCAAATCCGAGGTAACTTTTTCAATGAATCGAGTTATCCGAAATGTTATTTGTTTGCTCATCATTTCTTTAAAGCGCCTCAGTGAGAGATCTTCATCTCTTGAGTTAATTAGTCCTTTTTCTTATTTGAAAGTCATTCTGCGGCTCCGTGGTCTCAGGGCCTGCTGAATCTTCAGTCAACTTTGTTTTGAGGTGACCTGAGTTGTTTCTACGTGTGTTCTTTAGGTTCTCCTGGAGGGAAAGTTTAACGAGGAGGACGGGTGGCCTCACGACCAGCCGGTCTCCTTCTTGTCCCTGAGGCTCCGGCTGGTCAACGTCCTTATTGGAGCACTGCAGACGGAAACTGACCCCACCAACACTCAGCTCATCCTTGGTACCACCTTTTTTAGCCAAGAAATCATTTTTGTTGTTGTTTTATTTCTTGTAAAATTAAAAATTGTTTACTGTCAATTATTTTCATTCCTTTTTTTTTTTTTAACTTTCTCTAAATATTGAGTTTCTCTAAAAAATGTTTGAATCCTCTTTACATTGTTTGATGGTACCGTTTTCTCTTCTCACAGGTGCAATGCTGAACATTGTTCAAGACTCGGCGCTGTTGGAGTCCATCGGTGCCCAAACTGAGACGGTAAGGCTCAGCGCACAGCCTGTGAAGGCCTCATGCTACCTTCAGAACTACACATTGAGGCCGCTGTGCTCTGCTGGTATCAGGGGAGTATAGACGGGAGCCACGTGACCATCAGGAGTCAGACTCACAGTCGCACCAACAGCGGCATCAGCTTCACCAGTGGAGGCAGCGCCGAGGCCACCAGCCCGGACTCGGAGCGTCCGGCGCAGGCACTGCTGCGAGACTACGGTAAGACACGGTCGCAGCTTTCTGGGCCTTGCTTTCGTTAACAGAGTAACACTCTCTGTGATCACTCGCTGCATCACAGTTTTGTCGGCAGCAACTGCTTTCTGATGAATGCTAACTGGGCAACCTAACAAATAAACTAATCTGTTCCTTGTAGCTAACGTGGTTAAAGTGATGTGCAGAGTTAGGAAGCGCTGGGTAAAATGTCTTTGTAGGTGATCTGGTGATCTTTGCTGTGATGCTTTTTTTTTTAATGACAATGAAATGTTTGCAGTGAGGTCTGATTGCAACTGTATTGTTGTCTAATCAGATACTTTACTCGGGAGGGCTGAGCGATTAGATGATTCGTTAGCTGAGTTTTCACACAATACAGTGCTGATATGGGCATCGGGTGTCTCTGGGTTCCTGTGGGACACCTTGATACTCCTCTGTATGATTTTGTGTTAAATCTCTAAGACCTAAATTTTCCAATAAAACTGCAGCAATGAGTTGTCAAGATGTCACAATTGTTTGTGAACTCCTAAAACTGTCAGGTTTAATCAGAATGATATGAAAGACGTTGTTCAGCCCTAGTTTCTAGCTCTTCTGTAAAGTATTCACCTTTTATTAAACATTGTGTGCTGTGCTCATTTTAACTCTCTTAATGCATGTCGCCAACACTAAGATTTATGTACTAACTGTTCATGCTGAAGCTGTCATACAGGATCTTGCTGTTGCTTTGTTGCTTTAATCCCGCTTTGCTCTATTCTTTGCGGTGTTTGGTATTTCGGGGTGTTATATGGTCTAGCTCTTCCAGATACAGCGGCAGGACTGCTGGTGCGCAGCATCCACCTGGTCACCCAGAGGCTCAACTCCCAGTGGAGGCAAGACATGAGCATTTCACTGGCTGCCTTGGAGCTGCTGGCTGGCCTCGCCAAGGTAAAGGGAACACCAGAGGCTCGGCGGAGGCCGTGTCCTGACTCCATTGACACAGACATTCACACTCCGGTGGAGTGGGCTGCCATAAAAGGTGCTCAGCCGCACCACTGGGAGCAACTCCTCGCGTAGTGTCTCGCTCAGGGACACTTTGACACGCTGACAGGGCGAGGTGGGAGATTGAAGCAACCTGCTCTACCAGCTGAGCCACAAACGGCCCATTTTGTGCCTAATAACAGTTTTGCAGATTCAATTAGTGCCTACAAAAGGCAAGGCCACGATGATATGTCACGTTACGAGGCTATTTCACTCCACATTCACCTACTTTCCACCTCATCGAGGGCTGCAGGTGGCATGTTTTGAATGTAATCTTGCGACTGTGTTGATCAGGTGAAAGTGGGAGTGGACTCCGCGGACCGAAAACGTGCCGTCAGCTCCATCTGTGGCTACATCGTGTACCAGTGCAGCCGGCCAGCCCCCCTTCAATCCAGAGACCTTCACTCCATGATCGTAGCTGCCTTCCAGTTTCTGTGCGTGTGGCTCACAGAGCACCCCGACATGTTGGACGAGAAGGTAACGTGCAGATCAAGACGACCACTGTCACCCTTCATACATCATTAGATTGCTCATTGTCGAGGCGTTTGTGATGTTTTTCTACCAGGACTGTTTGGTGGAGGTGTTGGAGATCGTGGAGCTGGGAATCTCCGGCAGCAAGTCCAGACAGGAGCAGGAGGTCCGACACAAAGGAGAGAAGGAGCACAACCCAGCCTCCATGAGGGTGAAGGATGCTGCGGAGGCCACTTTGTCCTGGTGAGACAAACTGGAGATGGATGTTTGAGTGATGGTTTTCACAATGCAAACGGTAGATCCTGAATGAATAAACGAGTCTCGGCTCTGTCTGCTTCCCTGTCGTAGTTTCCCCCGTTTTCCAGCTGGACACGTTGGCCCACTTTCTTCACGTTTATGCTTGTGTTGCTGTGGTGTTTCCTAGCATCATGCAGGTGTTGGGGGCCTTCCCTTCTCCCAGTGGGCCAGCCTCCACCTGCAGCCTGCTGAATGAAGACACCCTGATCCGCTACGCCAGGCTGAGTGCCACAGGAGCCAGCAACTTCCGCTACTTTGTCCTGGACAACTCGGTCATCCTCGCCATGCTGGAGCAACCTCTGGGCAATGAGCAGAGTCAGTCGCTGATCGCCGAACATGTCTCTCAAGCACAAGCAAAGCTTTAAAATGGAAAAGTTCTGTTTTGCTGTGGATAATGAGCGGGATCGACCATCTCTGCCCCCGCAGATCCCAGTCCATCGGTTACGGTTCTGATCCGAGGGACGGCCGGCCGACACGCCTGGACCATGCAGCTCTTCCATCAACCAAGAGGAGCTCGGGCCAATCAGAGGGTGAGATCACATCTCGCCTCACGGCATGCTGGAGGGCGACGACGGGAAGCCGATGCCTGTCCAGTTGATAACACAGCTGTGCTCTCCACCCGTCCACCTCTCCACTCCCACAGCAGGTGTTTGTCCCCGAGGGCCGTCCGACGCCCAACAACGATGTGGGGATCAAGTATAACGTCAAGCAGCGGCCGTTCCCAGAGGAGGTGGACAAGATCCCCCTCGTCAAGGCTGACGTCAGTATTCCCGACTTGGATGACATCGTCAGCAAGGAGGTGAGACAGTGACTTTCCGTTGAACTTGATACCAAATGCACATCATTTCCATTCGCACATTAAGTATGTAATCCTTCCATGGGTGTACAATAAGGCAGAAAGTGATTAAAGCATGATGTGCTCGGTTATTTTTGTTATTGAATGAACTCAGGTGTGTTGTATGGGCTGGGAGGATCACTCAAGAGCCACAAATTCACTGCAAAGTTGTAATGTCCACGTGAGTTGTTGTTACAAGAAGGAAATTTCATTCTGGTGATTCCAAAAAAAATGGGTCCAATCATTTTGTTTGGTGGTGGTGGTCTCTTGTGCTGTTCTTCTCTGGTGTATTCCCAATGCGTTGTAACTGACTACTAACTCTGGTTTCAAAATGTTCAATTCCTTGTTTGGGTAACTGTGAAGAGATGAGTTTAAATAGAGAAACGTCGTCTTTTACGATGAACGATTTATGTTTAAGTCAAACAGAGAAATGTGATGACTTCAAAGTAAAAGCTTGACTATACCAGGCAGAACATGTAAGTCCGCTATCGACATTATTAGCAGAATTATTAGTACTATCAGTCTGTTTTGCTTTTATCCTCAAGTACAGATGCATTCCTCAAAAATAGCGTGAAGAGTTTGTACCTCTGGTTTCAGCCCAGTGAGCAGGTGAATAAGTGGTTTCACAGAAGAAGTTATTTCAAACAGGGAAACTTTTTTATATATTTATAGTTTACTCTAAGAGCTCTTATTGTCCAGCACAGATGTCAAAAATGAGTCGCATTTCCAATAACCTTTGGTGCTGATGTCTCTTTGGGGTGTGGGGTCGGTTTATGAATTGATTCAACTGACAGTTACCCCAAACTGATCACGTGTTAACTTTCCCACTTCTTTGCTTCTCAGCTGGAAGTCCAGCACGACAAACTCCGTGTCCTGATGAGCAAGCAGATCGAGTACGAGAACGCCTTGGACAGGCACAGCGAGGAGAACTGGAAGTCCAAGCATTTCCCCGACCCACAGACCGACTGCAAGCCCCCCGCACCCTCGCAGGAGTTCCAGACCGCGCGCCTCTTCCTCTCTCACTTCGGTTTTCTGTCTCTGGAGGCGCTGAAGGTCAGTGAAAAAAAGATGTGATCAGAAAAACAAAAGTCACTTCTATTAAAAGCTCTTTGTGATGTTACACTGACGCTTCGCTGGCTGCTTTCTGTTGCGACTCTGATTGTATCCGTGTCCTGACATCTCATTAGAGGGAGGAAGTAACTCTTTGTTCACTCTTCATCAACAGGAACCAAACAACAGTCGTCTACCTCCTCACCTGATCGGCCTGGAGTCGTCTCTGCCAGGGTTTTTCGACGACATCAGCTACCTGGACCTGCTTCCCTGCCGACCGTTCGACACCGTCTTCATCTTCTACGTGAGGGCTGGACAGAAAAGCAGCCCCGAGGTGAGCGAGAAATGATGACTCTGTTAGTTTAGCAGAATTACTTGTGTTTGTGTGGAAAGGTATGCGAGTAAAACAACAACATCATAGAAAATACTCACATGTAAATTTGGCCAATCGTGGACGAATCTTCATGAATCATGGATCTGTTCTTATGCTCGGTGTTCAGATCTTGCGTAATGTGGAGTCGTCCAGCAGCGTCCAGCCACACTTTCTGGAGTTCCTCATGTCCTTGGGCTGGCCTGTGGACGTGGGACGCCACCCGGGCTGGACGGGACACCTGGACACCAGCTGGTCCCTGAACTCCTGCTCTGACAGCAATGATGCACAACAAGCAGGTGAGCCGCGAAGCCAAGCCCGCCGGAGTGACGAACATGCTGGATGTCAGTAACCGAGCGCCTGCTCCTTGCAGAAGAAGCAGCTACTCCCGAGGACACGGGAGGCTCAGTGTTCAACGGAGAGAAGAAGGTTTTGTACTACGCCGATGCTCTGACAGAAATTGCCTTTGTGGTGCCGTCTCTCACAGAAAACTCCGGTTAGTGTTCGAATTCACAGATATCACTGAAAAAAGAATCCGCTCCCTCCTTTTAACTGTTTGCTGTCGTGTTTTTCAGAGGAGTCGTCCGTGCACAGTGACTCCACGGTGGAAGCAGACACCAACACAGACCTCATGCCCGGCCTCCTCAAACAAGCCAATCTCACACTGGAACTGTTCCCCAACCATTCTGACAGCCTCGACTCTGCCAAAAAGGTTCGAGTTCAGCTGGAGGCCACACGTGGGAACTGCGTGTTGGAAGGAACGATTCTCATGCCTCGATTTCTTTCAGCTGAGTCCACTGGTGAAGACAAAGAGGTCATCGACTGGAAAGTCCTTCCCCCAGCTGGGGCCTGAGACCAAGGTGTTTGTGGTGTGGGTGGAGCGCTTTGACGACATCGGTAGGCATCAGTTGACCTCCGCATCTCGCCGTGAGCACTCAGAGAGCGTTAAAGTGTTGAACTGGATGACTGAGTTGTTATTGTTTCGCATCTTCAGAGAACTTCCCGTTGTCTGATCTCTTGGCGGAAACCAGCACGGGCTTGGAGGCGAGCATGAGCAACAGCACTTCCTGCAGGTATGGAGAAGTTAACGCTTGATGCGCCTCTGCATCCGCATGCGGTTCGCGTGTCGGTTTTGGTCAGGTGCAGAAAGAAAGATAGAACAGGCAGTTCTGCAAAAAAAAATCCAAATGCGCTTTAACTCACCGTGCAAAACAGGAAGCACGACATGTAGAGCGTGCAGAAAAAAAGGGAAGTGTGGCAGAGCTGAGATGATGGGTGCGAAGTTGTTTTGATGTGTTGTTGTTTTTTTCTGCCTGTGTAAAGTTCACCTACACCTCGATAACTGTAATTATCGTCCATCGCCTCAGAAAATATGCCAATCAGACTAGCTTTATGGCATTTAACAATGGTCTTATGGAGGTGTATTCGTAGTATCTGCCCCCTGACTTTGTCCGTTCCCGCTGCAGGTCAGGCTTACTGGAGAAGGACGTGCCTCTGATCTTCATCCACCCTCTGAAGACTGGACTCTTCAGGATCCGGCTGCATGGAGCCGTGGGCAAGTTCGGCATGGTGATCCCCCTGGTGGACGGCATGGTGGTCAGCCGCAGAGCTCTAGGTAATGATGTGCCTGACGGGTTTTTCCCTCAGCCTTCACCGAAGAAGACATGAGATACTTGTTGCATGTCGCCTCCCGGGCACTGAACGTGTCTGTGGGTGGGTCAGCATCCCGCTGAGCTCGTGTCCTTTTTGCACCCCCCCCCCCCCCCGCAGGGTTTCTCGTGCGTCAGACGGTCATCAACGTGTGCCGGCGGAAGCGCCTGGAAAGTGACTTGTACAACCCGCCTCACGTGCGGCGGAAGCAGAAGATCACCGAGATCGTCCAGCGCTACCGCAACAAGCAGCTGGAGCCCGAGTTTTACACCTCGCTCTTCCACGAGGTGGGCGAGAGCAAGCCTCACCTCTAACCCCGCTGTCCTGTCCTAACACTGGCTCACAAGCACGCACAACTACAACACACACACACACACACACGCTTATCTTACACTCACACAACATTTACAGCTGTGCATGCACACACACACACACACACACACACACAGAATCTTTATATTTATACTGTACTATTTTGTTATTTATATGAGTACATATATCAACACTGTTTGCCTTTGACTTTGAGATCAAAGTGTCAAAAACATGCCAAGGTGGGGAAAACAAAGACATTACCGCGTGTCGCAGCCGCCCGCCGAGGACGCGGGCGGCTCGCCGGCGATCATCTCTCCTCATTCAGCTTCGCAGCGAAAACCGTTTCTGCTTGTCTCTAACTGCAATACAACAGTGTCACTGTCGGCCTTTCTGAACCTGTACACAGTTTGCCCGTTGAAGCCTGTGATGCGAGTGGATTTGCTAATACAGAGATGTGTCCAAAATCCAGACGTGCTCACCTGGTTTTTGTCTCGATCGGACAGGTTCACAGTCGGATTTTTGCCAAGGAGATTAACACGTTTTGTAATATACATAGCTTGCAGGCAGGTGGCTCGAAGAACATCAACAAACAAAAAAGATTGTTCGCCTATGATTGAATTTTATAGCGAAATTGCCATTGACATGCAGACACCTGCTCCAGTCTTCCTAGTGCAAACACATTTGGCAGTAGCTGACTGACTCCACGCGTTTTGTTGTGTCCGGGTTTGTTTTCCACATGGTGACTTACGACAATGTGTTGCTTTGCTGTATGCGGACGCCATTTTTGACCCCTCGTGCCAGGACATCCTGTCGCACACCTGACACTACACTGTGTGTATGTACATGTGTGTGCGAATGTGTGTGTTGCGTGTACATGACTATGTGTTTGCTTGTGTTAGCCAGTCAGATGACACTACAGGGAGTCACGGGGCCCCTCCCACTCGTGGCATTCAATGCTGAGCCCCCCCCCCCCTTTTGAACAAGAATCTTGAGTCTGAAATGATCACGATCCAGACCAGTAGTTCACTCCCAAAAGAGAGTTCCTGTTTATTCAACCTGCTGTGTTTTGTCGTTGTGGCTCTTCATTATGTCTTTACCTCCTTGTTGTATGAAGGCAGTTTCCTGCTTTGTTTTGGAGAGGAACTCTGTTTTTTGAGGAAGATTCCTGATGCGAGTTACAAAAGATTATTATCCGCCTTCAACTGCAGTCGGAGGAAATTTTGTAGTATGATTCATTTAAAAACAGCCCGTTTTCAAAAGTTCTGTTTTTGGATTCTTGGCAGTAATTTTGCCTCAGTTTTTGTTTTTTTGAAAATGAGTCTTATTTGAAAAGCAACAAAGAAAACTGCTCCAAAAAGAGAGTCACACAGCTGATTTGATCAAATATTAGCATTAGTTCAAGACAAGTCTTGTCTATTTAGCAGCGGTCAGACTCAAAAACACAAAAGGTTTCTCGGTTTGGTTAGTTTTGTGGTAGAAACCCACAAACAAAGCTCAGGCCTGAATAAAGATAACACCGCCGAAAGCTTCGACAAAGTTAGAGAAGGCTTTATTTTCTGGTCTCAGATTATTAAACGAAAGATTCAATGAGCTGTGGATGAAAGCTATTGAGTAACAAATGAATTGAAGTTTTCTTTATAATCAGTTTTCACCAAATATAAGTTTGCTTTAGCTTTTTTCCCCAGATAAAAATGACCCGTTACTGTTTTCCGTTAAAACGTTTTGACAAATTTTGATGGGAAATTTTGTTTTGACAAAGCTGGAATGTGGCTGGAGATCGATAATGCTGTTCAGCATTAGCACTGTCCCAAGTTATCTTAAGTTAATCCCTTGAAGACGTTTGAAAAGGATTTTTTACAAAACTTTGTTTTTGAAAGTAACAGGCGATAGATACCGAGGTTTTATTTATGCTGTCAGCGTTGTCAAATTGATAATTTGTTTGTTGTTTTTTAAATCACAAACAACAAATTGCATTCGTTCCTAGCTCGTTAGCTTTACCCTAAGAAACTAATGTCAGATTTTGACACAGACATAAAAAATGTTATTTGAAAGGTTTTGTTTTGTAAAGCTGTAAACCAAGCTTGGTCCCAGGTAGATATTCTTTCTACTAGTTCGCCTTAGCACTGTCCAAAGATATTAGGCTCTGAAACAAACCAAGGGTTTTTTTTTTTTTTTTTAAATGAGCTTTGCTTGGTAAACTTGCACGTTTTCACTCGCTGATCGATCCGTTGAGACGCCCGTGATGTTACCGTGGTATCGGGTGGCTGACAACAGCGGTGGCGAGCCACATGGGAGATCCACACGAGAGGCAAACGCAGCAGGTTGCAATGAGTCGGAACTTTCTCCTCCGTACTCGGCGCCACTTGAGTTTTTTTACTGACAGTGAGAGCTGCGATGGAGCTCCCGGAGTTTTGCACTTGAGGTTTGTTTGCGGGGCGGAATTCATCGAGTAGCCCGCGCGAAAGCCAAACAGACCTACAGCGGAGTTTTTAAGGGTCTTTCTACATCCCCCCCCGGCAAATCCACACGATGCATTCAGAGGCCAAAAGAGTCCGTGTAGCTAACAGCGTTCGTCCAACTTTGATTTTTTTTGACTCACCAATCTCTCACTTTTTTGTTTTTGAATTGTTTAAGGAGAATATTTAACACGTCTTTCATTTTCACCTTTGAATCACAGAGATATGCTGTCTGTTTTTTTGTCGCTTAACAATTAGTTTCCCTCTTGTTGACTCACTGTACTCTGGTTTTGATCCAAGCCGTCTCACTGTCTGCCTGTAACAATGTGAACCTATTTATCACAGAGACAGAACAGGGCCAACACCTTTTTAGTTTCCTTTGATATATTGGAAAGTCTTAATGCACTGAGCACATTTTATGTTGATTTTTCTATTCTCTTTGGTTACCTTCACATGTCTTTTTGTACCTTTTTTGTGCATTTCGGAAGAAAAATGGAGGAAAAAAACCCAACAAAAAACCCTGCTGAAGGAACGTCTCAACCTCGTGAAATATGAACGAAGAAGAGGCGGCAGCGCGGCGTTTTTAAACCGACCATGTCTAATCGGGACTCACTTTTTACGACGGTGCCGTGCGCGCGGCGCGCACACACACACACATGCCTTTTTCTGGAAGGACAGTGCATTGAATATGCTTCAAGGAAAACTACATCACAATCAGTCATGCGTCGTATCCTGTTACTCCTCTCATGTTTGATCGTATTTAAGGACTTTGCCATGTACAGAAGCGGAAGATGATATGTAAATATATGACAGTGTAAGGCATTTACAAGGCGTCCGTTGCATCCCTCATCCCAGACGGCAGAGAAGAGATGTATGTATGCAATTATGTGTGGGAGGAACGCAGTGGGTTTTGAATGTAACATGCGAATAAAACTATTATTGACATTTTATTTTCTCTCGAGTTTTTTTGTTCTAATCTTGTGCTGTGACTCGGTCCTGGACGGAAAAAGCTGCTCCACCTTCCCGGCGTGAACTTCCCACAGTGTCGAATGCTCGTTTTGCGCGTGGTGCCGTTTACTGCCGACGTCACATATTCCCACAGGAATCTGAATTCATTGGGGAAGAAATTTAACCTCCCATCCGAGACCGCTGGCAGAGACCCTGAGGAGAGGTCGCTCGGTGCCAAGCGCCGGCCCGGAGCGTAACGGGAGACGCACGGGAACGGTGACCAGCGTGACGCTGCAGGTTCCCTGCAAGCGGGGTGGCTGCAGGATGCAAAAAAAGGACCAGGATGGGAGGCACAAGAGACAACATACATGTAGAATGCAACACATGGCAAAAAAAGGTGCAATAACAGCCAAAATGAGACCAACATTTATGCAAACACAACAGATGAAACATGAGTTCTGGTGAAGTAACCAAACGCTAGAAGCAGTAAAATTAACCACCATCACTCAGTCGAATGCAGGCAGACATACAAAGCAAACCAAAATTTACACAACAAAAAGAAACGACACAAAACTGATGCAAAATGAATGCAAATACGCCTCATCAACATGTTGCTTTGACCACTGCACACATGAGTTGGTTTAAAAACCAGTGCAGGTGTTGGCTCTCACTGTGACCCTGCCCATGCACCCCACCTGTGGTTTGCATCGCCATTAATCAGTGCAAACATACGACTCCACCTATCCACTCAGCTCTCCGCCACTCATCGTGCCTTCTGTGGGAACGCGGGCTGATCTTCACCTCACTGTTCTTATCTGATGGAAACACTCAGCGCCGCTCGGCATCACTTCCGATCCCTTTTCTGTCCAACTTGCTGCAAGCTAAGTGTGTGCCAGCTTAGAGATCAGTTATCGCCACATTCGCAGAAGGGCTTTTTAGCAGTGCAGCAGTCGGCGCACGTCCCGCCCTCTTTAACGGCCTCTCAGATATGAAGTGACCAGTAAGATTTCCATAAACGTGCCTGAGTAAACACACAAAACACACTCAAAGACTGGTGAAATTATGCGCAACACTCAGACAATGCTGGATCAGAGTGAATCCAACAGAAAGGTGAATAAATGGTCTCGATTTGTACCTGGCTGTATTTTGTATCCCAGTCCACAAATAAAACAAAGTGTTTTCGAGACAACCTGATTACATTTTGCAGCTTTTTTTTTGTAATTATGAAGCAATCCACCAGGAGGCGCCTTTTCCTAAGAGTTACAAACTGAGCAACACGTGGGCCGGGTGACAGGTAATGGTTTACATCGCCTTTAAAGTCGACGGATTCACTCAACATGTAAGCTGAACTCATGCCATCGAGATGACAGGGTCACATTTTATTTTTCGTTCATGATTGTTGCCTAAACGTTGGAGGTGAAATTCATATTTTGGTCCCAAATGTTAAACGCTAACAATTATTTACTTAATATGTTTTTTTT
>JASSRZ010000053.1:1280952-1292987 GCA_032164315.1 Malacoctenus gilli | reverse complement strand
TCTCTCTCTCTCTCTCTCTCTCTCTCTCTCTCTCTCTCTCTCTCTCTCTCTCTCTCTCTCTCTCTCGCTCTCTCCCTTTTTCTCTTTTACTTTTTCCTGCTCTGCATCACATCCATCCCCGTTCTCTCTCTCTCTCTCTCCCACTCTCTCTCTGTTTCTCCTTCCATCTCTCTCTCTCTCTCCCCGCCTCCCACTCTCCCCCATCTCATTCGAATGCATGGCTGCATATCTGGCCTTTGTAGAAGGAGCGTCACTCCTGGACGATTCTCCTGGAATCAATTTAGCCTGCCTGTGCCAAGCCACTGATCAACAATTTACAGGCCATCAACTGCTGGGGCTGCTGGGAGGCTGTTTAACTGGTATATTATTTGTGTCTGACATGACGGAGCATTCACAGCGTGTTGGGGCTCCGTTTTAAGGACTGCATTTCCATCTGAGCTTCCACTGTGTTTGCTCATCTTCACCAGTTTGGACCAGTTAGATCGGACCCGTAGACCCTCTCTGGTTTGCAGACACAAACCCTTGGCGGTCCACAGTGACTCCGAATAATACAGCTGTGATGCAACATTAAATCTGAGCCAAGACGGATCTTTTGAGCCGTATGTCATCAGATTTTATCCCCAAGTGAGGCCTCCATTTACAGCTTTGAATTGGGTTCGCGAAGGGAAAAAATGCGGCACCCGTCTCGCGGCACAATAGAAACCAGAGCGTGAACGCAACTGCATCTGACACGTTTAGGTGCGACTGCAGAAGTGAAACAGAAACCTGCCTGAATACATTGACACCAGAGCTGCAGAGTCGATGTGAAATCTGCGACAGCATCCTCACATGTCTTTGTTTTTTCTCCTCTGATGTTCTGTGTGTAATCTGAGACTACTCATGGAGATTGATTAGATCGGGGTTGTAAAGGAGGAAAAAAAGAAAGTTCAGGGTCGTTTAAACAACGGACAGGGTAGGCCGGATCGTGGCGGTTGCCAGGCGACGGACCTATGGAGCGGTGATGGTTGCCGTAATGCTACCTGGCGTTGTGTTCAGTGATTTAATCAGCCCGCCCGGCCAGCCATAAATCATCATCAGGCCGCGCGGCGAGAGCTGAAAGGAGAAACTCTGACAAACAGCAGAAATCTCGTCACTGTCGTCGACGGGATCAGCCTGTTGCTCTGACTCCGGTCCAGTTTAACACTTCAGCTAAATTTTCTCGCTGTGAACGATTGTTTGTACGCGCGATTGTGTGACACCCGGCGCCCGGGTTCACTCTGCTTTTCCACAATGTGGATCAGCTCGACACTCCCATGACCTGAAGTTGGGTGTCGCAATTGCTGAATGAAGTGCTTCGAATCGGACTCATAATCCAACATTCCCATGATGCACCAAACCCTAAAAGCCCCCAAACAATCCCACCGTTTAGGTACATCAATGAAATATTACCGGTTGCACAAACTACAGCCACTCAGCGGACTCAGGCTGACATGATTCAAAGTGGAACCATCTGAAAGACACATATGTGGCACAGCTGCATTAAAACCTCAGTTAAAGCAAAGGCGCAAGACCTGCAGTGTTTAACAGCTACTGAGTGACACTTCTTACACAGGAGACCTGCTCTGGACAAACCCCTCTGTTGTGTCTATCCACAACAGGGGGACTGTAATAAAACGCCTGGAAGCCTATTGCCACCAATTTGTATCGAACGGCTCACAGTGTCTTTTAAGACGCTGCTGGTTGTGACAATGCAAAGCGACTCAGCAAGTCATGACGACAAAACGATCATTTAGAGGAGAGTTTAAGTGCAGCTTTGTTGTTTTCTGGGGACATTTCTGAAGAGACATTGGAAAAACAAGCCTGAGTTGCAGCAAACTGTCATCTGTGACTCCCCCCCCCCCTCCCCCCCCTCGTTGGTCTCTGTGTGGAGAAACAGCAGTGCCCAGACACTTTCAGAGTAAAAGTATTCCACCACAGTCCTGTAATGAATGGGAGTCCGGCCAAGATGGAAAGGCTTGTAAAGAACATTTCAAGGACCATTTAATAATCAATGGCCTTTATTGTGCTGCGGTGAGAACAGCAGCAACAAAACAACTCTTGGGCAGCTATCAGCTATCATTTATTTCCACGCTGCTTGCATGGGTAATATTTGCGTGTTTCGCATTTAGCGCGCACGGATCCTCGTCTCCGAAGTGGCGCCCTCCAACTCCCCTTTAAGCGTAGGACAGATGGCTCTTGTGTCAAGAAAGCTGTCTGAAGTGAGAAGGCGCCGCGCACGGGCCCGTGCGTGCGCGCAGACACCCCTGCAGGTAGGCATGAACCATAGGTCTTATCAGGTTGCCCCAGCTGCGCCGCCAGACGCTCGCTCCCTCTCTCCGTCTGTCTGCCGGAGTTAAACTGGGTGTGTTTAAAATTAGATTTAACATCGATCATTTCCCCGGCCTGAATGGGGCCCGGTGTCAGAGGCTGGCAGGGGCAATCCCTCACCCGCCGTCCGTCCGCCTCGCCTCGCCGCGCCATCCGTCAGTCCTGCGAGGGACCAGAAAGGGGAGGCGGGAAGAAAACACGTATGGAAAAGATAGCGGCGACGGGGAAATCTGGAGTATCAAAGGAAAAGAGGAAAGCGAGCCGGCGACGGGCGATCCAGATAAAGAAGGGAGGAGAGAAACATGGAAAGGGGGGCGGGATGGAAGAAGAGACGGCGCACCAATGGATCCATTTAGCGCCTGGTTTTTCAATAAATAACTTTCAGCCACTGAGAATCTCTCGGTGTATGTGCAGCCCGAGGTTCACGCAGAGTTGAAATCAGGTTGATTAGAATGTACCATTACGGCTGCCCCCGGAATGAATGGCAGCCATTGGGCTGCCGTGATGGAAACCGCGGGTTTCTGGCAGTGGTGTCATTTACATGACTTATTTGCATGGTAATTGTATTTTCATGCTACGTTTCCCTTTATGCACTGCTACCGCCGAGGAAGAGGAGGTAGGTGATCTGCATATTAACAAGTTACACTGCGGATAATAGCGGCACATTTATAATTAAGTGTATAGTTAAACTGTTCCTGGATTACTGGCCCTGTTTTTTTTTTTTATTGCTCAGGTTGAAGCAGCATTAAAGGTGCTTTGGATGGGTAGGACATCTCAGTGCTTGGAGTGCAGCCGTCCCCCTGCAGCTTCCCCAACAGTGTGCTTTGGTCAGGGTGCAGAAAAGATTTTTATTCTGCCAAAACAAAAGGGATTTGGTCCCGATTTAAGAATTATTTTCAAAAACAAAGCGAGAGGAGTTTAAAGTTTATCTCTTCTCACGATGAAGATACTAAGAAAACCGAAAGAGTCAGCGGGTTCGTGCATGCGCACTTAAATTGTGATTGTTATTGATTTCTCCCCGTTGTCGCATCATTCTTCATCAGACGAAAAATCAGGTGGTGCTGATGCCGCTGAAGTCGGGTGAAGGCAGGGCTCTTCCTGGACAGGTCAGCAGTCCGTCACGGCGAAAAACAGACAGAGCGCGAAGGGCAGAGACAGAACGTACACACAGAGGTTCACACCTTTGAATTTGACGTTACCAGTTTTCTCGTTTGCATGATTCTGGACTTGGTGATGTTTCTATTATACCTTGAGGAAACCTATGCGCAGACTCCTCACAGAAGCTTTAATAACTATTGCCCAAAAAAACATAATCTCTCGCTGTGTTTCGTGCAGTCGAGCCTCAATATACACATCACTGGAATTCTTCAAGGCAATTTTGAGTTTATCACTGGCGGAGAGTTCACACAGCTTTGGCCCGAAGCCGCCCGAAAGTGATCAAACAAACAGGCAGGACATCATTTTCGCGGCAGATACAGACCGCAACGGCAATATTCCTGCGGGATGAACTGAGCTTCCTCGTCCCCCCTCAATTTCAGGTCGCAGCTACAGATTGAGAATATGAATGAATTTCCCTCCCAGGTTTCGCCCGGATATTCGGAGTCCCGGTCACGCATTCGGTATAACTGGGAGGGGTCAAATAAATAAATAAAGCGTTCCGAGGACGAGCAGCACAAATAAAGTGTCCAAAGAAGTAAGCCGGGGTGGCCTCGTCCCATCTGTGCAGTGCAGGTTGTTTCCACCCTTTGCTAGTCAAGCGGTGACTCCTTTAATAAAACACACAATAAAGCCCCTCCAAGCATGACATTCTCTGTGTACTGCCATCCATCCTCCGCGCTGAAGTTACGGCCTTGCAGCTATAATGCCCACTCATTGGACTGCGCCGCGGCCATCAGCATCCTTGTTATGTTTGTGAGGCATGGCCTTGCCAAATGCGGGGGACATTGATTTTTATATCCCCGCTTCCAGCGGGGGTTTGGAGCGTCTTTTAGTGTGGCAGGCCGGCTTCGGCATCTTCACGGGGACAATATTTTTGGAGTGACCGCAGTAAACAGGAAGTTGGGGGGGTCTTTCTTGATGGCTTTGATCAGCGGCCTGACAAACTGTTTCTGTGCGACGCGACGAAGACCCCGTTTCTGTTCAGTTAATTCCTGAAGTGGCCTGCTCATTACCGTCCTAATGGCCGTTCAATTATTGTTTCCATCACTTGGAATTGAGAGAAAATTAGCCCGGCGCTGAAGTCGGTGGACTGCAGTCAACTATTTGTACAAAGGGACCATTCGGGGGCTGAAAATGGGTTTCACTTCAGGGATGAAATCATTGGGCGGTTCTGCTAATGAGAGGCGGGACGGCCTAAACTTCACTCAGGCTGCGCGCTGGGTTAATAATGTGTACAGAGGATCTGAGACACTTCAAACCACCACATGATTATCCAGAACAGGTATGACAATTGGTGACTACTATTTTAAATATTGAATTAGATGTATTTTTGTCCACTGTACATTAATTAAAACAATCATTAGTGCTGTGGTTCGCCATATTTTTTAAAAACCAAGTAGAATCGAAGTGAAAAAACACTGCGACATACTTCACATTATGTTTAAGTCCTCATTTTATTCATGGTTTTCTTCAGTCCCTATTAAAGAAGAGTTTCCTGATATAGAAACAGGGCAACACTGCTTTATATAATGCTCTTAAGCTTACTGAGGGCTCTTGGAGGGAATAGAAAGAGACGGCAGCTCTGTCACTCTCCAAATAAAGAGGTAAGAAACCTCTGCTTCGACAGGTGTGTTCAGTTTCCTGTTTCTGGTCAGATTTTGCAGAGCACTTGTCTTGAGAAAATCTGGAAGTTGATATTTTCAAGAAAAATCTCCATTTTTTAGTCCATCTTCTACGTTTCTATTTACTGCCACGACTTTACTCTGACAGCTACAACTCAGAGATAAACCCAGGTGAATCGCTGGCGTGTGTTTCACGGGGGCCCCGATTGGTCTGGATGCCATACAGACACATTTCCCCGCTGCATCGATGTGTCACCGGCACTACAGGTGGGACGCGACACCAATCAGGCATGTGCCACGCTGCACAATGCTTCTGGTTTATTCTCTCTATAAATCCTGTCAGACACTCTCTCTTAGAACAGCTAGAACAGCCAGGAGTGAGGACAGCGACCATTCACTTGCCCCCTTAATGGTGTTGTTTTCCTGATTTATAAGCTCTGGTGTGATGAAAGTGTCTGTTGTGTTCATGTTGAGCGTGAAAATTTAATACGGTTGTTCCGAGCAGACTTTGCGTCCCTCTGGATGGTCCAGAGAGAGATGGGTGTTACTTGTGTGCATGCCTGAAGCTGACTTGGAAATGTGGCGCGATGACAATGGCGGTGGTGTAGGTGGCCGGTGTTGTCCCCTCACTGTGACGAGGTCCTGGGCACAGCTGCAGCCCCCTCCGCATCCCCCCCAGTTTGTGAAAGCAGCATTGAGGACGAAGGGAGCAGGACATTAGTCACCCCTCGGCCCGTCATGCTCGGCCCGTCATGCTCGGTCCTCCACCTTCACTCAGAGTGCAGACTCGGGGCCCTATTCCTCTCTCGCTCGCGCTCTCTTTCGCCGTGGGAGTGATTCAAATCCACTGTCAGCCTTCTCATAAAAGCACTTTAAGAATACCTCTCTGATGAAACGACAGAGATGCTGGTATGTCTTACACAGTAAGTGCCACTGTAGCCCTCGGCCCAGTGATTAGTCAGGAGTGTGCGCTGTCTCTTGGCATATCTGTCCTTTGCTCGCCGACTAAACTCAGTTAATTTTCCATTTTTTCTCCCTCCCCCCCCTCGCTGCCTTCTTCCCCCTGTCGACCCCTCCGCGATATCCATCAATCCTTAACTGTTGAGGGACACAGTCATTTCACAGGTCAATTAATTTTAATCAGAGTGTGTCAATTTAATCTGAGTTCAAACCGCTAGACGGACACTTTGTGAAAATCTCATTAACCTTCCCATTTCCAATCTGCTCACTTCATCAACAGGGCACAGCAATGACTCAGTCATTTTGAAACTCGTGTTGTTGGGCTTTTTTTTTTCTGCCTTTCCTTGTTGTTTCCCCCCCCCCCTCCTCAGTAAACAAACCCCTGAATTTGGATAATGTCACGGGAGGAGAGGCGCCCGGCAGGGGGAAGCGTACGACATCCTCTCACACGGAAAATGACACTGACATTGACTTAGTGTCCCCGGGTAGGTGTTTTAATAGCAATAACGCTGGCAAGGAAATCAATGTGTTCTCCAGATGAGGTTAAGGTTAAATGATTGCTGTGAGGGGAGCGGATGGCTGCAGCGACGAGACAAGAGGCGCGACAGAGCCGACACGCAGTGAAAGATAATGCGGGAAGGAGAAAAAAAAAACCAGGACTGAGCGTTACACAAGTGTCCTCGTCAGAGAACCTCAAGTGACAGACGAATGCAGTGAAGTAATAAAGCGGGGAAAGATCAGAAAGAGCAAATCAAAGCTCCAGATAGAGAAGTATGATGGGATGAATGTAGGCGAGCTGTAGGTCAGCTTCAACCACCCGCGACCCCAAATTTTTAAAGCAGAGTGGGAGGTGGAGGAAGGTGGTCCACACGTCACATTTTTGGGCGTTTTTCAATCAGTGACGGAAAAGCCAGCGGCCTCGCGTAGAGGCCTGTTCGGTCGAAGCCTCACCAGTAGCTGCAGCCTCCCTCTGCTTCGGCCTTGTCATCGCTTCCTCATTTATTCCGATGTCACTCTCTGGTGTTTGTGTTGCGTGGCGATGACTTTGTGACAGATCATCTCCAGTCTCTTGTTTTTTTTATTTTTGACAATGATGAATCTTTATTTTTTTGTTTCTTTTTGTTTACTGTAGCGCACGGATGTGTCTTTTAAATCAGAGGTATCCTGTTCCCTCTATCTCAGCAGCACTGCATCTATTGGTCTTTATTACTGATGGACAATTTAACTCTAATTCTAATCGCAAACAAGCAGAAACTGAACATGCATTCTGTTTGGGCGCGCATGCAATTCCACCTTTATGGACTTTGGCACCTCAGCCTGCTCAGTGTTTTGTGAGCAAAGACGGAAGCTGCTTGCAGGACCACAAAGGGCGGCCTCGTCTTTACGATCACGCATGTGGCGATTCATTCCTCTCGTTATGTGGGCTGTTCTCCGGCTGCACCACTTGCCCTTTTATTTTAAATGAAACGTGTTTTGTATTGTTTGCTGGTGAAACAGCTTTAATAATTTACTTGGGGGGCTGTAGTTTGCCCCCCACCCCTCACTCGCGATAGAAATATTTCAGCCTCCGGGGTGATAAACAGACCGGAGGGGAAGAAGCATCCGCCACTGCCAGCCCGCGAGTCACCATCTGATCGTGCTGCAGCTTTCACTCACGACCTATCAAATTAATGCCCAACATCAAGCTGAGATGCTGTCACACCGGCTCTAATACACTGTATGCAGTTCCACTGTATGCTGAGTCTTAAGGCTCACAGATTAAATCTCCTCAGCCGAGGTTACACACACTTCATTAAGCCCGATCCTCATTGCAGCTAAGCTGCCGCGCTTTTTAGTGCGGCCGTTTCAATGTGCTTGACGGACCGGAGCGAGCGCACCACGGCCAAGCGTTCATTATTTGGACTTCAGCGCCGCGGAGAGTCGATAAGATGCGAGCTCATTTGCATGGGAGAGAGGCCGAGGCACCCTTCAGAAGCCGCGGAGACGCGCGCCGACCGCCGCGGTCGACGGCGGGCCTTTCATCTCCGTCTCTCCCTGGTTTACGCTCCCGCTCCCTTCCCTCACTTCGCCACGCGCGCACACTCCCTCCGCCGAAAGAGCGACGGGCAGGGAGAACGACAAGCTCGGGGTCGCGTTTTATTTGCTCGCAAAGCTTATCAGCCTCATTTTGAGGCGGTTGGATTCCAGGTACTCTGCTGCCGACTCCCAGCGTAATGTAAACTGCTTCAGGACGTTTGCTCCATAAAAAAAAGAAAGTGTCACTCTCCTTTTTTTTAAAATCTTTTTTGTTTGGAGGCTTTACGATTATTTCCTCCGAAAGAGGTCATTTGAAGCGAAACAGGCAGGATTCAAGGGAACGAGCAGCAGTGCAGCTTCACCGTAATATCCCGCAGTCAGGGCGATAATTCTCGCAACAAAATACAAGCCTTCGCCAAGCTTGTAATTTTTATGGTGTAAGAATATGAGACACCACACACACACACACACACACACGCGCGCACGCGTGCACGCACGCACACAGAGGCAGTCCCCTGCTCCTGCTCCTCATAAAAGCGCCCTCTGGCCTCTTTAGTATTCTGATGTGGTTCGTGATTCTCTGTCAACATTTGACTTCACAGGCGGTGGGGATCAGACTCATACAGAGAGGGGCCAACCGTCCGTGGCCCGCCGCCGCCGCTCACGTCCGCCGGGTGAGGATTACACAGACGAGGAGACGGACTGACAGGAGCGACACGCCGAACGGACACCCGCTCCCCCGTGTTCCCCGGTCCTGAGGTGCGTTTGACCTCCAGCGATCCGGATCGGCGGTTTTCGGAATTAGCAGCTTCAACGGGGGTTCGGTCGAACTGGAGGACATGTTTGCGACTCCGCGCCCCCCCTGCTGCTTCCCCCGTGGCCCCGCCGTCCGACAGGGGAGCCAAATTGACACAAAACAGACAAATAAGCCCGCTAATTACGGACGAGGCCCTTCTCAAAGCCCCGTCAGATATATTACAGCCCATTTGAGCCATGAGGCAGTTAACAGTTTCCCCTCATAGCCCCCCCCCCCTTTAACATTCATCTCACATCCAGTTTGCTTCTGGATATGATTCAGCTGGAGTACATTTACGGCTGACATTAAAATGCGACGGCAGTATACGCAGCGAAATTGGATTTCTCTTCCCCTCGCCTAGATGCAGATTGTGTCCTTTACGTCCTTCAAACCTGACAGTAAACATTTCGTCTCACTTGTTTCCCCACACAAGTGTCCCGTTCTGGACGTGGATTTGTGCGAGCCGGGCTGCCCGTTGGCAGCTGGGTTTGTTTTATTTCTCCCCCCCGTAGTTGCTTTATGTGGAGTGCAGTTACCCCGCTCTGCTTGTTTTTAGCCGCCCCGGGGGTGTCGGGGGAAGCGCGGCGACATCACGCACGCGCGCTCGTCGCCGCGACCACGTTCATGCTGGCAATGTAATATACTGGTAATCGTAAAGCAGATAAGTGGAAGAGCTTGTGACCAAATACTGAATATTTTATGCTTATCGACGGTAGGAACCGAGGGTGAGGGGCTTCTGGATGACATTTACTGTCCCCCCTCTGATGTATACTGATGTGTGCTTGCAAAATTTGTTTCCCCGTTGAGGGTACACGCACCGGATGGACTGGAAATAATCAACTGGGTTGTTCACACCTCGGCGCAAGCGGAGCGTTATGGTGCACCTGCAATAACGCAGCGCTGGTGCTGCCCTCCCCTCATCTAATTCAGTCACCCCAACCTGCCGTGCTTTTACTCGTATCAAAGAGGAAAGGCGTCGGGGGGGGAGAAAAAAAAGGGGAAAATACTGAATTCTGCTGGATCAAATTGCATCCTTTAATCTCCGAGGCGCTGATTTATTTAGACCTTGAACGATATACACACTGGTGATGTGGGAGAAATGAAAAGGAGATGATGAGGCACGAGTGCAGAAGAGAAATAAACTGCAAATCAAAGTGGAGGTCCAGCACACATGATGCATCTCAGAGCAGTAACAGCAGCATCTCCTGTAAAGGCTGAGCCAGTTTGGGGCCTTCTTTCAAACGCAGTGAATGCAGGGGGACCATGCAAGTTCTTTTCAAATCGATCAAGCCTTTTTTCACTTTTCTCCCACAAAATCAACAATAGTTCTTATAGCTGATCAGCATCCACACGCGGATGTCAGAAAAATCACAACCAGTCGAGAGAGAGAGTCTCACTTTTTTGACAGATAAGCACACAGGAGGCATTTGTTTTCAACATTTGTTTGTTGAGCATTTATTTATAGCACAAACAAAAGGGGCACTTATCTAATCTTCCTTTGAACTCGTCTCCTCTCGTCGCTCTCGCATGACGAGCCAGCAAAGGGGATTTCCCAGATAATTTAAGCAGATTTAGGAAGGCGGCTGTACAAACATTTCTCAGCGCAGACGCCACTCAGACCCCCTCGAAAAAAAAAAAAAACGGAAAAGAAAAAGAAGTTCACAGTTCTTCCTTTGCTTTGCAAAAATTAATCTCTGACCTCAGAAATGATGTTGAGGGGCGCCGCCATGTCCTGCAAACTTTTCTGAACACGTAATCCCACTATCAGATGTCTGCATTGTGGGAATGTGATTATGCGTCTGGAAAAGTGTGCGTGGGGAAGATAAAGAGCATCTCAACGGGAACAAGTGGTGTGTGCAACTTCGCCCGTCTGTCCGCGTTGTTGTGTATGCAAGCGATTATTTCCTCTGTGTGAGCAAATGTCATTCAAGGCGGGCAAAGCTTCAGGGACTTGATCCTGCATGCAAGTGCTAAGAAGGAGCGATGGAGGGATTAATCCAATGGGATTTTTTCCAGTGTCGTGAATAATTCATTAAAAATGGGAGGTAATGGCACTTCTGATTTTCAAGCATCACTTGTGACTTGAGCCTAAGAGTCGAAATGTGAGCGAGTGCGGGGATTTGAATAAAATATGGGCGACGAGGGCTGAGTTTGAATGTGGAAGGACGATTGAAAAGTCCCTCGGAGCGAGCCTTTGGCCTGCACATGATACAGGCTGCTCTTCTTCTCACAGTCCAAAAGCATGCGCATCAGAGCAGGCCAATCGGTGACTCTAAATTGTTCGGAGGTTTGATTGGTGTGGGTCTGTCACCCAGTGTCAGATGGGATCGGTTCCAGGCTTCACCACGACCCTTTAGCTTCTTGCTCAGTCTTTGCTCCTAAAGCTTTGCGATCACCAAGGACCTGAGTTCAGAAGGCTGCTGTCCCTGGTGGACAATGACTCCTGGCCAGGTCACCAGTCTGTGGGAGGTCCAACGTGCACCAAATTCTGAAGGCTCCCTGAGCTTTTTTTGTGGCTCTGCGACTTTAAATGAGGCTTTCACTCACTACACACAGGAGTGTGGAGACTGATTAATTTCATTATTTTCTCTCTGCCTTTGAGGACCTGCTAATCCACTCTCATCAGTTTCGCTTTCATTAGACTTTTTGTGTCACATCTTGTTCCCATGTCTGTTTCAAAGGGTTTAACCATTCAGACAAAAGGATGCAGAGTGTGTGCGTGTGTGTGTGCCTGTGCCAATGTGTGCTTGTGTGTCTGTCTTATGATCTCTCCAAGAAATCATCCAAGAAACTCAAATCTATGAATGATCAATGCATGTACATGTGTGAGCATAATCATTCAGATTAAAGGATGCTCGGTGTTTATGTTTATGCGTGCGCGTGCATGTGTGTGGTTGTGTGTGTGTCCTCCAGGACTTACAGGGGCAAAAGACAAAAGTCGTCCGACAGGATATTTATATATATATTTTTTAAAATGCTTCTTGTTGGTTCAGGTTAGGTTATGTCCGGGTTAGGATAAGACAAGCTGCTCTGTCAGAGTTTAAAATAAGTAACATGGGCCGTGTGTGTGTGTGTGTGTGTGTGTGTGTGTGTGCGTGTGTGTGTGTGTGTGTGTGTGTGTGTGTGTGTGTGTGTGT
>JASSRZ010000053.1:1260406-1277622 GCA_032164315.1 Malacoctenus gilli | reverse complement strand
GTGTGTGTGTGTGTGTGTGTGTGTGTGTGTGTGTGTGTGTGTGTGTGCGTGCGTGCGTGCGTGCGTGCGTGTGCGTATGTATGTGTGTATGTGTGTGTGTGCTCCGATTAGCCAGCCCTGGTTCGCTATCACCCAGAGGCGGGGGCCACCGCCACAGCCCTCATATTCATAAAGGAGATAAAATTAATTTGCTTTCCCCTCCTCTATCTCTGCCTGCCACTCTCCACCTCCTCTATCGCTTGTTCTCCCCCTACTTTTCTCTTTTTCTCCTCCTACACGTCCCGACATGAATTATCTACATAGTACGTTTCCTGCCTTGTGCCATCCTCTCTCTCTCTCTCTCTCGCTGCCTTTTCTTCTCCCTCTCTCTGCCATGTTGCAGTGGGCCAGGCAGCAGTGTCTGTTGGTGTCGGGCTTGTGCATCACACAATGGAGAGGAAGGCTGTGAGGCACACGCTGGCTTTCTTGAATGCATTCATCGTCAATAGACTTCAGCTTGTTCTCGCGCTTCCTTATCAGGAGAACAGCAGGCCAACATGCATCTGTACATCCATTACTTATTGTCTTTTGTCATTTACAATGCGGAAGCGTAATGAATAAATTCAGTTTTACTCATAAATCTGGTGCTAATAGGCAGTTATTTACATTCAAGCAGCAGTAAAAGCATGAAATGGTTGAAACTAGAGTTATGAATGGAAAAACGCGTGAGCATCTTAACTTAATTTTCCTTTCAAGAATAAGCCACCCCCAGATGAAATTTTGTCTATTACCAGACTCCCCTGAGTTGAATAAGTGGGCAAAAGTTTGTTTTGTTTATTCTGCCCCGTTATTGTCCGTATCCAGAAGCGCAGCATTAGCTTAGCATAAATCGCTGTAAGTGGATGAGGTCAGTTAGCCAGTGTTCACAAAGTAGTCATAAATGAACTCCAGAATATTCCTAATTTCATCGTTTGACCTGTATATCCAAATCGAGTACAAATATCAATGCCAATATCACGAAGGGTTTGCCTTGGCGCAACGGCATAGGTTTGATTTTGACTTTGGTTGGGACACAAAAGTCCTTCAAAGGAACACATCTAAAAGTTAACATGTTTTTAGTGAACATAATAAAACGCGATGGCATGGCTGCTTAAATGAGAGATTGCAGTTTCTCTTAGCAGGACTTCTTTCAAAAGGAACTCGTACACAACCTTCGGAAGCGTGAGTCTCTGCGATTTTTTAATTTTGTTTTATTTTGGTCTCGAATATTGGTAGGGACGTGTCCCTACCGTCCACCCCTAAAATTGGCGGTTCGAGCCCAGACCCTCTTTTCGGAGACACACAAACAGCTCTCAGTCACGCGTGAAGAGGGAAAGAGAACATCTGGCCAGCAGGGGGCGAGAGAGGGGAGGGCGAGCATGCAGTTTGCCAATCTTGAGCACACTTAGGCCGTCCGTTGCCATGTGACACAATCACACTGACCTCATGTGATTTAATGCAATCAGCCCTCACAGCTTGTGCGAAATTGCATTGTTGGGGTTTCAAAGGAAACCGGCTACGATCGGCTGGAAATGATCCTGCAGCGCCGCCGCGGAATAATTCTGCAGGGAAATGATGAGGCGATGTCATTAGGCAGACAGTTGTGTATGAAAAGCTCTCGGCCCCTTCAGGGATTGTGGAATGTGTTAATCATTGTGTGGAACAAAAAGGATTTGCAAAAATAAAGGCTTCGAGGCTGGCTTCATTTCGGAGTTGCTTCATTAAAGTAGCTGACATGTTTATATTAAAATCTCATAAATATCTTGCTGAGTTGCTATAAAATTTATGTGAAAACAGTGTCAGTGAGGAGTTTATTTAATTCCCAAACAGTGCTCTCGAGTTGGCGCTAATGACGGTAAAGTGCCAGCATGCATTCGCAAATCTCCTCAGTCAGAAAACGTGTCTGATCTGTTGGGCGTGAAAGCTCAAAATAAAGTGGCGTCAGTTTGAATGAGTGGGACAGCAGGCCGGCTTGGCTCCTGATTGACACTCAAAGACGTTGTGGAGATCAAATATGATATTTTGAGGCGAGAACCGACTTTGGGGAAGAGATCTTTGACAGGCGAGGTCTGAAGGGGTCCACATCAAGATGCCCGTCAGATTTTCATGTGAACACCAAAATAATAAGTTTTGGTGTTTATGCAAGTCAGGGGGGGTAAATTATGAATCAAATTGCAGCATTGCTCCAAATAAACATGTTTGATATTTACCAATTTGAAATTCCTGCTTAGTGGCTGACTATCCATCTGTATATGCATCTGCATCTGCATCTGCATCTGTCCCTTTGCAAAGCATTTAATCATTGAGTTCAATAAAAGTTGGGCTTGATTTCATTGATCCCCTGAGGGAGCTTTCCTCTCACTCCTTTAACAGTAAAGTTCATATACACCTGCCACTGCTGCATCGGCTGGGGGTCCAGGGTCCACCAAGGTGGCCATGAAGGGAGGGACAGGTGCGCCTTTCGTCTTTACTCACATCGATCTCTTGACCATCCGAGGACTCGAGCCGTTGACCTCATGCTCACACTGCGTCCTTCAGGACAACATTCCCATTAATATATCACCATCTGTGTTTTATGCCAACACCATCAATCCAGTCAGGGGCTTAATTTGAATTGTAGTTCACCAGCAACCTGTCTTACTCAATCAGGGTTTATTAACAAGCGAATATTGCCACTTTGTTTCTATCAGTTTACTCTGTGAATTAGTATTTCCAGGCCCCTTTCAGGCAACTGTTTGTCTTTTCTTTTGACGAAACATTAAGCTCGCCTGACACAGGCCTCCTTTAAATGTTGTTTCTTTTGCTCCACTGTCACAGATCACTGGCCAGAGATCGGAGCAGCGGCACGGGTGTCTGCAGTGCGCCACTCACACATTTCCCAGTGATGCTCAATGAAAAGGTGATTCCTTTTTGCCTGTCTGGAACAGAAAGCCGGTTGGCATGTGGAGGGCCTCCTGTTGTGACTACAGCAAAATTGAAATTACAGGATCAGAGGTTTCCCTGTGAGGCACTGATGAGGTAACATTTGTGTCCAATTTTACGCATCATTCAAAGGTTTATTTTAAATGACTGAGACTAGAAAGGTTCATGTTTTGGCTCAGATGTATTTGGGAAATCAGCTTGTGTGCAACGCATTACACCAAAAGACACATTTCATTGAATGTGGAAAGCTGCATTACAATGCAATACTTTTTCAAACACTTTATTCACTTTTTTACGATTTTCATTTCAAGCGATTTGTTTTTTATGTTTTTGTTTCATTATTTAAATTTCAAAAACATTTGTTGCGTTTACAACTTGTTTACAACTAATACATTACCGGCAACCAGCGTGTTTTACGACACTCCATTGCTTCGACAATTAGCAAACCTGCTTTACGGCAGACATGTGTACAGGGAAGCTTGTTGTTAGCTGAGCATTCAACTTCCCCAACCAGCAAGTTTTCTTGTGTTTACTTTCTAACTACGCGACAGACCTTCATCTGCGAGAATGGACGTCGGGGAGCTGCTGAACTACCAGGTTCGTGTTTTACGCTGCCTTCGTTCGTTGAAAAGCCGCTGCTGAGTTAGCCTTTAGCTCGTCTCATTCATCTACTCGCATGTAACACCGGGGCCAACAGTTGGATGTTGATACACGGTGACAGGCTCGCTTCTAGTTTAGACTCGAGTGTTTTCTTCTTTTCTGTCGGGAAGCGGCTCAACAGTCAATGAGTTGCACAAGCGCAGCATTTGCACAAGTTATGTGCAACCTTAGATAGTCATTGATGCTAGCCGTTAGCACGCTAGCTGAGAGATGCTGCAGAGAGAGAAGGGGAGGGAACTCTCACACAGAACTAAGACATTAACGATGCTCTTTATTAGTTTATTACAGTCCATGCCACTTTTGTTGCTATGTTATTCTATATGAACTAGGTAAATTATTCTCTGCTCGCTTATGATTGAACAGAGTCAGTACTGTCTGTCACTTCATCATCGTTACACTTTACATCAGTGAAATGTTCAATGTTTCCTTGTTGTTACTGAGTAATTACACACACGCACAAAACTACCTACAACTATTGTCTTCAGATATTTACAATAATTTTGTAATTACCATTAAAACATCACTTTTCAACGAGATTGCTCATATTTGAACTTCTGTGTGTTGATCTGGGCAATTTAGCTGCTAATAATTCCATTCGGTCAATAATAAAAATAAATATCAGAATGCATGGACTCCTTTTCCAACACTTGGTCGTAGAACTTTGGATCTGGGCCCAGTTTACAATTGGCAAAAGCAGGGCACACCCAGGACGGGCTGCCAGTCCTCACAGGACCAACGCAGAGCACACATATACACAAACGTTTGTTGATTTATTTATTTTAATTTTTTTTTCACAAAACATGGGGCATCATCAGTTCAGTTGCAGGGTGTGATAGTTAATTTTGATTCAGTTGTTTTTGATCTTTTTGCTGCTTATATTGTAATTTTGATGCTGAAAATGATCAAAGTTGATAATCTGCTGCCACCATTGCATCACATTTTGTGTTTACATTTCTGTGCTTCCTATACACGAATAATGAAGTCCATCCTGGTTTTACTGTGTGATTAGAAGACTGAGAAGTCCTAGTTTCAAGAAACCTGCTCGCATTTGTTTCATCTTTCTCTGCTGGTTTCATACTTTTGCTGCTTGGCACCTTTTTTGCTGGATAGGAACTTTTTTTCGCTCCCCTGAGACTTTGAAACACACCTGCTGTTCACCAGCTTGCAAACAAACTTTTGCTCAACCCAAATACTTCCTTCAAAAAAAAAATAGAAACCCTAGTCAGCTGTGAGACTTTCTGGGCTGACCTGAGCTCTTGAGCGGCGGCACTGTTTGTTTTGGGGATGCTGATTGGTGGAACACGTCGCACTCTGGCAGCGCTCCACACTCCCATTCACATAGTTAACATGCGGCTGTGAACTCACTTCAAATTGTGATCGTTTGGGAAAAAGGAAACTAAACAAGAAACTCAGCAACTGTTGGGTGTCCCATGATCTGCATGATCTGAATAGATTCTCTGAAACTTTGTGGTGTGGTGAAATGTAAACAGTGCAGATCATGATCAGCAATTGAATCCTATGATGGCATGTCCCATAAAAAGTGACCACTGCTTCACCTCAAAAATCGATGCCAAGTTATCATAAAATCTTTATGACCACCTCTGGCTCACTCAGAAGTCCCCTGCACGTGCCATTGTATTTCACCATCACTCCCTCCTGCAGCCGGACCGAGGAGCAAAGCGTCCCCGGGAGGAGGATGGAGGAGCAGCAGCGGCAGGAGGAGAGGAGGAACCCCGAGTTGGGAAGCACCACAAAGGGCTGAGCGCCAGAGAGCAGGCCAGGTACAGGGAAGCGGCGGCGGCGGCTGGGCTGGAAGGAGCCGCTGACCTGGAGGAGCTGACGGGAGACAGAAAGAAGATCCTGGACAAGCTGATGGACCAGGACGAAGAAGAACCTGAGGTGGGGGAAACCATTCTCTTACGTCTTCTTTTGGGATGTTTTGTGTTTAGTTTGCTTGAAAAGGTTCGCAAGTTTTGACTTGCATGATAAATTTCAAGAATTACGCCGAAAAAGTTTTTTTTCTCAAAACTTGTCCATTGATTCTACTTCCTGTTTGTACCTCCTTCCACCTTGGCAAAACAACAAGACCTGTGATTGGTCCCCTAAGTGTCTTGTGTTTAAGAACAGCGCTGTCGGCATCGATTAGAAGCGAGACTTCTTCCTTAGTGACCGTTCAACTTTCCCAGGCCGGGCTTCCGTCTCAGTGGCTGAAACAACATTAATAGCTCGAAAACAGACCCGTGTTGTAGAAACGACTCGAGACAAGCGCTCCCTGCGGTGGTGCCGTCACAAAGTGTTTACTTGCTGGGACTCGCTCTGGAGTCCAGACGTCAGCTACAGCAACACTGCCCAAAGGGGACGGGCTGCAGCTGCAGCAGCAGAGTGAGTGAAAAGGCGCCTGTGGTGGGGAGGTTTCCTTGTGATTGTCAGCAGTAAGTGCAGCTATAATGGGAGGTGCATTAGAGAACTGCTCATCTATAATCTGCCTCCTATCATCCCACGCTGCAGCCTTTTCACGGCCTCACCAAGTCAAGTGCTGCTCAGAGCAAAGAGCTGCACATTATATAATGCCAGACAGCTGTAATGTCCTAACCTGTCATTATCAGCCCACCACTCAGCCGGTTGGTCCAGCCGGCGGGAGGTCAAACGCGTTCTCGCTGCAGTAAAACGCTCTGAGATTCCCTCTGATTGTGGAAAACTTCTGGCCGCTCACATAATTAAGGTGACCCTGATGTCTGTGTGTTGTTATTGCAGCGGTTGCTTGTGTAAAATCCCTCGTTTTTTTTCTCCCCCTCCCCTTCCCTCTTTGTACTAAATGAACAGGCAGAGCCGGTCGATGAGAGCTCAGTGAAGAAAATGATCCTGACCTTTGAGAAAAGGTCGTACAAAAACCAGGAGCTAAGGATTAAGTTTCCAGACAACCCAGAAAAGTAAGCCCATCACTGACGATGCACCATGTGTCCTCGCAGAGGAGAGCTACATTCATGTGGATCTAGATGATTCACCCATTCATTCAAAACAACACTTCAATGCTGGTTTCTGTTGTTTTCTATGAAGAAGACGAATTTTCTAATGACTGATAAAACTCCACCAAATGCCGACTCTTGCAATCACGCCGTTCCATCTCGATGAAGAGCAGTTTGTGTCGTTGCGTTTAGGTTCATGGAGTCGGAGCTGGATCTCAACGACATCATCCAGGAAATGCACGTGATCGCCACCATGCCGGATCTCTACCACCTGCTGGTGGAGCTGAACTCCGTCCACTCGCTGCTGGGCCTCCTCAGTCACGAGAATACCGATATCCTTCCACCACACGCCCAAATTGGACTGTGCATTTGTCGCATTGTGCGTCGGAATCTAATAGGATGTGAGCGAATGGCTCGATCGCCTTTTTCACATGTGCATCATATTTGTTGACTAAAGTTATTCGATTATCCCCAGTTATGAGGTGTTGTTGTGCATGTAACAAGACCTTCTGTTCCACAATCACCATGCTGAATCCAGCCCAGTTTATTGTCCTGAGCCTGAACCACATGTCGCCATCGCAGTGGTGGACCTGCTGCAGGAGCTGACAGATATCGACACACTCCATGAGAGCGAGGAGGGTGCGGAGGTGCTCATAGATGCTCTGGTGAGCTTGAAAGAAAAGGAGGGAGGGAGGGAAAAAAAAAAGCCCTCCATCAGTCGGATATTGATGAAGCAGCACTTTGTGGAGTCAATACTTAAGTTTTTGGGCTCTGGCATTCAAACCAGACGGAGACGAATCGATTACTCGGTCTTTATTAATGAATCAAAAGCGAGGCTCCGCTCGGCTCCCGTGTACTCGCAGACATTTTAAATCTTTATAGTTTTCTTTATCAGGTCGTTGGAAAAACTCCACCGTAAGAGCAGTTTTTGTCTCTGTTTAAACATGCCGTTTCATCACGAGAAAAAGGTTTTCTGCCAATTAAGTTATTGATTGAACCCATTAACATCCCTTTTAATATATCATCAAGGCAGTTAGAGAATGAAGAAAATAAGAAGGTGACAAAAAACTTTGTTAAAATTGAATAACATCTCATTGTGGAGTGTCATCTGCATAATCATGACACCTCACTCCTCCCACTCTTCCTTTTGTAGTTCGTCTTTGTCACCCTCCAGCTGTGTGTGTTGCCTTTACTTCTCTGTCGAACTGTCTCTCCGTCCATTCCTCCCCCGTCTGTGCATTTGAGCAACCCCCCCCCCACCCGTCCTTTGTGTCAGTGAGCCTGTCACGTCGCCGAGATACGTACACAATGGAGCGTCAAGATTCTTGATATCCCATTATGCTTTGTGACATTTCCAGCGATTCAGACAAAGGTCAAGCTACAATAAAGTGTGTGTGTATACCTCTAAATAGGAAGGGAACCACATGCCTGGTGGTTTAATGGCTGTCACTCTGACACTTCATCACAGGGCTCCTGACTCTTGTTTTCCTTTGAATGACCATGTTAGTCGAAATGTCCCGAGTGTCTTCAGTTTTTCCGAATCGATGCTTGATAGGTTTACGCGGCAAACATGAAAATAAGCTCATGTGGTTTCTAAGTATATCGAAGGAAAGTTGTGGTTATACACAGGTTGGACCTGAGTCTCTGATCGTGAGGTTGGTGTTTTTGGACCCCCACATAAAATAAAGTTGCCTAATTTTGGCCAAGATGATTGAAGGAATGTAAACCTTTTACATTTTCTTTTCGATCCAGTGATGCGTTTACCTCGTTTTTGTCAGACCTTCCCTGTCACGTGTCAGCTGTCTGAACGCATATGGATCCGTGCTAATATTGTGACAGCCTGAGGAGCCCTGATCCATGGAGGCACTGATTCCAATAGAGCGCTTAAGGTCTGAAGTGGGATCAGGAGCCGAGGTGTTAGCAGCAGATCCTTTAAGTCCTAAAAGCTGCAAGGTGGGACCTTCACTGTTTGTCTTCTCCATCCCACAGATTCGCTATCAGAATGAGATCTGGGGGGGGTTGAGGCCAAGCCAGGAACTGTGAGCACACTGGCACCCCCTCCTCCAGAAACCATCTTTGCACCGTGACAGTATGCGTCATCAGAAAGTACCATTTCCATAACCCGATGTACTTGGCTTGCAGCAAGGTTCAAACAGGTCGTAAGCGTCAGAGTAACTGCCTGATGAATGGCAGGACTCAAGGTTTATCAGCAGAACATTTCTCAGAGCTGCGCTCTATTGCAGCTGGCTTGTTTCTTTCTTCCAAAGCGAAGGACACAAGTGAGGCCACCTTCATTAATGATCCGGTTCTAATGCTGCTGTGCCCATTGGGGGTGTTTTTAGGGGTAAACGGGTCGAGTACCTCACACTTTACTATCACAACAGACTCCTCAACAGGTGTGGTTCAGGCCACATGGCTTCATTATTGCACAATTTTGAAACAAATCATGCTTGGAAAGTGGAAACAGGGTGACTGTGACTCAGGTCACAGAGTGATTGTCTCTCCAATCCAAACAGTGTGTGAGGGAATGTTGGATGGATGTGAAGCACGTAGAAAACTGTCCAAGCCTATGAAAATAAAGGCTTTTGCCGTTGACCTCTGAATTTGGACTTCTATATACCTTTGCTTTAGTGTCACTTTAATACTTTATGTATTGATGAAATGTTCAAACAGCAAAGTTTCGAAACTTCCTAAGCGGGCTGGTTCAAGTCTGTCATGAAGATTCATCGTGACAGCCGGACAGATGTCCCAAAGTCTCGCCAGCAAACTGCCTTTTGGGAATTGGCTTGTGACATGACATAGCAGGTCAGGCAGGACGGCATCGCTGTGCGGATGAAGGCATTATAGAAATGCAGTCCATCTAGCATGCAATGGAGCAGCCATAAACCTCGCGCCACTTTACAGCGAAGCGTTTTCAGGGCAGCAAGGGTTGGTTGACTCCATTTGTCTCTCGCCATTGCCGTAACGCCCGCGGCTCCTCTGTCCTTGCTGCCAGAAGGCCAGGTGGCATCCTTGATAAGATAAATCAGAGTGATCCACGGCTGTCTCCGGTGCCTCATAAATCTGTGTCGGCTGTCCGCCTTCTTTCATCCGTAATAGTACTTTTATCCAGTCTGCCGGCACCCCGCGACTTTTGTTTGGTTATGAGTCTCCAATCTTGACTTGACTGATAACGCTCGGACGCTTTGTGAAAAGCTCAGACAGGAGGCGGTTTACTCTGCAAAAAAACCCAGATAAAAAAAGAAAAAAACGGACCTGAAGGCGAGCCAGTAATCTGTCAAGTCTTTACAGTTTCATCTTTGTGAAACGCCATTTCTTTCCCTCTAAAATGTCACGTCATTTTCCAAATTTAAAGAGTAGGATTCCTTTGACAGCGTTTGGGAAAAAAAGTTGACAGTGAGCCGAGAGAAGTAGTCTGTTAAAGGGCCAGCGTGGAGCGTGGAGGGCTTTCTCCTGGCACAGAAGACAGATCCTCACATTTTCTATCACAGTTCATTTCCTGAGCTGAGAAGTGCTTTGTTTTTAATTAACATTTTGTATCATTTTTGATTGTATTTGAGCTCATAATAACAAGTTTGGTAAGTTCTCCTTTCAACTTGGAACAGAAGTCTGCAAGCTAAGGTTTTCCCATGTTGCAACCTCAATGGTGGGTGTCTCTAAATGCAACATACCTGCTGTATAAAACAGTATTGTAGAAGGTTATAGTCTTGAGAGCATTTGCACGCTCTCCTAGTCATCTGTGAAAGTCTGTAAACTCCAATTTTCTTTCAATTGGTTCACTATTCGGGCCACATTTGCAGAGGAAGTCTCCACCATCTTTGCACCCCAACAAGGAAAACTGCTCCCACTTTCTGTATGCAGTCTGAACACGTCACAACTGAAGCCGTGTGTTTGTGTGTCGGCAGTTGGAAGGTCAGGTGGTGGCCCTGCTGGTGCAGAACATGGAACGTCTGGACGAGCAGGTGAAGGAGGAAGCTGACGGAGTCTACAACACACTGGGTGAGACGATCCACACAGAGAAATACCTGCTTAGCTCGCGTCCTGAAACACCAATTGATGCCAGCCGCAGTAAACTGGAGGCAACTGCAGCGTTGTCACCTGGAGCAGATGGATGGAGACAAGTAGTTACAGAAGAGACCCCAACTTTGCTCCAGTTGGTTCACTTGTCACCTGTCCAATGTACACAAACCCCATCTGAATCAAACAGTGGAAAACACTTGGCTCGCCGCGTTCAAACATTCATCATGTTTGGGACCCAATCCTACACCAGTGGAACTGGGCAAACACAACAGGTGCCAAGAATGAAATATGTCGCCGTGTTTATTCACAGAGTGTCTGTCTCCATAATTAGTGAGGAAGCGATTCTTCATTTCTCTGCTGCAGTTTTTGTCAGAGTTTTTCTTTATTTTTTGTTTGTTTTTTCACTGAAGTACTGAACTATATTGTCGTCAAAACATATGTCCAGGACTACTGCCTCTTCTATATGAGCACTCAGTTTACATCGGACGACACTGATTGTCAGCTGAAGTATCTGTGCATCTCTCATTGTAATGACCCAAGACTCTCTTTGTGTGTCATCAGAGTATTTTTAGGTGTTGATGCAGTGATACTGAGAAAATGCTCGTTTTGATAGTGTGCTGCAGGAGATGGATCCCCTCCTTCTTTACTCCTGAAATGACCAAAGCACCTGATTTTCCCCGGGGCGCTCAGACGTCAACGTGCGTTTGTGCATCTCAGCCGCACAGCGAGCCGCCGTGTCCTCGCGAGCAGTACACCCACTCAGACCGGAAGGTGCCGCACAGCTTTGTGCGTTCATTCACATTCAGAACATGCGTCACAAAAAATCTGGGAGCGATCTGGGACATCCACCGCAGGTGCTGCCGAGACTTCAATCCAGCGCTGCGTCATGGGAAAACCCAGCAGCCGGATGTGTATTTGAAATATTCTGGGTGAGAATAATTGATGAACCCAGCACTTGTTACTGAACGCTGGGACATGACAGGCACTGTCAGAGGGAGGTATTGCTTTTAGGTGGGAACGAGCCAGCGTTTGAGCTCTGGGCGGCGCGCTGACAGGGAGTCCTCGCGGACCCGTGTTTGACGACCGGGGCCGCGCTTGAACTTTATTTGCATTCAGCCGGCTTCGGCGGCGCGTCCCCCTGCTGCCTCATGTCGCCGACACTTTCCCTGACAGCGAGGGGGAGCTGTCAGCGTCTCATTTAGATGGTTGCGCAAAGATAAAGCACTTTAATAACACTTATCCTTGGGAGGATTTTCTCTTCCGTTGTCTGGAATGGAATGCAGAAAGTTGCGGAGACCTCCAACGTGTGTTTGACGGCAGTTATCGCAGTCACTCGGAGAGGGCTCGGGCCAGCTGATAGTCTGAAAAGTCACTGGTCTGTATTTAGCCTCACATGAGTCAGACTTTTCTGCCTCTCAGCTCTTTTTTTGTGTCGGATGGGTCTGCCGAGATGGTTCTTTTCCCCTTTGTTGCCAGATTGAGGCCGAGTGTCAGGAGGGCTGTTTAGGTGTGTGTATTTGGCTCTGTGTATGTGGGTTAGAAACGCGGGAGCGGCACTTGTGCATCCTCTGCTCAGATTTTAGTGTGTGTGGGTGCGTGAGTGCGTGCGTGCGTCTGGGTGAGTTATCAAGGGAGCTCTCCAAGCTTGAATAAGCCTTTTGTCTGCCTTGGCTGCTCCCTGCTCTGAGCCTGCTGTCCTCCCGGACGCTGTCTGTCTGCTCGGTTTGAATCCCCGATAAAGGGCCCTTCCTCTTTCCTCTCGCTCCCTCAGCACCCTCCCACCATAAGCCCTCCTCTGTTTCTTCCTCTTTTTTTTATCACGACTTCATCGTTTGCAGCCCCTTGCCGCAGATGCTGCTGTTACTGTTTTATTTCATTTTGCTAATCGTGTCACAGCGCTCTTTCTTCCCTGTGATCTTGTTATCTCTTCGTTCCCTCATTTCAGGGACCCCCTCTCTCCCTCAGCGTTCCATCCTTCATCTTTGGCTTGTTGTTCCAGCCCTTTTTCCCTCCCCTCTGCTTTGCCTCTCCCCTCATTGCCACTCGTTGTCTCTCACCTCCCTCTCTTTAATGACCATCCTGCAAAGACTTCTTCTCTTTCTTCTCCTCCTCCTCCGTATGTTTTAATGGCCTCATCAAGTGAGGGAAGTGAAATTCTAATTACATAGTCTTTTGAGAAGCTCAGACTGAAGAAAAATGTGAAAGGTCCTTGAAAAAATATATGAAAAGTTTGTGTGTGTGTTTTGTTTGAGCCACGAAGCCTGCCAAAAAACTGGCTCCATTGCTTTTGGTGCTTAAATCATATTTCTGATTGGTCCACTGCAGCTCTTCCTCACAATGCGCATATTCCAACCAGCAGCAGCTGAACCCTGGAACTCGGCAGCCCAGACAGTTCATGCCCAAAATGTGGTTTCCTGTCCGAAACTCTATCCGGGTCGGGTCCGTTCAAAGCGTTTGCAAAGAGGAAGGCGCTTTGAAACTCTGGTTGGCAGGTGATTGGACGCACCACCTGTTTGTCCCCAGTTTGTTCCTATGCTGTGTATGAGTGCTTGCAAGGCAGCCCCTGTCATTGGTGTGTGAATGTATAATCTGGCTTTCACTGTAAAGTACTTTGGGACTGCTGAACGCAGTGACAAGTGCTGTATAAATGGAGTCCATTTGCCTCTTTACCTTCGACAACGACAAACTAAAAAGAATGAATCAAAGTGATGCAAAACCCCCTAAACAATGATTCAACTAATAAGTCCGTGCCTGAACGTCTCCGTCTTAACATAAATGCTGAACGAGCAACGATTCATCAGTTTGACTTTGTGTCGTCGACACAATTCAAGCGACATGTCGCCCGCGTGTTTGTCACACCCATGTTTCCCGCTGCAGCGTGCAATGGATGTGTTGATAACAAGCAGTCTGTCACAAGCATCACACACACACTTTTTTTCCTTCCCGTCTCCTACCTTCCAAAATGTCAGGAGAAAGTGTGACGTCAGGCCGTTGTCTCACTTTAGCACAGGCCCAACATATTCCTGATGCTCGCTTCTTCTCTGGCAGCAATCATCGAAAACATGGCAGAGTTCAGACCGGGCCTGTGCACAGAGGCGGCCCAGCAGGGACTCATGCAGTGGCTGCTCAAGAGAGTCAAGGTGAGAATAAATGATGGTGAACGGATGTTATTCTGTTTGCTTATGTATTTTCTTTAAGACCTATTTTCAAATATTTAATGATCCAACATGTGCATCTTTTTGAGTTTAAATCTATAAATCCATCGCTTCAACGCTGCTGCAGTGAATCCTTGCTTTTCATCTACTGGAACTAGATCTCAGTGGAGGTTTTTATTTTTCTGTCGTCTGAGGGAAAAAAAAACGGTGGTTTTCTTCTCTCCACTCTGGACCGGAGTTTGTTGAGATGAGCAGTAATTAGAATTTGGGCTCTTTCCATCTTCCTCTCAGGCAAAGATGCCGTTTGATGCTAACAAGCTGTACTGCAGCGAGATCCTGGCCATCCTGCTGCAAAACAACGACAGTAAGTGCAGCCCGGCAAACGGTCCGCCGCCTCCAAATGATCTCCGTTTATCTTCCGCGTTCCCATCGCCTTCTCCTGATCCCAACCCACTCATTTTACCTGGGACCCTTATTCTTTCAGGCACTCTTTTTTAGTGGGATATTCATCTCTCTCTTTGTGCCATCACTCATCTTCTGACCCCCCCCCCCCCTCCACCTGTTTTCTCTCTCTGATTTGCCGCCATTGCTTTATGATGTGATCTTGCTTTCTTTGTTTCCCACAATCCCTCTCTGTCTGTTTTGCGCCCCTCCCCCCCCCCTCACTTAAAAACCCCTTAAAGCCCGCGAGAGCCACCGGACTATCAGGGCTTCGGACAGGTTCTCATTAATGGTACAAGCTGCAGTGATATTCAGCCAGAGTCGGGTCTCATTTTACACCCATTTCCTCCCCCACCTCCCCCTGACGCCGCCTCCGTTCATCCTCTCCCTCCTGCCTTCTAAAGACGGAACAAAATTTAAATCTGAAAAAAAAAAAGAAAAGTTGTTTTCCACAAAACAAAGGAAACCTGTCACGGCGAATAATTTCCCATTTTTAATACCGTCAGCGTTCCGAGGCATGAATAAGCCGAATCACACGGCGGCTGTTAAGCGAATGACAGTTGGGAACAGTCCTTGACATGCTAATTTGAATGTAATTATCACTTGCTGCTGTTGAACTTCAAATGCAGCTATGAAGGGTTCTGTGGAGGAATACGGCATGTTGCACAGCAGGCGTGTACGTGGAGGCCTTGTAGATAACCAGGCGATCTGATCACTTTATTTGTTGTGAGTGGGAGAAATTCATCATCTAACAGTGAGGAGTTTGTTTGTTCTGCTCCGTTGGCAACAGTTTCTTCCACAGTTTCTAAACCTACTTACATTTCAGTTACATAGGTGATATTGTATTCTCATTGGTGCGAACCGGTGTTGGTTGAAGTCCTCGTGTTTGGTTTGATGTGCTCCCTCCGTCTCTCTCGCTCTCCTCCGCAGACACCAGAGAACTTCTCGGTGAGATGGACGGCATCGACGTGCTCCTGCAGCAGCTATCCGTAAGAGCTTCACGCTGTCACACTCTGAATTCAGTTGGCTCTCACTCCAACTCGCACACCACAGGTGCTCGGCAGTCTGGACCAAAAGTCAAATCCTGATATATTTAGGCTGAATGTCGATACACGATATATATCCTGAAACTTTCCTGCAAGGTAAAAGCAAATATCCAGTCCAAGCCAGATATGACAGGTCACAAGTAGTCAAAGTCTTGTAGTGCTTCCACCTCTGGCTGTAACGTGTTTATGGCACTCCCTTCATATAACGTGATTTTGGTGCTCATCTGATACTTTAAAACGAAGCCATCTCCAAATGCTTTTTTATTTTTTTTTACCGACCAATTCCTTCTTCCTCCGCTCTGGAGCCATTGATGCTTCCTCCGTCCTTCTTTCCTCGTGGTTAATAGAGCTCAGGGTTGGGGAGGGGGGTAGAAATGATAGTTGGTAGACAAAAGTTGCTACAAAAGCGTTTTTGTGAACAGCTTTCGTTCGCGCCGGGCCTAATCCCTCTCTGTCATTTTCCACTCCGTCAGATTATCCTCTGAACCAGTTCAGGTCGTTAACGAAGTGAGAAATCGTTGTCTCGGCACCTTTTGTGTCAGCACACCTCTTCTCACTGCCCCCTCCCCACCATCAGGTGTTCAAACGTCACAACCCAGCCACGGCCGAGGAGCAGGAGATGATGGAGAACCTCTTCGACAGTCTGTGCTCCTGCCTCATGCTGCCCACCAACCGGGACCGCTTCTTGAGAGGAGAGGGGCTGCAGCTCATGAATCTCATGCTGAGGTGAGGCGGCAGATTTAGAGCTGACGGCAACTCTGGAGCAGGAAAAATCACACCGAGGGGTGCTGCATGAAGTCGGGATTGATGATCACTCTGAACACAAAACTTTGAATTCTTATCCTGATAATTCTCGCTTATGAAAATTAAGTGATGATCTGAAATTGGCATGTTTTTATGTGTGTGATGGGAATCTGCATGCATTAGAGAACACAATGAAGTACAGTTCAATTATCACACATACAGGTAACAATTCTGAACCGCAGACAGACTTCTGGTCCAAATAAAGTGGGGATTATATCAGATGTCATCCTATTGTGTCTTTGAAAATGGTTCCTGGAAGTTTCTGTGGAGAAAGGCCCCAGATGTACTTGTAATTTGACACCAGCCTCATTTATGGACCTGTGGGCAGGTAACAGGATGTTATTTCCTCAAGAGCTGCACGACATCCAAAAAGTCACCACCGTGGTTGCAATATCAACATGCACAAAATAAACATTCAGCTTTTTATTGTGGCAGTAAGTAAGCTGCTTTTTTGAAAGTAAGTTTTGAAAAGCAATACTTTTCTTTTTGTGGCAGTGAAACAGAGAACTGAGGCTTGACACAAAAGATTCTTCTTCATCTCACAATCTGGAGGCACCAGTGAGCTGTGGGAGGGGGGGGGGGACAGCTTCCTTCACACGTTTGTGAGCTTGAGGAAACTTCTGCGTCAGACACAAAGATATGAGCTGCCAGCCAGCAACCTCAGCGCGTCAAGCAGCTTTTGCGATAATAACGAAGCAAGCTTTGTTTTCGTTGTTGATTTCGTCACTCGTATGGCTGAATCACCTCAGATGATGCCGTGCATCTCTGTTTTAAACTAAAACTACATCACTTGATACTGAAGGCAGGACCTCTGAGCAGGAAGGAACTAAAAATGTCCTATTCAGCAGGCAAATATGCAGTGTTAAAAAAACCTCTTGAATTACATCTCTGGTCCGCAGTGCTCAGTTAAGGTATTTTTCCTCCTTCTTTCATTCCGTACATCTCTCCTCTCTATCGCCAGACGTCCAATCGATTATCAGTTGCCGCGGTGCAGCGGGGCAGAAATGTGACCTTAAAGACTCATAAAGACGCATTACACGCGTGTATGAAACCTTCACGGCTCCGGCGCCCACGTGCTAATAATCACATCGTCGACCACGCAGATTTAACGCCTCGATCGATATCTCATTATTAAAATGCGGGGGAATAAAAAAACACCTTTTCTGGTAAATCATCCAGCCGAG
>JASSRZ010000053.1:1228617-1251856 GCA_032164315.1 Malacoctenus gilli | reverse complement strand
CTCTCTGTCTCTCTCTCTCTCTCTCTCTCTCTCTCTCTCTCTCTCTCTCTCTCTCTCTCTCTCTCTCTCTCTCATTCCATCCCTCGCTGTCTCTTTCATAAACCTCGGCGCAGACATTGATCCCGGCGAAATCCTTTCAGAAACTGACACAGGCAAAATGGCCAGGGATTGGCGGGCCACATTAGCATACAGAACGGCATAATTAACAAAGGCGACGTAAGTAGAGGCGGGGGTTGTGGGTGGGGGTGGGGGGTGGGCTTGGTAGGAAAATTAGAAAAAAAATTCCCAAACAACAAGTTATATTTACCACTCATGAGTATTCCTGTCACAACGCTGCCATTCACCTTGTTTTAGGACGTCGGTTTATTAGTGTATGTACTCTGTCATTAGCAGGGAAATGAGATTGTATGATGGAAATTGGTGGAAGCCGGTTGTTATATTCAGGTGGCTAATGATGCGAGCGAGCGCGAGGGAGGGAGGGAGGGAGGGAAGGAAGGGGGGTTAAACAACTCATTTACATGGCCAAGCACAATAGTCACTGCTCAGCGTCTCCCGCTCAGATCCCAAACACAGTGTTTCCTTGGGTGCTCTTCAGGTGCGCCCGTTGGCGGGGTTTGGAGGCTGAGACGGGGGAGCGGAGGCCCTTTTGTGCGCGATGTGTTTTGAAAGCAAGCGCAAACACCTCGGGGTGCGGCGGGCGCCCTCCCCCTGACCCTTATTTTCTAATGAATGCGCTACAATAGGTAATGAGTGAGGCATGCAGGCTGGAGAGAGAGAGAGAGACCGCGCTACAAAAAAAAAAGACAACAAAATAACCCGTCATATTTTATGCCTCGGCTGCTCTGTTGGATGCAGGCGGTGAAAGGGAAAGCAAGGGAATAGCCCATTTAATGGAAACTGAATGCCTCTATTACAGCCATCCCTCCTCCGCTCGGGGGAGAAAAAAAAAGAGTGGGGAGGAAAATATGGCAGCTTCATTATGAAGACTAAACAGGGAATTTTATGAGCCCGTTGCTTTATCAGCACTATCTCTCCTCTGATCTTAACAATTTGAAAATTTCAAAGCGAAGCCACGCGGAATATTTTGACACGAGATAAGCAAGTGTAAAGGAGAAGCTCGGTTATCGGCGTTTAATGACAAAACTTGCGGAGAATCAAAAAAGAGCTCCTCTCTAATCAGACCCCCCCCCCCTCTCCCCAAACTCAATATGCCTTCGGAAGCAAGATTGCGATCAGTAACATTTTACACGATACAAGTTTGATGGTAATCTGTGTTGTCAGAGTTGCGCTGTGTAATCCCATTATTAGTGTATTTCTGAGGGAGAGCTTTGCAGCTCGATCCTTGTGTAAAGATGCATCTAATTAGCATCGTGTTCACGTTCGGTCTTGCCTCTTGCGGGGATTGATCGCGCTCCCTCTGTCTGTAAACTTTAATGAAGGATGCCGCAGTGTGCGGAGACGTATGTGGGAGGATTTGATTTCTGAGCACGTGGCGTTCTGTTGTGGAGTGCAGCGTAAACACCTTTTTTTTTTTTAGAAGGTATCGCCCGGAAGGAGGAAGTCAAACCTTAAATATGTTGGATGTTTGGGGTTTTTTTTCAAAAATTTTGGCGGAACTCAAGATGCAAAAAATTTGCAATGGACTGAATGTTTCCTGACAAGTTGGAATAATAAGTGTGGCATCCGTACCCAAATGTAACTTTTTCATCCTCTTGAATTCCGGGACGGCTGGATCGCCACCAACATATGTTGACTTTCTCATCCTATCGACTCTCAGCCATCCTGCGAATTACATGAAAATTCAGTGAGAAAGCAACACCTCTGAAAGCTTCACCTTCGTGACTTCCGGCCTGAGCGGAGCCATGCTGGCAAGTGTAAAATGGTGTTTACACGAGTAAATATTGGAATTTGTTTGATCACATCGAAGCTTTGCAGAATTCATGATTAATCGTGATTAATAACCATTCAAATACAAACAAAAAGCTCTGCATTAGCTACAATAGGCACAATTTATCACCACTTCTAAATCATTTTAAAAGAAACGATTGACTTTCTACATGGTTCGATTCGATTAATAAACGAATGGCAATTTTGTACATATGACTTGTTTTGCTCTGATTAAAGACGCAGCTGAGTGTTTATGTTTTTCCAGCCTCCGTTGAGGTCGTTTCTTTTTGGTTGTTTTAATAAAAAGTTATACTTTAAAAGCATTTTTTGTTGGGAGGAAAAAACCCATTGTGAGTGATTCATTAGGAAAAAATAAGACCGCAATAAATGTTAGAGGAACAATTAAGTTCGCTGCAGTCACACGGCTGCGTTACGAGATTTCCCTGCCGGTGCGGAGGTAGCGTGGGGCTCGCTGCGTTATCTGCCGTGTGTTTCCCTCCATCTCGAAGCGTCTGAGTTTATGTGTCACAAGTCCGTCCTGCTTCGTCTGACGACGACCGCAAAACCGCACAACCTCTGACAGGGCTGCTGCCCGTCGGTGCTCAGAGACCGACTGCGCTCCCCAGGGCACAGTTAGTCCAGTTCGGATCTGTCCATCACCTGAAGTCTTTCGCCTCTCCGCACCTCTGTCTTTCAGAACTGCTCTGCGCTTCCTTTGGCTGTCAATCAGTGAATGAATTCAGGCCCCTCTGGGTTATTTGCATGTTAACGCGCCGCTATAGACTCCCCGAGGCAGAGATGGGGCGAATTCTGAAGGGATTAATGGAGGATGAGTGAATGCGAGCAGTCGGATAACTGCTGTGTGGGGCAAATGCAAAAAAAAAAAAAATCCTGAAGGAAAAGTTGATGAAGTCACCAGTAAATGCTGGGAACGGTGAAGGTTTAATGCAGGTGTTCAGCACTGTACGACTGCTTATGTTTAAAGCTGATGCTGGACTAACCTTCCATTGGTCCAGTCATTAGAGTCAAATCAAAGCGAGAGCATTTTGAAGTAAAAGCAATAATCAGGTTTGTGGGGTCGGTTCTTGATTTAGGAAGTGTTTTTTTCTGGGTTTTGTCTTGAAAACCTGATTCTGACCATCTCAGAGCAGGCACTGGACTCATCCTGAGCCTCCAGTGCTTCTCTGTGAAACCAACAGGAGTGAAAATCAAACACGATTTATAGTTAATGCTGACTCGAATGGCTTTCACGCATATTTTTCTTGGATTATTTATGCTCTTGACCTGCACACTCGAACCTGTGGCTGTGTTGATAACGTTACTGTTTCGCATTAATGACTGCACCACGCTGCGTCTGCGATACTTGCTCGTCTGAGTGGGTCTTTAGGACTAGTTTACTCCCTGCTTCTTTCCCCCAACATCCAAGCTCGAAACGGCGCACATGTAAATCACTTATTGATTTTTACAGACAGTTGAGGAAGCTGTTTTACTCAGCCTTGACCTCTGTCTGGTGCCTACAATGTAAAGCTGCTTCCACGGCCGCACGAAATCTCCCCGGAGCAGCCCGTGTTTAGTTTGAAACTCTTTGGAGAGCGCCTTCCGCAGCCGGCGATCAATAGCCTCCCCGGCAGGGCGTGGAGGTGGCGACATCAATTACCAGTTGGATCAAGTTGATAAAGTAGTGTCCTTTTGGAAATGGCAGTTCGTCTCCTTGTCACGGTGTCCGGGAAACGCTGGGTTGTCCGCATTAAAACGGGGGCCGGGGGGGGGGGGTCTGGGAGTGAAGCAGCCTGACGTGCCGGAAAAACATTTGACAGCCGACACGCCGGGTAAACGGCCGGTCGGTCGGGAAGGCTCCGAGTGCAACCTGCACGACCGGCAGGAGCTCGCGCAGACTGGAGGACTCACACAGACGTGTTGACTTTGCGTTTTTTTCGGTGGCATGTAATGAAACTATGAAGTAAAATGTCCTCGGTTGGACTTTAATTTCCCCTGTGAGCACACAGACCATTTCAATCTGAATTACGCTTGTTTTATTTCTCGGCTCAGTTTTTTTGCCCACTGTGATCGTGTTGTAAAAAAGACATTTGGACATTGCTATTTAGTGCATGAATAAAGGTTATGAGGTTTACCGCCCGTAATTATCCAAGCTTCTCCCATTACTTGCTGTGGAAGCACACCAAAGCAAAAGAATTTGAAAATAGTGGAAATACAAGTGGTGAAAACCACCATCTCTTTAATCAAACCTTCACTGTGATAATGTAAGCTGGCGTACAAGATCACAAGTTTGATTTCCCTAAATTAATGAAATGTGTTCCTCAGGATTATTTCGCAGCTATTTCAAAGGTTAATTGCGTTCGAATAAAACACCATTACACCGGCGATATCGCCGTTTGTTTGTGTAGATCGACACTGACGGCCCACAAATCGAACAAGTGGAGAGCCTCATTTCCTAGTTGGAAACATACGCCAGACAAAAAAAAACCACAGGTGAGCTCAGGCGAATATTCATCTTCATCTGCGCAGCTCCTAAATGTACCTTAAAATACAGTCTGAGGTCTCACAGAGGACACAGCATCTTGCTCTCCGTCCCATCTTCCGTGCTGTTTTTGTTTCTGACTGTGGCCCGGCCTGTGCAGCGGCATGCCTACAGCCTGTTTTTGTGCTGGTTTCATCGTGTTTCCCTCTCACACCGTTAATGTCGGTATATTATGAAAGCACTGACGTTGGCAGGTGCTACGGCCTGCGATTTTTTTCCCCTCAGCCTTCATGTCTTGCGGGTAAAGACTCCGCAGGTCAGAGGGGATCGCACGGAGGGAGCTGACAGCAAACACGACCCCTTTTAAAAAGCAGAAATGGGATTGATTCCTGCACTCCCGTTGCCTGGCAACAGCAAAGCCTCGTCGAGAGAGAATATTGACCTCTTGTTGATAAAGTCCAATTACACCCCTCCTCCTCCACTGTGTATATCCAAAGACTTTTATGCTGTCATGCGTTCCCCCCTTGTGTGTACAGGGTTCATTTCATCCTCTGTGAAAGTGAAATATGACACGAAGATGGTTGGTTTCTGGTGCAACGTGTGACGAAGGAGGACTTTGAATATTAGGAGTTAGGTTAACGAGAATATTCATGGAGGCTAACAAGCTTTTGTTGCTTGATGCCTCAATTAACATGTTTTTAGACCCCCACCTGCTTCCCAAATTGCCACAGAATAGTAATTCGGCCGCAGCCCAAACTGTTCCACATGTTCCAGCATGGCCAAAGATGAAAATTGATTTCTAAATTTCATTAACTTTCTTCTCCTCCTCTTGTTCGGCGCTCGTTCTGTAAGAGTATCCGCGCTCAGCCGGCCCGCACGCCGTAATTGCAAATTATCAAGCGCTAATCGATTTGTTCTCTCTGAAAGCGGCGGATGTGGGCGTGAATGAGCCGTGCGCTGATCACTGCGAGGCAGCGGTGGGCTTCAACGGAGAGGCGCACCCGGGACTCGCAGCTTACTTGAAGATGGTGCTCGGTTAGGCTGCCTCACCGTACAACGGCATGTAGGGGGGTTGTTCCAGAGTCAGCGTGGCTTTCTGATACGAGGTGATCTGTCACGGAGGCGGAGCCAAAGGATTTACAGTTGGGAGGCGAAAACAGGAGGAGTAGCTTTTCTACCTAAGGAAAAATTGTGTAGCCCACCCTCAACTGCTGGAAAAACCCCTAACATTTCTTTCATTTTATTCCGTTGTACTTTAATTGTTATTCCTTTTTTTCTTTGCTTCTGCCTTAAGACATTTTAAGGCAGCACATTTGGTAGCCAATCAGATCGACATGTTTTCCTCCACTGAAGTCCCGCCTCCCGTCTTTCATATGTAAGAAATGAAAACACTTTTTTCAGTCCCTCCTGTTTTTCCCCTCCACAGAACACGTCTGTTCCATCATCGCCTCCATGCTGAGGAATCTCAAGTCCCAGCAGAGAAGCCGGCTCCTCAACAAGTTCACTGAGAACGACTGTGAGAAGGTTCGTTTCACGAGATGGCTTCAACAGGAAGCCAAAGCCGGAGTGTCTCCGGGTCCTCCGACTGCCGGATGTTTAGGTTGAAAGGATGAAATCAATTAGCAGGAGTACAATGCCACTGCTGCGAGGTCTCTTTCGGTGGATCGAAGTGGGCGGGGCTCAGTTGTGCACCACTCAGGTTGTTTGACGATGTCGCCCAGCAACCATCAATCAAAGCCCAGCGCTTCCCGCCCACACACTCCTCCTGGAATAAAGTGGGGATCTGTGTTGGATTGCCGCAGTGCCAGACAAAATCTAAACTTTTGCTCTTTAGTTGATTGGAACGTTATGAAGGAACTAAACCGTTATGTTACATACATGCCTTTATTTAACATTAGTATCATTCAGCACTTGTCCACAGTTTTGGTCGCTGTCACTATCTCTTTCCTCACTTACTTTACATACCAAACATGTTCAGCGATCGTGTGGAAAATATCACAACGAAGGGCATTTAGCTGAAAAAACTACCTGCATTTTTACAGGTTAAGGTCCATAATTTCCTTTTGCCACGTCCGCATGTTTTCGAGGCATGAGCAGATTTAGGTTCACGTTCAGGTCACTGAATCCCTCCAGCCACCTGCCTTCTGTTCCTCAGCTTCAGAAAGTAATTAATGATCAGCGACACGTCAGCAGCGACTTTTCCGCGTCATCTGTCGGGTGTTCAGTGTGTCACTCAAGGCCATGGTTCACATGCCCCCGAGCCATCCCAGCGTCGCCTTTCCGTCCTCCTCCACCTCGCGTGTGTTCATTTTAGGCCTCACAACTCGTCTTTCAGACCATATGCGAAATTATTTAAATGAATTCTTGTTTTGTTCCTTCTGTGTCACCTCATTAAACTGACCAACGAGCAAATATGTTTCCAGGCAAAAAGCATTTTCGTCACAATATCAACATATGGAATGTCCACAAAACACACAGCTGATGGGGAAATATAGCATTTTGCATTCATGCTCCGGCCTGTAGCAGGAACAGTGTGCACAAAACTCTAGGAACAAAGGAAACAAAGGAAGAAAAAACTGCTCCATTTCTAAAACTGTGTCGATAAGATTTTGCACAGGTGAAGAAAAGTTTCCAGCTTGGAGGCAAGAAGAAGACTTCTATTATTTAGGAGCACGTCATGTCTGTTTTATGTCTTTCAAGTCGAATCACGATTTCGGTGTTTCATAACCGTATCACACATGGTGTTCAGTGGAGTTATTGATGGAAATGTGCTTTAGAACAGCTGTTTCCTCGTGTGTGTGTGTGCGTGCGTGCCTGCATGCTGCTTGCGTGCATGCGTGCGTGCGTGTGTGTGCGTGTGCAGTTTTGTCCCTGATTTGTCCTCTCCTTTCCCTTCACGTTTCTCCCTTTTAATCCTGCCTCACTCTCTTTCTCTCCGCCTGCCTCCGTTTCGTTCTGTCCTCAGGTTGATCGACTGATGGAGTTGCATTTTAAGTACCTGGAGGCTGTTCAACAGGCTGACAAAAGGATCGAAGGGGAGAAACATGTAAGAGTCTCTCTCTCTCTCTCTGTCTCTCCCTCTCTCTCTCTCTGTCTCCCCCCCTCTCTCTCTCTCTGTCTCTCTCTGTCTCTCTGTTTCTCTCTGTCTCTCTCTGTCTAACCATCCCTTTCATAATTGGACTGTCTCATGATTTCATTTGTGCCTGTCATGTTTATGTACTTGTTGAGTTCACTGAATCCTGCAGTCTACATTATTCGACGTTGTCCCTTCAGAACAGACTGTGTTTCTGCCTAAATTGTAGCATTCTGCTGTGATTAGCAGCCAACGTATCTTTAGGCATAGGCTCATTTTTTTTGTTATTTCTTTTTCTGCGTGCGTCACAAAGAGCCACAACAACACGTTAGTGGAAGCTCACTGAAGATTTATGGTCCTTTCTTCAGTCGCTGAACAGTCTTGTTGTATTCGTTGTTTTACCGAAGGTTCACAAAGTTTCCCCCCTAAAGTTCTGTGTTTATTTTCCGCAAAGGAAAGATTTACTGTGTGTACTTTGAGGTGTTCCTGTTTATAGAGCAAAAACAAGGGGAGGCAGAGCGGTGGATTTATAGCCTGCTGCAGCTAATTTATGAGCCCAGACTGACCTCTGCAGCAGAGCAGCGCTGTGTCTGAAGTGTAACATTTGCATGTGTAAAATGTCCGACACCGTTTTTATGAGATGCACCCGAAAGGCCAGCCGGGTCTAAGTTTCAAAAGGGAGGCAAGAAATTAAGTGATAATAGCAAATTAACATTTTTACTGTTTTTTTGTGTGTTTCTCGAATCATTTGGATTATTCTGCTTCCTGTGGTTTTCTCACGACTTTGTCGTGTTCGAGCTGTCACGATTTTCTTCTCGCCTTCTTGTGCTCCAAGGGGCGTTGTATTTTTTCAAACAGTTGTACAAACAGATGCTCTGTGAAGTGTAACGTGCTTTGTAAACGTCCCCACTCGGCTCAGTGATGTTGGAGTAGGTCGCCGTCCGATGTCGAGGTCAGTCCGCCTCTCCGCCTCTCTTCGTATTCGTCCGTGAGCCTGAAATCAGAACTGGGATGATTTTCTTGCTTCGGCTTCCCGATTGAATCCAAAAGGAATGAACGCAACAATGAAAGGAACCAGCAGAAACTCTTTTATGGGGTAAAACAACCTTGAAAACCAATTTCCTTCCGACTTCGCGTCGACCTGACGTGGAAGGAAGTGAAGCAGGAGTGATGGCTGCCCATCGTCCCCTGACAGAGAGCATGTGGATTCCAACACAACATCGTCGCACGTTTACGTCTCTGTCATCGCCAGCCTGATAGAAAGCATTCAAATTGCGTTACAGATGACGAGATATCAGCTCTAATCCTCGATATGAAAGGGCGACGCCACGCAATCAGACCGCCGTCTCACTTTTTTGGTAGATAAGATGTGCAGTTGCGCACTCGATGCTGTAAGGCGAGAGGCCCAGAATGCCATCACAATCCTACCGATAACAATGTGACAGTTAACAGAGGAATGGGAAGTTTGATAGCTGGGTGTGAGGGCCCCATTGAGCCATCTGTACGTATGTGTGAGAGTGTGTGCGTGCATGCAGGCGTGTGTGCGCGCACCAGTGCACTGAGCTGTGGGCTAGACAGAACGATGGGGGGATCCAGATAGAAGATAGGTGACCAGGCAGGGGATAATGGCCTGAACCGGGAGAGAAAGAGCATCCTGTCCTCAAAAGAGGTGAGCAGACGGGTTGGGAGGGAGGGTGGGGGGGGGGGGAGAAAACCCACAGAGGTGCTATAAATATCAGACACAAATTGCAGGAGCAGGCGCTTCAAAACAGAGGAAGCACAAGAGGGAAAGAAATCGACAAAAAGAGGGAACTTGAGTTGAAGAGGGAAAGACAAAAGAGGGGGGGAGGCGGAGGGGGAAGTGGGGGGGATAGATAAGTGTGAGATTCCGATCTAAAGATGACAGGAGATTAATTTCTTTCGACAGACTTGGTGGCGGGATTGCCGAGAGGAGGCCAGACAGTTTGACATTTTCTCTCCTCCGCGCTCTCCGGCTGCCTTCCCGCGTCGCTCCCCTCCCTTCCTCCGGGAACGGCCAAAGTATGACTTTGTGATAATCTGATGATAAGAAACCTTGTCTGTCTGTGTGTGTGTGTGCGCGAACCGCTATCTTTGAAGCCACATGGTTACCCCCCCCTCCGTCTCAAGTCGTGCTGGGAGCCCTCACGCACCTGGCAAGAAAAAGTGATAAACTACCAATTTGTGGCCTTGCAACTATCTTCTATTCATTCCACCCTGAAGAAGCCCATGATGTGCTATGAATGTTCTGCTCCGTGTGAAGGATCCCCGTGTAGGAGCCACAGACTGGGGCATGAAAATGAGGGGGCTTATAGGTTTGAGTCGATTACAGAGGTAAATGGTGGAGGGGGGGGGGTGCACTCTCTTCCTTAAACCCCACGATCAGACATCTGTTTATACAGCACATGTGCTTCAGTGAAAGCACACAAAGTATCTGCCGACAAATAGTCGGCCTTTCCTGTGTTCTGCCTTCTTTTGTCTTGTTTTCTTGATGTTTTTCTGCTTCTTGGATCATGCCGGCGTGATTTTGAAGACAGACCCCAGTGACAGAAAAACAGCAGGATCTTGATGTCAGCAGCACTTATTAAACAACAGCTTTGTATGCTTTATTAACAGGCACCTTTGTCACCCGTTCACCTTCTTCTTGACCGTCCTGGATCACCTGTTTTATTTGGGTTCACTTGCCGTCACACCCCAGTCGAATGTGCTCCCAGACAGGAGAAAACGCGAGAATCCCACCGAGGCCAACTTTATTGATGCCTTTTTTTGAATCAACTTCGGGAAATATTGGCTGTGATCCTTGTGTGGCACCACCGCCGATAGCATAATTGAGCCGAGCGATATTTTCGGGCTTGATTCTCGTTTGTGTTTCGAACCCATTAGCTGCAGTTCGTTGCCATCCTGGAGGTATTTAACTGTTGTGCGCCCAAAATGGATTTTTTAGGGCCCGGTAGTTTGTGCAGCGTATTGAGTTCCGTGACGCTTGGGCTTGAAATGAATCCCGGTGTTGGACTTTACTGATTGTTTTCTACCTGTGCGTCCCAGAGGTTGGAGCCAGCGAGCCCCGGTCTCTCTCCCGCTGCTTTTTTTCTTTTGTTGTGTTGCTGATTTTCGCTCCGAAAAAAAACCTCCAGAGCGATGTTTTAAGCCCGTGTGAGTGGAAGCTTCCACCAAACGCCGCGTTCCCTTTCAAATGTGGCGATAAAGACGCCAACCCAGTTCTGTCCAGCGCCCGGGCTGATTCGGCTGCCGTCAGCAGCAGTGTTTTATCTCTCTCCGCCGTGCCTTTTGGTTTCCCCCTAGTTAAGCCTGTTTTTAAAGGGTGGTAAGCAAAATGTTTTTCCTCCGCAACATATTATCCACAGATTTCTCAGGAGGATAGCGCCGAAAAAGCTGCTGCTGCTTTTTTTTTTTTTTTTTTCGCCCTGCTTCTCCGGCGCAGTCCCTTTTAATAAGCTGCTTATTTTCCTCCCACCTTGGTATCTCTCTTCTCTCCTGTCTTTCGAGCGTTCTGATTCCCTCCTTCCCGTCCTGCTATATTTGTCGCTGCCCGCTCCCTTCCTTCCTCTGTCCGTTTCATCCCTCTTTCCAGGCTTTTTGAAGTCAGCCTCAGTATCAATCACCGCTCCCCCAAGTGTCTTATTTTTCTCCCCTTACTTTCTTTTCTTCTTCGCGGCTCATTTCGAAGGGCTCTTCCTGAACTCTCGCCTCCCTTCTGCCATTACACCTTCATTCGTTCAGTCTCTCTTCCTCCTCTCATCCTCCTCCTCTCCTCCCCTTGCTTTCAGCTCATGGGAAGCTGGTCTTTGAGATTGATGAAGCTCAGCAAAACATGGCCGAGGCCGACCTCAATACCATAAAACGCCCGAGTGCACTTTCCCAGCACCCTAAAATCCCAGGGTTTGTACTCGGACGTGTGACTGTGTGTTTCCTTCTTCTGTGGCGTTTAGCTCTGCTGACAGTAGATATTTTTAAAGAGCGTCAGTGTTGAGTTGAAATTGGTTTTGCACCTGGATGTGATATATTTAGTTTTCTTAAATGTCCTCCAGGAATAAATCCCCCCTCCCCCCCGCCTCCCGGCTCCCTCTGTGTCCGTCCGCTGATTCACGTTCGGTGCTTCGTCGAAGTTTCGCATCACAGCTTGTTTATCCTCTTGTCATCGCGTCTCCCGTGTCTCATTCATTGATTTGATCCTGCTGAAAAGTGCACGGCGAAGACGCAGCTCCTTCATGTTCGCATCCGTTCAGAAAGTATTAAGTCTCGTGTCCGGTTCGGAACAGCAAATCGACACTGACGGGGAGGTTTTATTTACCTCCCTGTTTTCTTCAGCCAGCAGGGTTTACACACTTTGTTTTTTTTTTTTTTTTTTTTTTTTGGGTGATGACTTGTGCACTTCGGAGGAAGTCGTGATGCACTTCCATTTGCAATAAAAGATTGCAGGTCTTGTTTTGCTCCGGTGCAAAGAAACCTATTTGTATCACAGCTTGAAGTCAAATAGAGGACGATGGAACAGGCGCCACGACCACAGTTTAGATAATGCTCTCAGGGAGGCAGACTGTCACACAGGCACAGTTTTTTTGTTCCCTTGTGTAATCCTTCAGTCCAGAGCTGCGTGATGCGTTCTGTTCGGCCGATGCACCGAGTTTTCTCTTCATATGCCAGTTCTTGGCCATTGTGCCACAGTCATACAGAGAGACGTTGTCCTTCAAGAAGCCCCTTGACCGACCCTGTTGTCTCACCCCATCTTACAGTGGCCACGCACCCTCCAGGTGGTGGCTGAACTGAAGGCATCATCATCATCAGATACCTGAACCTGCTGTCAGTGCACAGGAGAAGCAGGGCTGCTCTCAGGTGGTCCCAGCGTTCAGTGAGATTTCTGTCCAAAGTTTTGGTGACTCGTTAATGGGTTCTTCGCAATGTAGGTCAACAAAATTGTGAATTATCACAAAGGAGCATCTCAAATTCCTTGTTTTTTTTTTCATTTTCTTGTGGAAACAATAATGTCAGACTAATTCGGTACACCCTTTTTTGGTTAATCACCACCTCTGATTAGGAACTGCATCGCAAACGCCACCCAGAGTGGTCCAGCCTCGGTTGTTTCTAACATGTCTTAGCGATCGATTCTGGAAAACTGCAGGTCCATAAAAGCGCTTAAGTCGGATGTCAAGGATCAGCTGTGAGGTGAGTCACAGCTGAAAGATGGTTGGGAGCGACCTCGGACAGCCTGTGTTGCTTTGTGCGTGTTCCACTTTGACCGCTTGGACCGGAGCTGAGCGCAGGCTGAGAGCGACGTTCCCGAAAGCGAGCGCCTCCTCCCTGTTGGACACGCTGTTGTTTTTGCTTTGCCCCACTTTGTGAGCAAACTCTAATTGATGTGTGCCCAAAAGCGCGGGGGCCGCTCTCCCTTTTTCTCTCTCTCTCGCAGCCTCACAACATCATAACTCCATATCGGCGTGGTGTGTCGCGCTCCCACAAAGTTGCCGCCTTTTCCCCCCTCGGAGTTGCACCTTATTATCAAGCTCTGTATCTGTGTCTCCTAATGAGGCCATCCAGCTTCTTTTGCTGGTGTTTGCTTAAGCCTAATAAAGAGCTTGATGTGTCCTACACACATGCACGCACAGCCACAGTGGGTTTTTACAAAGTGCTGACAAAGAAATCACTTTAATTTTGCATCCAAGCATCCTGGTGGAAAGGAAAGCACAGGAATAACAACCAAGTGCACGCACACATGCACGCACAGGCGTACACACTCTCACAGAGAGAAGCTGATACACATACATTAAAGAGCGCAGCAGATAAAGGCTGCGTGTTTGAAGCCACACAGACATTTCCTCCACACTTGTCACACACAGGCACAAACACACCTACACAGCGTCTAATGCGGAACAACAAGACTCCCACTACACACGGAGTCTTCCATCAATCACCGACTCTCCCCCTCCGTCACACAAACACATAAGCACACAATGCGGCTGGGTTACAGTAAAGGGAGCGCGGGTGAAAAATCGCTGCTTATTGCTTTGTACTGTAGCCAGGCTACCGGGCTCCCCCGAGGTTGCAGTAATTGACTTGTCCAATCCCCCCTTCCAACGCGTTATTCTCCCCCCCCGCTCCTTCCGTCCAGTGTTTGCCAGGGGTCCGAGCTGACACACAAAACAAAACAACAAAAAACAAAGATATTGGCCACAAAGTCAACACTCGGCGACGGACAAAAGTCGGGCGCTGTAATGAACGCCGCCGCGCTGCCCCGCGTCGGCTCCGATTTTAATATCCCAAATGTCCCGTTGCACCGCTCACAATAATGAATATTTAATGCGCTTGTCATTGTTCAGAACCTTCCTCTCCCAGGCACGGATTCAAAGGTCTGGCTTGATTCATCACGCGCTGAACATCCTCTCTCTATCCCATTACAGGGAGGCTCCCCGGAGGGTGCAGCGGTTGACTTGTCTGGGACCTCGTTTGAAAATGTTTTTCTTACTTTTTCTGAATTACACCCCGACTTGTTGCCGTTAGAGGAGTCAAACAGGAGGAGTTATTGGCAGGAATAAGCAGAACAACAACAACAACGCCTGTGGAGGGGGTTGAACTGGCTTGGGCGACTGACGCAAAGTCGACATTTTTCATCAGTTCACTGTAGAAATGAAGCTGTTTTCTTTGATCACACGCTGCAATATTTATCAAGGGAGGCTGAAGCCACAGTTGGTGGTCGAACCGAGTTCATTGCTTGACGAATCAGCTGGCTTCTCGTCCGCTCTGAGTTGATGTGCGGCACGGAGGATCATGTATTTAATGGCCCCTTTTGTCTGACCCCGCCTCCACAGATGGCGCTGTGTCCTTTATTACTCAGCGCATATTGACCTTTCGAAAAAAAACACTAATGTAAACAGCGAAGATAGTTGTAGCATGAATTCAGTGACTTGTACCTCCAAAAATGACCCTTCTGCTTCTCCGTCACCACAGTGTTCGTTTGTTTTAGTTCCGACTGCTGAGACGTCTTCCTCTCCTGTATGGAAGCCCGCGATGGACAAAGGCAGGGTCTAAGTCGATCCAGCTTGGGTGGATACATGCAACAAGAGCTCGAGCTGAGCCAGTAATTGGTTCCATGGTTGGCAGCCTCTGGACACAACATTGAAGTGACTCACTGGTTCCAGAGCGTGTAGTTTCGTCTATTTTTTTTCAGTTATGAATGACTTTTTTTTCTCTCACCTTGCATTGTTGATGAGCAACTTTGTAATCATCCCAAAAGTCCCACTCTCAGGAAGCCTTCCCCCAGCCTGACACTTCCCAGGTCTGGATGACGGAGACCCGAGTTATGCTGAGCGCGTGAATAGCCACAAAATAGTCTGTCTCATTATTGCTTTGTCTGCTTTTTTTGTGTGCCTCTGATGCCATCCTGCAGTTAATTTATTCACTGGCTGACACGCTGCAGCGCCGCGGGTTGTGTTTAGTCCTAATCTCACCTCCGCGCTCATCACCGGCTCGCGGCCGCACAGCTCCGCATGCTGGGTTGCAGTTCCCGTCCTTCTGCGGCTGATGGGCTGTCGGCGAGAGCGGAAGCGGGCGGATAATTGAGTTGTCCGAGGCCGTCTCGCAAAGAACCGCCCCCGGCTCCGCTTTGCAGCGGCGGCCATGAGCGGTAATGAGGGCGACATGAAATAGACTTCGCTTCCTGTGTGGAAACAATGAGAGAAAGTGGGAACATAAGCCGCGGCGCACATGCCGTTTCTTCCTCGCTCCCTCGGGGTCCCGTGTATGCGTTGTGTCGCGCCTATTTGTCATTGCGGCTTACACGCTGTGTGTTGTGTCTCCGCCGAGTTTGGCTGGGAGATTTGTGTAACTTTGCCACAAGCGACCGCGTCCCCTCTCAGTAATGAGCCGAGTTGTCCTGGAAACGGGGATAATCTCTCTTTTTTTTCCCCCCCGTCTCTCGCAGGAAGTGGAGGAAACGCACTTTACGTTCAAGCGGTTGTTTAAAGTTGGGCGCATCTCTAATGGGCGCTGGTTGACAGCGGCGCGGCCCGGCACTGGGACTGTTTTACAGTGCGAGCTCCCTCTCCTCGCTGTAATAAAACGGAATTCTAGGCCAGTGTTTTACCCAGAGGACACAGGAAGAGACAAACGCCCCACATTTAATGGCTTTATTAAAAGTTGCTGTTTTAATTATCTGCATTGTTTTGCATCCTTAACAAGCCACAGTTGACATTGTACGATGGTGTTGTGCTCCCAACGTGTACGTGGCTGCTTTTTATTCTCTGGGGAGAGTCATTAAAGAGGGATGACATCCTGCCTTTATTATACAATGCCAAGAAGAGATATGAGGCTCTCTGTCTCCCTCCTGAAGTATTTATTTTTGAGAATTCTCTCTTTGTTTTGGTCCGGAGTCGTTTTCTTCCTTCCCCCTTGCCGTAGAATGCAGACGCTGTTCTTCCATTGAGCCTTGTTAATGTGTTGAACTTCTTGGCCACGATTGGTTTTTACAGTGTGATTGATCTTCAAGGAGCGGACCTTTTGAAGGTTGTAATTTTGCCTGAGATTAAAGCATTGGGATGTAAATGTCATGTGTGTTACCCTTTAGCCTGGTTCTTCAATCTATTTGTTTCCATTAGGGCCTGTTTGAAAACCTCATTTATCTCACATGGAGCACTTTTTTTTTTCTTTACTTTTTGACTGGAAGCTTTTCGCTCCACATTAAAAATGCACGGATCAGCAAACTGTCCCTGTTTTTGTTTGAGCACAAAACTTGCAATTAAATTGTTTCATTTGGCTTGGACAGGAGTTCTTGATGGAAAGTCAGACAGACACAGCACGGAAGTTTGCGTTTGTTGCTCTGCGGCTAAATACTCGAGGGTTTGGTCATTATAAGTGGACCAACTGAAGGCTGCTTTGTCTTCCTCAGGAGGAGCTCCTCTGTAGCATGTTTGCATGTTCTCCCTGTGTGCAATGTGCTTACGAATGACCCTGAACTGCAGGTCTCAGGAATACAAGATGGACACATTGTGGAATCACCATTAAATGATGCGGTCTCACAGGGCAACAGCAGTTTGTAACTGTTTAGTTCTGTGACCTGAAGTGAATTCACACGTGGGGAAAAAGAAGGAAAAGGCTGTTAAAGTAAGAAACAGTTCAAAACCATCCGGATTGTTCTGAAAGCTGAGCTGCACTGAGCCCTGGCTGCTCCGTCTGGCTCACAGTAGCACTCCAGTGGCTTTCACTTCAGACTCCCGCTCTCCCCCTCAGGTCTGCTTCTTAATCTCTAATGATGATTAATGTGGGCTCCATGCTTATTGGCAGCACCCTGTTATTGGCATACTGACAGGGTTGTTAAGATGGATAACTATGCGAGTGTGTGTGTGTATGGATGTGTGAGTGTGGAGGCGCTGGCGGCGGCAAAGCCCCCTCCCCCCACCCTCCCCTCCCTCCCCACCGCGCCACCGTTTTGGGAGCTTAGCCGTGAAATCGATTGATTTGTGTGTCTGGTCAATAGAGAAAATGGATTTGTGGGGAAGACTGAGAAACAACACCGATATTAAACTTGGTCCCCGATTCTCTGTTTGTCGGATCTTTTTTTTCCCCGAACAGCCACAGCCCCCCCTAACTAACAGCAAAGCGAGGCTCGTTTCCTGCGTCGGGTGTCTGACGGTTGCGTGTTGCGGCTGTGTTTTCGTGCAGGACATGGTCCGCCGAGGGGAGATCCTGGACGACAGCATGGAGGACGAGTTCTACCTCCGGCGCCTGGACGCCGGCCTTTTTGTCCTTCAGCTGATCTGCTACATCATGGTGGAGATCAGCAACTCGGGGATCTCACAGGTACACCTGTAAACATACCCAAACACACCTATACAAGCAGCCACCCGCAGGCCAAACCAGCTCTCGGAATAAAATCATGAGAATTTGCATGGGTTTTAATCGGCGCTGTCGCCAAGTGGCTCGCCAGCGCTCGCCTGCTCCGTCATATGTTTCCACTGTTGAAAGGAGGTGAGGAAAAAAACGCCTCCACTTGTTTGTTCTCTTTGAACCAATCCCGTTTGTCCTGGGAGGCGCAAAGCTTCTGTTGCCGCGGCAGTGTCCTTGCGAACTCGCATCGCAGAGGAAAACAATAAACCAGTCAAAGACACACGGAGGTTGGTAGCTCGCAGGCTGTCGGTGTTGTTTCATTTTGCAAAGGGGGGATGTTGGGGGAGCTGCAACAAGCAGGAGGGGGGCGGGGCTACAAGGGGAACAGTGGCCACGTTTACAGCAGCATCAGTCAGTCAGGCGACCGCTGGGTTTTCTGGAGGTTGACGGCGCGACACTTTAATTAATCCTCGCTCGTCCAAAAAGTTTAGGTCTGGGTTCAGATGTTTTCTCGCGGCAGTGGTTTAGAGCGCGCCTCCATGGCAGGATCCAGGACTCGCGCTGTGCCCCTTCAAGGAGCCTGCAGGCGGCTCGAATAGGAGGCCAGGCCAGAAGAAACACCGGTCGCGTTGGGTGCTTCCTGTTTGCTGCTCATTTTTGTTCTAGATCTCTTTACAAAAACAGCGAGCCTCTGACCGTTGAGCAACAATCAATGAGCCTTGCTTCGTTGTGATAGGCTAGGAAGGGCTTTTGTTCTGTTCAAGGTAGACAAGAAGAACAAGTTATTGACGAAAACACCTCATAAACAAGCAGAATCTCTCATCATTGAGTGCGTTTTTGCTGTGAATCGATGTTTTTTCTCGCTGTCTCGCAGAAGCCGTGCAGCAGCGCAGGGGGAGCAGATTCAAAACTAGAAACACACGTGTGAAGGATGTTTACATTGGTACTGAGTAATAACAACATGTGTTACTATTTAGAGTTGTGATGCATTTTTATCGTTGGTTGAGCCAATTTCAACACTTTCGGCTTAATTTACTGGTTGCCGGCGTGTCTTGACACCGTGTACAGGTGTGAGTGCACCGAGTATGACAGAGGAGCTTGGGGGGTTGGGGGGGTGTTCTGTTTTCTCAAAATGAGCGTTCAGCGAAGGTGCGAAACCCCAGCATGTTGCTGATTCCTTCTTTCCTCTCTAGCTGCAGCAAAGAGTTCATCAAATTCTCAACCTGAGAGGAGGTTCAGTCAAAGTGGTGCGTCACATCATGAGAGGTGAGTCACTGCGCCGCGATTCTGTCATGTTGCCATTGATCCGGTCAAACTGTCGCGTCGTGTAGCCTCAAGCATTCATGTTGTATCGATTCGAGTACACAAATATTCTGATTATGCCATTTTCTAAATGTAAATAAGAAAGATAAATAAGCTTTCACACAGTTTCTCACCAGTATATTCAGGTGTATTTACATGACGTAATTCACAGTTTGAAATTAATGTTTTGGACTCAAATACGCATTCACTAAACTCCCTTAAATCCTTTCGAGGCTTGGTTTTTTGGGGTTTTTTTTTTCATCAGGACTCATAAAAATGAGATCATTTCAGTCATGTCCTGTTTTCAAAAACTTAAAGAACACTCTAATGCTCATCCAGTGTTAGTGATGCCCCCTTCCAAAGGAACACCTACAGGCACTGAAGTGACGTGAACTCGTGCTGAAGAGGTGCCACTCTCCCGCTTCTGCTGGAGAGAGGATGTGGAGCTAAAGTCTGCGTGCGGCACAGTTCAGGAATTACCCCTAAAGCCCCTCAGCTGCTGATCTTGCTCCTACGGTGATTCAAGTCACTCCCAGAGAAGCTTTTTAAGCGCACATTTAGCAAAATCTTGTTTCCCGGAGCTTCTCGTCCCGACGAAGACGCCACCGAGCAGGAGAGGAATGTCGGCGTAATCGCTGCTCTTTGGTGGCGGCTGCTGTTAAAAAGCAATCCCTCCGTTTTTCCTGCTTAAGTGGGTTCAGGGGATGGAACAGGATCTCGTTCTACTTCCTGATTCAGTTGAATAAGAAAATAGGCTTCTATTCAGTACATCAATGGATGGACCGGCACGACACTCGAGTGAATAACGATGGTAACAGGATCCTTTTTCCACCGCAGGAACTTTTTTTTTTTTAATTTGAAAGACACTTTCCTCGATTAAAGGATTCAGCAGAGGAGCAGGACTTTTCACATTCCCTTTAATTCGCACGTGTGTGGTTCTGAACGCCCCGTGACACTACACACACACACACACCCCATCACCTGCTGTATGTGTGGTTATGAACCAGCTTCACTTAGTTCCGATCCTCTGAAGATTGTGAAGGAAGTCCAATGCGTCAAATGACGGCAGGTTAATAAGTATGTAAATCAATCACATCGGTATCTAAACTTTTCAGTTCTGTGTTGTCTGTGTCCTGATGGTAAAACAATATGCTGACATGCGTTCTGGCGGGACAGCTATCCCCTGTCATTCACTCTTATTGTCACTGTGACAACAACAGAAGCCGTCTGTCTGCCAGTCAATACCCACCCCTCCACCCAAACACTTCCTGTTCGGCCGTGTTTGGTTTTTTTCTCTCCGTGAGCCTATTTTTTTTTTCCAGAGCACGAGCAGGTGTGTTATTTTTTCCCCGTTGCGACACCCATCCTTCCCTGTATCATTGTCGGATAAAGCCGGAGGACGAGGCTCCGCTCACACAGCCCCCGGCTCTGCGTGGCATGTAACAGCGGAGATGGAGCCATCCGTCACACATGGCAGTGCCAGCAAGCGTGGCATTGCTCCAGTCCTCCCTCAGTGTGTGTGTGTGTGCGCGAGTGTGCGTTTGTGAGTGTGTGTTTGTGTTTGTGCAGGAATCTGTATTCGAACTGTGGCACTGTGTCGCTTTTGTTTTTCATCTGCATATTTGCATACACATGTGACACGCTTGTCCGCAGGACGTTTGTGCTTACGAACCCAATTTCTGTTGTTTGTGCATCTTTGTTAGGTTTCCTATGAGCATGTCGACATATTTATGCGCGCACAAACACGCACACACATCCGAACTGGCTTTCATCTGCATATTCCCCACATATTAGCATGCTTTGCAGAGATCGCCCGTGCAGGTGTGTGCTGACTCGTCGGTTTGCATGTTGTATTCGTGACTTTGAAACATACTAATGTGGATGCTGTTTGGCCTTGCATGATCCCCACCTGACTCATTTTTATCGTGTGTGTGGGTGTGTGCGGGTGGATGTGGGTGTGTGTGTGTGTGTGTGTGTGTGTGTGAAGCCCTCTCCTATTGGAAGTGTCCTGCATGGTCAATGTGAAAACAAAAAGGTTAAACTCATGCAGAGTGTATTGCTGCCACACTGCCATTAATGGTTGAAGTCCGTCAGACCTGCATAAACAGATAATGGATGTGTGGTGGGCATAAATAAGGGGTCCCACTCATGTGATACAAACCGGACATTTCATCTTTTCCAAAGCAGGAAAACTGCAAAAATCAGTCGAACAAGAGTGACAGTCTGCGACCACGAATGTATCGCGGTGCTTCGTGGCCACCTGGAGCAGAACGGACACTGTGGCCTTGCTGGAGCTGTGGGATTATTGGCCGCCTGGCCCTCTGCTGGTTTATCTGTCGCCGGGTCTTTCAAATGAAGGTGTCTGTTGAAGCTCCTGCCTTTTATTTTCATTCTTATATCAAAGTTAGTTGCTGGTTTGGGGTCAGGAAACCTCGCAATAGAAGCGTTGCGCCATCGCCCATATAAAGAATCTTGATGTGCTGGAGTGAACTGTCGTGACACGATGTTTGTCTCGTTTATGGCTGCACAGTTAAAAAGAGGAAAAGTATTCAAGTCAATTAACTAAAAAGCAGCTCAGCAGATGGTGGGCCAAATGCTGTCAAGGTGTCCTTTCGGTGATCGCATTTAAACAGTATTGTTGCATACCAATGATCGGCTGAACCCATGAAGCCTCTTCAAACGAGGTGCCTCCGACAGCATTACAGTGCGGGCTCACCAGGAGCGGCTGTCGGCGGCCTGAGAGCGGCACGACTGTGCTGAGAGCGCGGTGGCGTTGTTCAGGCTGCCCGCCGGAATCGTGCTCAAAGCGCGACGGCGCGCTGCAGCAGCAGCAGCAGCAGAAGAGACGGCTCCTGGAAACGATTCCCCCGGTTTTCGCGGCGGATCGGTCCCAGTCACTGACCTGAGTAATGGCGACGCTCAGCACTGTATTGTCCTCCGCCGTGTTGCCGTGGTGACAGCAGGAGAGGGTACCGGCATGCCAAAGAAAAGGTTCTGCGGAGAGTCGAGGAGTCACACACTCCCTGACCTTTCGGTCTGTGTGGGGGGCCGCCACGCCATTTATAGACACGCACGCACACACATTTGCAGCGTCACAGCGACAGGCTGCAGATTCTCGAGTTTTTGTCGAATCCCTCCCTCCGTCCGCTTGTCCCGGCTCTTCTCAGTGAGTGTAAAAAGCCTTCTTTCCTTATATAGGTTAGTAGCATTACACACTCCAATGACTGTAACTTCAGGTGCTGTCACTCACGGCTCTTATCTCGTTACCTAACTCGTACCCCTGTACCGGCCTCGCTCACCCTCGCCGAGGTCCGTCCTGCTCCGTCCCTCCCCGGACGGCACGACGGTGGGGTGACCTCTGTTCTCCGGAGCATCACACTGAGCATCTCCCGACCCGACGTGAACCACAAACTCTCAACACCCCGTTCACGTCCGCCGCTGCTTCCCTCCCAGCTCTGCCTATACCTCCCATTGTTTCCGGCTTAACTACTTTTTCTTCTTAACTTCTTCTCTTTCCTTTTTTTTTTTGGTATGTTGTGCTTTGAATTACATTATTGCGACAGCCAAAAGAAAGAAAATCCTTTTTTATGCACCGTTGTGTTTTTCTGCAGCTCTCAGCCTGTTAGTGTAGCAGCCCTGCTCTCCTTCAAAGCAGCTTATTGTGCGGGCGCCTCGCCGCATGTCTGAGTGGAAATTAGCAGGTGAGCTCCGACACGGAGACGGGCTGAAACACAGGCACTCCAATGAGTCTGGATTGTCTTTCCTCCCTCATTAGAAAAAGGGCAGTGGACAAAGCGCTCGGCCGGGCTGCCGTCCTTCTCGTCTGACCCTAATTCCCGTATGTTAAACACGATAAATGTCAGTCACTGAAGGTATAAATAAGATGCCAGCATACGTGACAGGCAGCATGGTGTCTTATCAAAGACTTGAGGCTCATTGATGCTCATAATTGGTCACAGACCTCCGGAACGCTGCATTCATTTCATCTTTATGGAGCCAGTGTTTCTGAACACAAGGTTAAAGGACTAAGGCTGAATACCAGCAACGCCGCAGAAAAGCAGCTGTTATTAGTCTTCATTTTCCTTCCAAGATGTTGCGACAACAACTGGCTGACATGTGCTGCAAAGTGCCAACATGGAAATCAGCAACAACTGCCTCCCTCTCTGTGGTTTTAATGTTCTGGCTGATCATCTGAGGTAATTAAAGTTGCCAGATCAGGCTCTGGGGTCTGTAGGTTGGTATTTGGATTCATGAATGAATTAGTTACTTGTTTCAGTTGGGAGAAATGCAGTTTAAGGCTTCTAGTTCACTGTCAGCTGAGCAGCGTGAAGGGTGGTGGTTTCGGTCAGCGTACACCAGCCGATCGAATTGTGCTCAGTCTTGGAGAGTTTCACTTGCACCAGTGGTAACCTGGAACGACCTCAGTTTGTTTTTGCGCTCCATGTCTCCACGGACTTCCCCCCAGTTCCATTACATCCTCAGCATCCACCGTATGCGTACCGTCCAATAACATGAAAACGTCCCTCCATCTTTCCTGACAGTGATGCCTCGTACTCCTAAACCCTTCAGGTCCTTTGCCAGGAAAGCCCCCCCCCCTGCCACTCTTTGTGTTTGCAGTGACTCCTCCAAAAAAAAACAACAACCTT
>JASSRZ010000053.1:1182423-1208182 GCA_032164315.1 Malacoctenus gilli | reverse complement strand
GTGTGTGTGTGTGTGTGTGTGTGTGTGTGTGTGTGTGTGTGTGTGTGTGTGTGTGTGTGTGTGTGTGTGTGTGGGGACGTACGCTGTGAGTTCTTTGTGAGCGGCTCCAAGAGATGGAGAGGGGGGATAAAGTATTCCCTCTATTACACTCAGCATGATGATGTTGGAGGAAGTGCTTGGCTGTGAAGACTTGTCTGAGGGAGTGTTGCTTATCTTCCATTAGACACATTACTGCCAACGTTGCCATCAAAGTGGAGAGACACACACGCTCGCGCACAAAGGCTGCGATTCAGAAACACACACACACACACAGGCGTGCTCGCACTTCTCCTGGGGAGGCACTTGGCAGGATTCATCTGTTGGCAGTCGCACTGAGGGAGAAAAGAGGTGGAGGAGGAGGAGGAGGAAGAGGAGGAGAAGGAGGAGGAGGAGAGGGGGGGGAGCAGCATGATGTATCCGTGGTCCAGGATCAGTCATTTGCAGGCAGAGAGGGCTCCTCAGCCTCCTGCAGGCAGCCCCATAATTTGGTGAAGTGTTATTGTTCCCCAGAGAGGCTTGCTGGTTTGTATTCGACTTTTTCCTCTCGACCTCAAATCACACGTTAGTTTGATTACTCTCTGCTCGCATTCAGAGGAGAGAGAGAGGGAGAGAGAGAGAGAGAGAGAGAGGGAGAGAGAGAGAGAGAGAGAGAGAGAGGGAGAGCGAGAGAAGCACTGTTCTTTAGGACGGCGCTATTAATAGTGCAGGCAGTGCCTCATCTCCCACCCTGCAGGGCATCAGGAAATTTAATCAGGAAACAAAAATGGAAAAGAAATTAAAAGCCCGTGTTGCATATATGTCTAAAGAATCCACCACGCACGGCACAGGAAATGTTCAATCACATTTAATGCTGCGATGAAATTACGAGACGGCCTCATCAGTCCTCTGCAGCGAGTTTTCCCATTGCACACCGCTGCGAGCGATGTCCGGTGTGTTCACAATGAAACATGCGGATCAGGAGCTTCCATGTCAGGTCCTTGGGAGGTACTCTGTTGTCGAGGAAAAGCAACAAAAATACAACCAAAGAATCAGATTCTGGAAAGAAAACAGCCATTTTATTGACCGTATAAGTCAAATGAATATAGTAAAAGTTTGCATGGCTCCACCTAACAATTTGCAAATCACTGAATCAATTTACAGTCTGTTATCTCAGCTGAGTGTGGGCTGGAGATAAAGACAACATCAGTCCTAGTACAAGCAATCACTCATCAGCCCTGGCTTGACGGGAGTAACAGGTGTCTGTCCGATGAGGAGACAGTCCACATCTGACCGATCCATAAAATCACCAGGCGATAGAGTTTGTTTATCGACGACTCAGCACGCATTTTTAACATGTGACCAGTTTTCTGGAACACACACTTGTTTTTTAGATATCTGAATGTGTTTCAATGATGAACTATTGCTCTATTTGTCATGTGTGATTACAGCAAGATGAATAATGATGAATCATCTGAACGTCCAAATCGTTTTTTAAAGCATTTTCCAAGTCCAGCTGTTAATGCGATGGCCACTTTAGCGACAGTTAGCTTTCGGCTGCTAACCCTCCTCCAGCCTCCCTCTCCATTCTTTCGGCATCAAGCGAGCGATTGATAGCGAGAAAGCAGAACTGCACTCAGCTCCATCTCTGCCATTAACACAGGCTGCAGCCACTCCTTTGTATATGTGACTCATTCATTTTTCAAATTATAGGTTACTTTCATTGCCTCACACACCCATCCTCTCTCCCGCTCATCCCTCACCATGGCAACTGTCTCTGAAGGACCCCATGCTCTGAAGAAAGTGAGTCCCGCTGTTCTATAGGCAGTGATGTTGTGGCCCCGTGTCAGTCCTTTGAAATCAACCCTTCACGTAATCAGCAGGCGGCATCCCACGACTTCAAGCATACGGGGGGGGGGGGGGGGGGGGGTGGCGACTGACTTTGAAGATGGCTTTAATGTGTTTGCTTCCCGCGCCGCCTTTCATGTGGCTGATATCGGAGCGAGCATTTACATTTTGATGATGTTCTGAAGCACTGTTTCAAGACGAGTGCGGGAACGCTGCATTATTTATACGACTCACAGTCGGTCTTCAGTGTCATTAGTATGTAGGGTTTTCTTCTTTTTTTTTTCCCTTCCGTCTTTTATCCAGTTCCCCTGAACCTCTTTAACCCTGTCAGCGGCACCAGCAAGCGCCGAGCTGCCGTACAGAGCTTTGTGATTTAATTTCTTGTTCCCGCCGAAGATGCCACAGATGTCAGGCCGCAATCTGGGGAGGGTGTATCGCATAGTAATGAGGGGGAAATCACAGAGAACGGGTTTGAAAGTGAAGGCGTGAAAAGCAGGGCGGGTTCACAATATTTTGCAAAAGGTCTGCAACCGTTTGGATCGACCGAATGAAATAGAGGGGTTTTTTTGAGCAGGTGTGAGCCGGCGTATCGGTTTAGGGGTACGAATTGAAGCCAGACCATCTGTAGCTCCAAAAACGAGACCCAACACGGCACGTCGAGCTATGAAAGCTAGAAATCGGACTCTGCGTTGACTCCTTCGTTCAACCGGAGGAGGAAGGAGATGATGTGTCAGCAATCTGGTGTTCAGGAGGGCAGCAGCCTCTAAACAAACAAACAAACAAACAAACACTATGGCAAAAAAACAAGCGGAAGGTGCAAATTTGGAAGAATGATAAAGCTGAAGTCGTCCACTGACCGCAACATCCAGTTCTGCCCTTTTCATTTGTTTTCCTCCTTGTTGGGATGACCTGAAAAAGCCCACAGCACACTGTATTACGAAGGACACAGCGCCATCTATGGAGGCGGAGCCAGCCTCACTTTGTGCAGCTCCAGCTCGCTTAATCGTTGTCCACAATCAGCAATTTTCAGCAATTTTAAGACATCAGCATTAGCATTGGCCTGAGATAAGCCGCTGGGTGGACAGACACCAGGTCACGCTGCTCTGGCGGTCGAGCTGCTGTCTCGACCGGCATGCAAACGTCTGAACTGAGGAAGCAGCAGAGTCGATTGGGTTCCGCCAGACTGGCACAGGTTAGTGCTGAGCTCCATGTGGGTTAATATTCCCTCGCAGGACTGATGGTATCGCTCTCTCTGTCAACAAAAAGATGAACTCCAACAGTGTGCGGAACACAATAAAGGTTTGACACAGATTGATCCGAAGTAAGAATACAGCTGCACCAACCTGCTGCACGCTCCACCGTGCTGCTGCTTTTTCATATCTGAGGGAAAATATAGCAAACGCGGCCACATTGTTTATTGGAAGACGATGCCAGACTGACTAAACACATCAGAGACGGCGCTGTATGCCACATCTGAAGACGGCTTAGCATGTGAAGCTGAGCAGATTTGGGAATTGTTCCAGACGGGTTAACATGCAAATGTGGAAAAAATATAGAATTTCCTCTCTGTTTTTTTTCCCCGAATAACCTCAATATTTCATGCCTGGAAGCGAGGCGCTTTTAATGCCGGTAACGAACGTAACGGCTTGACACGTGAAGCGGGGGGCTTTTTCAGGTGAGCATCTCTGTGACGATCTAAGAGAGTCCACTTTCATCCTTTTGAGCTGTTTGAAAACCCCCCCCACATACGGTATCAAGCTTTGAAACTTGCATTCATTAGAAAGTTAAAACAACACAGCCGAAGCAGCGAGGAATGCCATTTAGGCAGCCCTTCTGAGTGAACACACACACACACACACACACAAAGACGCAGCGCAGCACGCTCAATTATGTGTGCTGCCCCTGGCCATTTCTAGACAGGGTTATCCATTTCAACGTTTCTGCAGTGACCGGGCCTAATTACACCACTGTGGAGAGTCTCTCTCCTCCACAGCAGGCACAAATGTATATGGACACAGTGTGTGCACGTGTGTGTGTGTGTGTGCACGCACAAGTCCTGCCTGTGAAAGGCTCTGAAACTGGTAGACGGCGAACTGGCAGTGTTGCAATTAAGAAAGCTTAGGCCAAATTAGCCAGCATATGTGTGCAGCCGTTTCAAATGTTTGTGCGTGCGCACTCCCCTCTGCACGAATCTCGCCCGCCGCTCTTCCTCCTCGAGCCGGTCGCCAGCGACGCTCGTGACGCCCGTCTTTCATGTCCGGCCAACAGGCTTGCTGGCCATCTCGGAGGCCCCGTGTGGTATTTACAAAGGGCCGCCGAGTTGGACAGCTGGGTACCTGTGGGCAGTGCACAATGAAACACATCGAGGCACACACCACCGCGACGCCGCCGCCTCCTGCCCGGTGTGGCGGTGCTGCATGGAGGGCGAATGTGTTTTTCTCCGTGTGCTTTGTAATGGTTAGTTACACTGCAGATGACATCTGTGAGCGCAGAGTGTCCTGCAGAATTGGTCGCAGAAAATTGCTGCAATCATTTTCTGTTTGCTGGCACAATTCATTTCATAGCATCTGTTTCGGTCGTTAAATCCTTGAATATCTACCACATGTGGTTCTCTTTTTTTTCCTGACTAAATCTATAAAGCTGGCGAGTGGTTCAGTTGGAATTCTTTTCAATAAAGACATGAACCCTAGAAATTGTAAAGTTTTGTTAAGCTTTCTAGAATAATTACATGTTTGTGTTTAGATGGTCCATATTACAAATATCGACTTTTTCCAAGGCAGAGCCGTACAACTTTCCAAAGCTTTTGTTTTGAAGGTCCCTGATGTTTTAGGTTGGTTACAGTGGGAGTGTCCATTTGTGTTTGGCTTCACTGGAAAGTTTTACTCGGCTTTAGGATGTCGACAGCCTTTCTGACAGGCCAAATTCATCCACATTTTGACACGTCTGTTTACTGTGGGAAACTGCTTTGCTTCCTATTTTCATCAATTTAGAGGTCAAAACACAGTGTTGAGACCCAGAATTGAACAGCAGGTGGGAGCACTACCTGTGAACAAGACAGCATTGAGAAATAACACCAAGTCACGACAAGCTATAACTTTGTTAAATGTTGATTTTTTGCGAGAATTTAGTTGTGTTTCTTTGCTCGTCAGTTAAAAGTTGCGCTTCGACTGGACCATTTGGCCGCATGTGGCCCCAGAACTGAAATGCATCAGGGCGACTGAGTCGAGGAGCTTACAAAAATAGCCCGCGCAAGTCCTCCACAGCGCGGAGACGGCTGCCTCGGCACAGAACGAGCAGCAAAGCACCTTAATGCTGAAGGCCGTCCCAAACATTTCGCAGCTGAGACGTGCTGAGGACATTCTGTCACCACCGAGAGGGCTGTGGATGAGGCCGCTCAGCACTGTGCTTAACTGTCCCCTGGGTGGATTTCTGCCGGCATCCGGCTGTGCGGCTCACAGAGGAACAGTGTGGCCGCGGAGGGCGCCGCTCCGGATTGGAGCTCCATTGCCCCAAACATGACACCCTGTCAATGATGAGAGCGTGCCGCGTCTCTGGCTGAATTGCTACCAGAGGGGCGCTTTTAACCATGAAACCGCTCGCAGCCGAAGCCGTAACTCCAGACAAGGGATTAGTGATGAGAATGTGTCGCATAGCCAATCACCTTTGGACCCAGGGGGGAGGGGGGGGCCGCTTCGCCCAGGGATGATGCTTCTCCAGACACAGAAATCCGCCCGCGTCCTCTCCGAAGACTTCGTCTTCTTCTCCGGCTTCCTCTCGCCGCAGCCCCGCCGCAGTGCCTGGCGTTCCTCCTTTTTCAAGTGCGTGGTTTTTTTTTTTCAGTCACGTGTCTTTGGTTTCGGATGGAAGCATTATGCACGCCGGCTGCTTTGAGGAGTAAATGGCAGCGGCATCACAGGCCAGAAAATGTAATTTGTCCTTCTGTTGCTGCATCCTCCCACCGCCTCTGTGCGCTCTCTGTAGAGCTGCAGGGTGTGACTGTACGAGCTGCGCCGACTCATTAGAGTCTGCGGATCACTCGCGCTATTTTGATTTTTAAGGGGGAATGTTTGCACCACCTTTCACCCTCCCCTTTGGAAAACCGGTTAACTCAGTAACTGTGGACGCGGGTCGCTGCCACCTCAGGAAAAAACAAATTGCATGATAGAGCGATGTATTTGAACGCCATAACTACACATTTTCATTCGAAAGTGGCAAAGCATAATGTAAGAACTGGAAAAAGTTGAATGTTATAAGATGATCATTTAGATTTAAAGTTTTTAAGTTAAAACATGAGAGAAATTTTCCCTTCGTTGACAGTCTGACATCCTCAGGACTAATCTTGCAGTGTATCCTGAAGCTTTTATTGTCTTAACAGAATGTTATTCTCGTGTTTTTATCTATAAATGCATCATACTTCCATGTCGAACTTTTCGCCTTTTCATAATTGGTATATACTGAAAATAGAAGATTCTTCTTTCATTATTTCTTTTTTCCAGATGTGACATCGATGCACTTCTGCAGGTTTTTTTTTCCACCCTGTGAGGGGAAAAGGTGAATTCAGCTCGGCGTGCAAAAAAAAATAAAAAGAGCACAAAGCCTTGGTGCTGGGGTCTCCTCCGTGACCCTTTGTGTTGCACCGACTCGTCGGCCGCTCTGACTCATGAAGTGACTCACGGAGCTGCGAGGAATCTCAGCCTCGTGGAGGCGTGCGCGCGGAGAACGCCGATCTCGGAGACGGTGTGAGCGGTGTCTACAGGACCCGTAGGTGTTCAGATGCTGGCAGGTACTGATGGGGAAAAAAGGGGGCGCTTACAAAGTGTCGCTCATGATGTGACTAATGCCCCAATTTTTTTTTAGCTGACGCTACACATTGCCTTTTGTTATTGCTTGTCCCATCAGCACTGATGCTCTGTTGGTTTCAACACATTCACAAATTCATAGTTTGGAGTCCCTGGAGTTCGGAATTCATAGAATAATTTGAAAAGTTCACCAGAGACTTTGATGAAACTTGCAGGATGCGAGAAGTTTGGCACAAGAAACAAGTGAATAAACTTTGGTGTTGATCCAGTCGGCCTAAATATGGCATTTCTGTTGGATGTGGCCTTTTAAGAGAGTCCAGTGGGCGAGAGAAAGGTTCACAGGTGTCTCAGTGGAGGTTTGCGCTCCCCGAGTGCTTCCTGTTCTTGTTGATTCCAGAAATGTTTTGAACGAGTGAAAATAACATCTGTGCTACACATCCAAGTGATTTAATGGTCCGCTAGATCTTTGAAGAAGTTCATTGGAAAGCGCCGGCGTTCCAAGATGAAACCCCGAGCCTCTGATGAGCCGCGGCGTCTCGCTGTTGTCCTGAGCCGTGCGATACGTCGGGCTCATTAGCTCGACCAAATTGTGGCTTCGGAAAAGACAAACACCGTAGATGAAGCCTCCGTCAAACGAAGCCCGGCGTCGCCGCTGCAAATAGATTACAACTGAGGAGTCGTATTCCCACCGTCGGCTCTGATTAGCGCCGCGAAGACGCTGCTCGCGGCGTTTTTAGAGAGAGAGAGAGAGAGAGACGTTCCTGTGTGACAGCCCAGCGTCTCAGAGGACGCCTGATGTGTCGTGTCCCTATTAGATGTGACACTTCCCGCGCCTGTTATTCTTTTTTAATCTGCTGTGTCAAAGTCGTGCTCTCTTTTTGTTCCCCTCTTCTTCTTCTTCTTCTTCTTCTTCTTCTTCTTCTTCTTCTTCTTCTTCTTCTTTTCCTTCCTCTTTGTCTTTTCCTCACTCCCGGCCCGGCTGTGTCTCGCGCCTCCTTCACCTTTCTTCCTCTCTCTTTTTTCTACACGTGCCAAAGTGACGGAGGTGTCGCAGCCTTTGGGCCGTCGCACTTGGGTCAGACTTGGCTCTGCCACGTCACGGCTGGAGCTTTCTTTTCGCCACCGATTAATCAAATGCGATTCACACGCAGCCAAGTTCTCCAAAGTAGGGCAGGTGGCGCTTTTTTACCTCCCAGCAACTTTTACTCGCGTCTGACGCCCTGAGGTACTTCTCGAGTTCACTTTTCCGCCTCCCGTTCTCGAGGTAATGAGCTGCACGGTCGCAAATTGGCACCGCTTATCCGGGAACTAACGCTCCCCTCCTCCAGCTTTATGCTCCCAGTTTATCACGTGCATGTCGTCAGGACGGATTATGTTAAGCAAAATGTGTTATTTGGCATTTACGCCGAATCGGAGCCGGGACACCGCGGGCTGCCGCGCCCGGTAAAATGAATGGCGGCGTTATTTATGTTCCGGCTCGGCTATCGGGACACTGTAATAAATTGCGGCCCTGCCGGTCGCCCCACAAGCCCCGTTGTCACGCACGCACAGTCACAGGCTGTCCCCTGTCCACCCACCTCTCTGGATCACCTTGATTTCTCTTTTTTTTTTATTTATTCCCCGGCACAGGGGGAGCTTACTCTGCTCTCCTCTGGCGGATGAACAAAAGCATCGAACATCCAACCTGGAGACGCGTGCGAGCTGCGCGCAGGCCGACGTACGCGGCACTCAGTCTGCCTCATAGGCTTGAATACAGCCCGCAGCAGGAAGAGAACAATTATGTTTCCACTTAAAGAACTGTCGCTGGTCCTTTAGATGTACGATAATTCAGTCTAATAATGACCTTGGCCTCATGACCATTTGATCAATCCCCGACGCGTGCGTCCTTGTGCCGGTGTTTGGCTTCACTGTGATGTATAGTAGAATCAGACGTCCTCAGAAGCAGTCTGCTGTGAGATGCATTCCTAATGTACTATAAGTCAAATTTAGACATTTACCAGTGCAAGCCATAAAGCTGTCATCCCTGCAGCAAGTAAATGACACAATTGCTTCATGATAAGATTTAAAAAGAAAATGAAAAAAATCATTTTGTGTTGGTTTTTTTATCTTTTTTGGGGGTGAAGCGTCGCTGTGGAACTCGCTCGCCTTTTCTTTTTTTTTTTTTCTTCTTTCACTCGCTCGCAGCTATAATTTCCACCGCTTTTTTCCAAATGTCATTTCTCACAGAAGACGCTCCCCAATACGTCTGGCATTTTCTTGTTTATTGGAAGCCGTAACGCGGCGGAGGAGAGCGGAGGCGGGACCAAAGGGGGGGGGGGGGGGCGGCTGGCATTCAGCAAAAAGGCTGATTGGCCGCCAGCGCGCGAGGAGTGCGCGGCGCCGGGGCCGCTCGAGGCCAAATCAGCTCTCGACTGCTGTTTACGGAAAAACCACACCGAGCTGCAGTCAGGGATCTGCCGACGCACGGCTGCAGCTTCATTAGGCTGAATCGGCATTTTTCAAGGGGGGGGGGGTTTAAAGGCGTCGATGTGATGACAGAACCAAAAAGTGCCTCTAAATATAGATTTGCGGCTAATTTCTATACTGAGGCAGAGTCAAAGCGAGGCAGGCTGTCGTTCACTCGCATTTTCCTCTTTGCGAACACTCGCTTCAAATGACATGAAAGTCACTGAAAATAGTTAAAGTGGCTTTGTAAGGGAATTAATCTTCACTGTCTGATTTTGTTTGGGCAAAAGAGGAGTGTGAAGTGTGTTTACGCCAACCTTTTATCCCTTTCGCTGACAGCCGCACTCCTGCTTTCACGCGCTCTGCCTCGTCTCAACGCCGAAACCTCGTTTAATGTTTTATCGGCTCGCGCTGCAGGACAACTCACGGCTCAGCCAAGCAGAAGTGCGCTCTGGGAAATAGCGCTCGACAAAGTTTGGAGGAAGCGGAGCTGCGATTCGGTTGTCTGGTCGTCGCACTGTTTTCGAAACAACGCGGCGCAAAGAATGCGTTGCCATATGCAGGTTTGATCATTTGCGATCAGCATTCGTAGTGCGTCATTCGACGTCAGTGTTCCAGTGTTCTTCCTGCTCCGTTGGAGTCCAGCTGACGACAGCAAGAAGTGGCACAACCTGGTTAAAAGCAGCTGGAAATAACAACATGCTTCGAACGAAAGCTTCTTGTCTTCGGGGAATGAAATCATCAACTTGTCATCCGAGGCAATTCAAGAATAATGAAGTTTGCGCTAAAATAACTGTCACATCCTGACCATTACTGCTGCGGAAAGCCGAATGATGCTGAACAGTTCCTGCAAGTGAAGGTTTGTGTCGCGATGGAATTCGCCCGTTTTTCACGGAGCATCTTCCGTTTTGTCCGTGTTTTTGTGAATCCCAGCATGGCTGCATTGTGACCGACCCGACTGGGCCTCCGACTGGTTAGGTGACGCTGACGGTCGTAGCTCTGGTTTCCCCAAAGCAGATTTGCAGTGAGGCCAGCGTGTCCCTTGAAGTACTTTTCAAAGATGAACCGAAATCTATTCAGGTCCCACTCTCCATTACGGACCGGCTCGCCTCCCTTTTTCCCCATTGTGTACATATATAGATCTCTAACGAGGCTGTTGCCAGGGCAACCAGTGTTTCAGATAAATTACGACGGCACCGCTGCTTCGCCATGCACCCGTTTGTTCCAGATATTATTGTCAGTGCAGTTCCACTTCTACCAAACAGCATCACAACAATGGATTTGCAGAGCTGTGTCCTTCACTACCAGTCGACCCCGCCCCCTCTCTGTTTCCCCCACAGGCATAAACGCTTGCCACACATGCTAACACCTCCTACTTCCTGAGGATGCCACATTTCACAATTTAGTTTCACCACCTCTAAACATAGACATCGTCTCGTCGACGTGAGACTCCAAAACGCCGCGTCGGTGGTCCGGGTGGCGATAATTACCATTGTTTCACTTCAGCGTACGGCTCCTCTCAAAACAGGGCGTCCCTCAGTGATGTCTGAGGAGTCGACAGAAACACCACCAACACATTCCAGCGTCGTTTAATGCGTTCGGTTTTTCAGCCTCAGTGGTCTGCAGGGACACACGTGGAAACTGTGCAAGAACGTGCGAAGCCACAACAGTGTGAAATAGGTTGTTGCAGCTTTGAGTGTTTTTCAAAAGTGAATTGTCACGATTTTTTTTGGCTTGCTTATTTCAAGTACCAAGCAGCTTGTTCAAGTTTTTGGGGGCTTAGAAAAAGGCCAAAATATCTGATAGTGAAACAAGTTTTTAAATTTGCTCTTGAAATTAGACAAATAAAGATTTCAGCAGTCGTTTTGAGTTGAGATTTGCTTGGTTAAATGTTGTTGTTTTTTTACAGTGTAACACTGTGCCCTTGTGGGCCTCCTGATGACTTTGAATGAAGACAAGTTCGACGTGCTCACTGGAGGAACTGCAGTCAAGTTTTCATGAAAAACAGATCACGATGCTCGAGATTTGTTCAACTTCACCGAAGCAAAAAGTACTCGGTGAGATGTTGTGTTTTGCAGTGCATCAGAGTTCGATGCGCACGTGTCTCCCAGCACTTACCTACGGGTTTTGACGCCCCCCCCCCCCCCATTGTCCATCTGAGCATCACGGGAGACGGATGCCATCTCCTGTGCTCAGCATCCCCGAGCGTTAAAAACTGGACCGCGGCCCGCCGGCGTGTCTGCGCGATTAGGGGCGATTTTCTGCTCCGAGACGCGCGATAAACACGCCGGCGGCCGCCGAGTCACCGGGGCCTTTTCCCGGCGCCCGACACGTCTGACTCGCCCCCCCCTGTAAGCGGACGCGCATTTGTCTTCCCTGCCAGCTCACACGCCTCCGTCTTGCGAAGTATCAAGTCCCCCCCCCCCCACCTCCCCCGACACTCGCCGTGTCTCCGTGTTTGATTACATTCATTCGGTGATGAAGCTAAGCGGCAGTCTGTCCTGTAATCTCTGTCATTCATCACTGTCAGCCTTAATAGAGGCAGAGAGGAAAAGGAGTGTAAGGGAGCCCTGTTGGTAAACCTCCTGTGACTGGCTACACATCTGCTGGTGTGTTTATGGGCCCGTGCGCACTCATCGAGCCCCCCCGCCCCCCCAATTATGTGCTGCCTTTAGGAAAAAAACCCCAAAGAAGCCTGTATTGTTTTTCTAGGTCAGTTCATGAGAATATGGTCTTTCGTGAGCGTCGGAGAGCCGGCGTTGGACGCCCGGCGCGGAAAGGTGTGAGCGCGTATGAAGGTGCGTCCAATGAGCCCGTTCACTCATTTATCCGAGCTGTCAGCTCGCCCCACGAGATCCTCGCTCGCACAACAGCAAGCTGCAGGGAGGAGGGAGGAAGGGGGAGGACGAGGAGGGAGAGCAAGAGCATAGCTGTGGTGGAGGAGGAGGAGGAGGACAGAGGGGAGGAGGAGGGAGGTGTGATTTGGGTGGAAGGGAATTTCGCCTTCCCCCTTGCCAGACACCGAGGCTCGCTTCCAGCTGTCCTGTCTACCAGCAGCACCCCTCCCCTCCACTTCCTCCTTCTCCTCCTCCTTCTCCTCATCCCACCTCACCTCACCCCCCCTTCACTGTTGCAGCCATGTGCGCCTCCAGCATCGGACACAAAGGCTTTCACAGCTCTCGCTTTTAGCAGCTGGGAGATAATGCGAGGCTCTCATGGCGCTTTTGTGAACGGCGACGCGCTACTTCCCGACGCGGCGCTCTCGGCCTGCGCCGCATGAAAGAAAAACGTGCGTCCCTGACATTCAAGTTGTTTTTCTCCAAAACATCCCTCCGAGGGAACGGACCGAATACAGACGTTCAAGACGGGAGCCGCGGCGGTGATGACAGGCGGATTCATCCGCAGCGCCGAGCTTTTCGTCCGACGCACAGGCTGAGATGTTGTCTCAGATTATTTAGGCAGATACATGCAGAGTGGACACAAAAAGAATGCTGTGAGAGTACAGGTCGCGCTCTGGAAGAGTATCTGATCGGAGGCGACAGACTGACTGGATCTGGCAGGCTCGGATGTTAAACAGCGTGATGGCATATGGAAAGAAAGTGTTTCTGCTGCTTCGGGGCAATCGAAGGGGGGGGGGCAGAGCGAGGACCCCGCCGTCGACTTTCTCAGCCCGTTCCCTGACTCGGCAGGTGTGAAAGTGTTGGCCTGCCGCCAGGCCGGCGCGGCTGACAACCTGTAAGTGTCTGTAACCTTCCCCCATTCGGTGGGCAGCCCGAAGCGGGCCGTGATCATCGGTCAGGGAACGGAGGTTGGGATTGCTCTGCAGACGAGGAGGAGGAGGAGGAGGAGGAGCGGCTCCTGTAGTTTTCAGCCCGGCCCTGGTTCCATTCAGGGTCCAGCCGGGCAAGCCCATACGGGACACAAGCAGCAGCTTTCTTGGCTTTTACCCAAAGCTTTCATCCGTCCAAGCAGACCTGGGAAGCACTGCTTTTATTTTGAAGGGCCCTGCTTCCGTACCCGACACTTGATCACTGTATGTGACCTCTTAGAAGTCGGAGGTATGACACGGATGAGCGACATGCCCCCCCCTTCCAGATACCCCTTGATATGGAAAAAGCACAGACGAGCAACCGGACCGACTGCCGCAAATCTGCATGCCCACCCCGTCACAGCTTTCCCATCACCCTGCCGATGTCAGAGTTTGTCAAAGCTTCACTCTGCATATTTTGTGCTCGCAGAGTGTCACGCAGGGGTGTCGAAAATCTTGTTTACGCTGTAAATGCCAAGATAATAACTCACTGTGCGGCTTCCTGGTGATCTCTTTGTTTGTTTGCTTCATTTAAGCTCCAGAAATGATTTAGTTTTTCATCAGATGCTGGAAACTGATTACTCAGCAATTTATACATCTGCGTATATATGCTGTGCAGGGACATTCACACCGAGTAAGAAACAATGCGCATCAACATCTGGTTCAATTCTGTGGCTACGAGAAGCAATCTGACGTCATTAATTGCGTTTTCCAGATGTTTTCCTCAAATATTCTTATTCAATTTCATTTTATATTCCAGAATTTCTTCATAGAATTATTCTGCCACTTTAATCAAGTGAATGGCACATTAACCCACATCACCTGTATATGCAAAACACCCCCAAAAAAACAAACATCCTTACCCAAATGGTAAATTTTCAAAAGACTCAAAGTAAAACCCTCAAAGTATTTCGACTCCGCTCAAAATAAATACATGTGGGTGTGTGTACGGTAAAAATCATACAGAGGATTTACAGATTTAAGCAGATGGTTTTTCCTTTGTTTCATTTTTTTTGGTTGATCTGAACGTGTCAATCTATGAATGAATTATGCTGTATTTTCTTCTTGTGCGTGCGTGCGAGTATAACATCTCATCGACCAGCGTCCCTCCTACTCACTCGGCGCCGTGTTTTGTGGCGACAGGAGCGGGATGAAACAACAGTTGTTATTGCTCTGTTTGTGTGCTGTATTTACAGACCGTCCTTCCACTCAAATAAAAGCAGCCTGAAGGGTTTTAGCAGGATGAGATAATGAGAAACAAAAGGACGTTGGTGCATGTACACATTCGCACGCACTAATTTGCTCAACAATTGATTATCTCATCCATGTACAGGGGATACATGTGGGAGAGCAAATCACAGATAAGAATAATTGAAACGTGTATTAAGTTGAAAAGGGAAAGGGAGAAAAGGAAAGTGTGATGTTACAGGAGCTTATGTGGGGGAAAAAAATTAAAATTGAATGCTGAATGGCATTTGCAAATGCAAATAAACATGTTTAACAAATCTCCCAGAAGCTGTGTACGAGCGCTGGCTCTCCCCGTGTTCAGCATTTTTAATGACGCCGACGCTTTTCTTGAGAAATGTCCAATTGAGCTCCGAGCGATTGGCTTCGTTTCACCCTGTAAAATAAAAGTCCTATTAATGTTTTTTTTTTTTTGTAATAGACCCGAGAGCCGCCGGGTTTCGGAGTGAGTGACGGGCCGTTTCCGGTCCCGGAGAGGCGTCTTCCGTCTCCGGGCTCAGGTCTGGCGGGGTGGGAGCCCACCTCCGGCGTGGAGCGCGGACCGCGGGAGAGTCTGTCTCTCTCCCCGCCTGCTGCCGGGCGCTGGAGAGGATCCTCCAGGGTGCATTAGAGAGGGTAGGGAGATTAGATACAGAGTGCTGATAGCCCCCCCCCCCCTTCCCTTTCACGTCTCCACTCTGCCCTGCCCCAGAGAACAGGCTGGTTCTTTCAGGAAGAAAGATGCTCCTGGTTGTGATTTCCGTGGGCCCAGGCCTTTTATTCTACCTCCTCCTGCTCCCTCTGACTTTATCGCCTCCTCCACCTCCTCCTCCTCCTCGTCCTCCTTCCCTGGAACCGATCCCCCCGCGTCATGCACTGCACTGCTGCAGACCGTCATCGTGCCGGGGACTTTAAATGCTGTCATTTCACCGAGAAGAAGGGGGAATTGGGGCTGCCGGGCGGCTCAGTCGTCGGAGTATTTCGCCGTCTCGCCCGCTGCAGAGCCGCGGCTTGCGTCTCCGAGCTTTCCTCGGCAGCCCCGCGCGTCTGCGGGGAGCTGCTATAGATTCACCTTGGAGATGGCTTTATTGATCGCTCTGCCTCTCGGGGCTGAGCTGCGCGCGCGTCAAATTTATTGACGGATTGTTCGGCGAGGTGTTTTAATTGCTGTGTTTTCGCACTCGGCAGCGGCGGCAGCAACGGAAGTGGAGGCTTCGGGGAGGAGGAGGAGGAGGAGGAGGTGGCATGTGGGGAGAACTACTGCAGGGCACCAACAGGAGCCTGACAACACGGGCGGCTGAAAGCGGGCGAGGATGTAAACGCCGTCAGATTCAGAGTGAGCTGTGAGGGTATGTCATCCCTCACCTCGGTTATTAGGCCGCCTATGTATAGCTGATTGATTCCTTTGTCTTCATGCAAAGGCAATCACTCGCTTTTTTGTGGCGGCTGAAATGTCTCTGATTGGAGCTGTCAGCTGCAGGAGGGAACGCTGTTAACGGCACTTGACATTCGCGCGGTTTCATTTATTTATTTCAGGGCTCCATGCTTGGATTTCAATCGAGTCATTCCTGCCATGACGCGATGAATCTTGAGACATCAAGTGCGTCTTGAGCCTCTTAACATGAACATATATTGCATGCGAGGACCCAGAAGCGTCCCCCTCAGAGTGAGACAACAGTGTATTTCACCCAGCCACCTGCAAGTCTTCAGAATCACGTGAGTGTGAAACGTGCTGCGGTGGCCAAAAGGCCAGAGCTAAAGACGACGTTAGTCAGAGAACAAGCAATCATGACACCGCTCACCACGATTTGTCCGTCCAATTATTGCCTTTTGGCTGATGCGCTGAGTTTCTTTGGCGCGAGTCAGACATTGTGTTTGTTTTTCGGGGGGCGTTTTTGTTGTTCGTGAACGGCTCCAGATTCCTGACAGCAGGCGACGCCGCTCGCTTCCCTCACTGTTGCGGGTACGCCTCCCCCACGCTCGGGCGTGGAGGAGCCGATCGGATCTGAAATTGGATTTCTTTATTTGCACGGGAGGTCCCTCGTGATCGTCTGGAATTTGTCAGTCAAACCGGTCAGATTATCCGCACCGTGTGGAAAAGCCGTGTTAAGCCCCTGACAAATAGCAGGAGGGGTGTCACCGGGAGCCTTTTTTTAAAAAAATTTCCACCACAGAACTTGGAGAGGCTGAGAAGCAGGCTTAAGAGCACGGGGCTGTCTTCTTCTTCAAAACGGCGTCCCTTAGTTTCGCTCCACCGGCGTTCCCGCTGTTATTCTGTCGGGGAAACACTCCAATTGGCGTTGTTTGAACGTCTGATGAAAGTCGGGAAGTTTTGTGGACTTGCGAATGGGCAGCAAAAACTCACTCGTGCCTTTTCCTGGAGTGACTCCATTTGTGGTCCCTCATTAGTGGGAAAATAAAAGAGCGCAGACGAACCAGAGCGGCGGATCGCGCGCGCTCAGACGGGCCCCGTCTTCGGGCTCGCTCGGGCTTCAGGCTTCCGGCAGGTTCTCTCCGCAAACTGATGGCAGCTGTTTACCGCCAAACTGTTTAGGAGCTCATTATTAGAGCATGAAGCTTGTTATGAGGCCGTGTGAGAGACTCGTTACCCGCTAATTATTTCGGAGGAGCTGCCTGGCAAAGCCGGGACGGGAGCAAGAGGAGAGCGACGCCGGCGCGCTTAAAAGCGCGACGTGGACGCGGCACACGTCGCCGGGGGAAGGCGCGTGGAAGCTGTCAGGCACTCCGGCGTCTTTACTCAGGGAGAGACTCGGTTTGGTGTAGTTTGTTTTTGGATTTTACGTTCAATTTGCGGCTTTTTGGATGTCGATGGACGGATGGATTTGCAACCTTCGGATGTGATTTTACGAGCTAAACTAAAGACGCGCTGCGTGAGTGATGAAACGATGGAATATCCGACATGATCTTGTGAAAGGTGACTCACTGTTCCGCTTCCTTCAGCCGTGAACGTCGCGCAGTGACGTTATATAAACTGATGCCTCGTCTCGAGTGACAGACAGCAGTGTTATGGTAACATATCCAAAGCTTTAGGTTGAAAAATGGCAGCGTGGTGCGTTTTGCGCAAGAGATCTGGGAGTTAGTTGTATTTTTTTTTTTTTACTGTTTCAATTTGTAAATGTCCTAATGGTGCATCGCTGTAGGAGGCATCACCCCCCCCCCCCTCCCCTTCCATTTGTAAAGGATGAACCAGCGCAGGCGACGGTGGAGCGATAAGAGAGAGAGAGCAATGGAGCGCCTTACCTTAACACTTAGAGGATTCGACCAGCTCTTATCGCAGGTGCCTCTGAGATACTTTGGTGTCATTTCAACCCTTTAGGAGCCTTCCTGAGCGGGGAGGGAAGCGGGAGGAGGAGTGGGGAGACAGGCGGTGCGTCAGAGAGGTAAACAAAACAGGCAGGAGCAAGGCAAATACGCAGGAGGGCTCCGGTACAAAGGGATTCTGGGAGCTGTACGGCGTGCAAAGGGGGCCGCTCGGCTGATGAAACGCCGGCGAGTAAAAAAGAAAGAAAGGGAAAAGAAAAACAAAGTAGGAAGTAACACAGAGAGAAACACAAGCGGCGTGTGTGTGACTGCATGATGAAAAAGGGAATCATCAAAAACGAGCTCGGCGTTGTTGGAGTCGGCTGACGGATGTGACGTGCCCTCGTTTTTTTGGGCAACGGCGCTGCTGTACCTTAGTCGTTTATATTTCACACTATAAGTCCCATGAAGCGATTAGACAAGCCAACGCTGCTCTGGCAACATTCAAACAACTGTAATTAAGAGCCATTAGGACTCATTTGATTAAAAAACAGACACCGATGGTTTTTTTTGCCTGTTCCTGGCTTAGCCGGTGCCGAGGCGGAGACGACGCCGACCCCTCGCTTGAAACCGACGGGCGTCGTCCCGTGGGAGTCTGGGGGGCTTCTTCGCTCCCTGGCGAGTCTGAAAACACGCACTTTAGGTTCGTAGGCGGTTGCTGAAATGACTGCGCGGATGGATGCGTGCGTCGCCGATTGACTGTCGGTGCGTGTTGGCCCTGCGGAGTGGACTGCGACTCCCGAGGGGATGACGCAAACTGTTGAGCTGGGTCCCGAATTGCTGGAATCTGGGAACGTGTCAAAACTGCTCTTACTATTTACAAACTTCACTCGATTGATACTGCTGCACTACTATGCATTTTATCTCTTTTATTCAGGCTTTCAAATTTGATAATCTTATCGGTGATAGGGGATTAAAGTAAAAAACAAACAAAGGGGTTTTATTGTGGGGGTTTTTTCGCATGGTGAAGCAGCAGCTGAATAAAAGAGGGGCAGCTGTGCGCTGCATCCTCAGGAGTGTCCCCATTGTAGCCTGCAGTTTGGCTGTCATCAGCATGTCTGCTCTCTAAATGTCAGCTCCTGCCTCAGTGTCCGTCTTCTGCCTTGACTCCTCGCTGTTTCCTTCTTGTCCCACGTCGCGTCTCAGCTTCTCTCGACACCTCCAACCAGCGCTTCCTTTCCAGGACGATTTTTTAACTCCTTATCGAGAGTCGATAATGTCCACAGGGTACTCGTATACTGTATATATATATATACACATGTGGGTGTGACTGCTCTGTACAAAGTGTTGTGCCTTCTTCCCTCCTCCCTGTAGGCCCACATGACTTTGCAGATAAAAATAGCCGGTGAATAGATCATTTTGCCACCTATTGTTCAACGCTGAAAAATTCCCAGCGAGGATTTAAGTTGTCAAAGCAGCAGAAAAGACGGTCGCGATAAAAATACACCAAGCCGAGCAGATGAAGGGAGAAATAGGCCATCTTTATTGACAGGTTTACAGACTCCAATGTAGGCGGGCGTGTACATTGGAGTATCAAAGCGCTCGCGAAACGTTATCGGAAGATATTTTTACCCCGTTGTTGCCCGTCGTGGCAGGCGCCAGGTGTCGATAGTTTGGTGCCGGTACGTAGGTGGTTCTGCCTCCTACTGTTACTGTTCCCGCCTGAAGAGAGGAGCAGACTGTACACCTTCTCGCAGGATGCATGACTGTACGCCTCGAACACGGGGACAGAAATAGCCTCTGCTCAAATCCTGCATTTCGTATTGTTCCAACGGGAAGACTCAGAGCCACACCAGCAATGTGGTCGCTGGACGAGCAAAGCAGAGGCCGGATGAGGCGCATCGATTGCATTTGGTGGAAGATTTCTGAAAGGCGCTTTGACACAGGAGAATAAGCTATTCCTGCTCGGAGGTCGGCTCCCGTTGCAGGGTTGTGGACCCTTTAGGCTGCTCAGGAAGCTGACCTCCTGTAGGAGCTGGGAGACTCCCACCTGATGGCCGTTGGTGTCCGTTCTGGCCGGCACACTCCCTTTGTATGTGGCGCAGAGCGCTGGACCAGACTGTGACCTGTGCAGAGGCAGCTTTTATCTGAGAAGCCTGCTTCTCTGCTTGCTGCCTCTGCTGCCACTGAGTCCAGCGCTCTGTCCGCTGCCGGTTGACATCAGCCTGCTTTTGTTTGAGATCAAGCGCTGGAAAATAGCAACAGAGCAAATATGAGACGTAAAGACTGAACTAAACACTGGAAATGACCTCAAATTAGGTCAACTGTGAGCACAACAATGCTGCAAGTTCATTTGACTTGGTCACAAACCACCAAATCAAAACTTGAAGATTTGGAGGCCGACCGTCCCACAAGATGCGATTGTGTCTGGCTCGGATGTGACTGTTTGCTGTGATGTCTGATGTGAGGTGTCCAAAGGTATTGTGACCTGACATCAGGGAAGTTTCTGCAGTGTGCCACTTACTGGTTCGCTCGCTCTCCTCCTGGGATCTCTGAACCCTTTATATATTTAAAGCTAAAACATCACTTTTGCTGACATCTTCTGTGACGCATCAGAATCCCTTTACGAGTAACGTAGTATTCACTTCATCCTCACACTTGTATGTAAAATGACAAGCTCTGCCTCAAGCACAGTCGTCTCAAACTGCACCGTTGTACAAGCGCGCCATTGTTATTCTGAATTCTGCTCTCATTGTGTTCTTGTGAGGACCTAGTGGCTGAGTGATGATGTGGTAATAATTTCTCGTGCAGAGGTGGCACCTTTGCCGTGTTGAATCACGGTGGGTGGGGTGGGGATTGGGGTGGGGATGGGGGGGGGGCATACAAACCTGCCGCGTCCTTGGTGTTCTGGCTGAACCCTCTGGCTCAGGGAGCCGTGTTCTCCTTTTAACCTTTTTCATTTGATTAAGAGGGAAAACAGTGTTTGACCCGCGCTGCGGGGGAGGCAGGCAGGCAGGCAGGCAGGCAGGCAGCCGGGACTGGGGCCAGAACGGCAGGAAGCTGAGCTGGAGTGGAGGAGCTGGCACAGCCAAGGGTGGTGAAGGTCTGTACACACACACGGAGCGACGAGAAGCGTGTGTTTTCATTGTGAGTGTGATAAAATTTGTGTCTGGAAGTCCTAAACATAAAGGCACATGCACGAGCTCCTCTGTGACAACTCTAATACACAACATACCAAAATACTACAGGTTGCCACGGGGATAGGAGTTGCAATATCAAGCATCCAGTGGTCTCAAAGGGCTTGATTGTCAGTCAAGCTTATGTTTGGATTGCGACAGGAAGCACTTAGAAGGAACAGGTGATGTAGGCACTGGTAGAACATGCAGACTCCACACATTCAGCCCGCAGTTACTGCAAACTCCTGGTTTTTGTCCTGTTGCTTCTGCAGAGCATTCATCACGACCAGTAGGAGGGCCTGCATTAAAACCGCACAAAGTACAGGCTTCTCCCACCCTTGTGAAACACGGCGTTACTCTTTTCATCGGGAGACACCCCGCGAGGACCTCACAGGCTTCTCGTTTTGAGCCTGATAAAGGGATCCAAAGTACAAAACGGCTCCGAGCCTCCCGGTCCCCCTCGCGAAGTCACTTCGCTGGGACCGGCGCACGCTTGTTTGGCTCCCAAATTACCGCTCCTGTGTTTGTTAGTGTGATCTGCTCAACGCGCACGCCGTCAGCTGCTGGCGCCGTCGCCGCGAATGTTGCAAAGCGCCGCTTCGGAATCCGAGGGAAAACTAAGAAAAACCCTGACACCATATGCCCACAGCAAAGCCCGTAATGCTGCAAACTCCTGAGCACACAAAGTTTCCATCTGCTAATCTGAGATAAGACTGCGCACTTACCATACACAGGGGCGCAGCTTCTTATGTACTCCTCGCAAGGATTTCTCAAATCTAAAGTAAAAAGACGACGCAGCGCGTGTGGGAGCAGACGCGTAAGTCCCGGCGGCGGCGGCGGCGCGTCGAGTCCCGGAGACGTGCCCTCGGATTGGATTAAAACTGGGGGGGGGGCGGCTGCTCCTGCCGAGCCCGACCCGTGACCTCGCTGTGGCGGGGAGCGGGAGGGGGGGGCCCGACTCCTCGCTGTCACGGCCGACCTCTGCGAGAAGCAGGAGTCGCGCGGCACCGCAAAGGAGGCGCTCCTGACCGCGGGCTGACTGACGGACTGATCCTTGCATCTTCCGCCACACGTAATGAGTGGCCCGTGTGTCGCAAAATAAGCAGCTCAGTCAGTTATCTGTGTGGCTAATAGCGAAATTAGTCTTGTAATTAAAATATAATTCCACTTAGCAGAGGTAAAGCCGACAGCACGGCAATGTATCCTTCTCCTTCTGAGAGAGTAACAGAGGATGCATATACATCAGCCTAATTACCATTATAATGGGAAGTGAGTCACATTACACTCTAGCCACTTCCTCGGCTGCTCCGGGGCCAGTCGGAGGAGACTGAAAAAGAAAAGAAAGAAAAAGAAGAAGCTCTGGAGAGCACCGTGCACCGCGGCCCCCGCGCGCCACCAGCCTCCTCGCACGCTGAGCGGCATTGACATTCAGAGGCTGGCGCCGCCGGCTGCCCGATCATGATGGATTCAGATGGAGAGCAGAAAAGGCAACGGAGAGGCTCAGTGTTGCCAGAGCTGTTACGGATGAAAAAAAAAAAAGAAGAAGAAGGAGGAGAGATGACTGTTGCAGCGGTGCGTTGTGGCGCCGAGAGCGAGGCCGGGGTTGTGCGAGCCGCGGGGCGAAATGCACGGAAGCAAATGCATGACGGGGTTTCTCAATATTCTTGTTAGGCAACTGTGAAATAACATGTGATTGCTGGAAAAGTGATGCATTTGGGGTAGGGGGGGCGTTTGTGCGACATGTGCGAGCAGGAGGCCAGGAGCGAGGAGCCGGAAAAGTTCTGTGCGGATTTTCAAAACGCGTGGGGTTCGCATTGAGTGCCTGGACAGCAGCGGTCCTCAGAGGTCCGGCCATTGTCCGGCTCCAAATGGTGGAAGTGGAAGCCAGCGTGGGTTCATTTCTACCTCGCACTCTTACTGTGAGGTGACTGGAACCCCCCCGGTGACAGGAAGCGAGACAACAGGAGGACCCTGTCATGGCCCTCCATACAACGTCCTCAGTTGGGGGGTGGGCAATTTCCTCCACTTAATGTCATTGTGGCTCTTCGGAGGCATACATAAGGCCCGATCTCCCGAAAGCTCGCGTGTTTAAGAAGGAGCTCAAACTTGATAGTTTTGCGCGAACCGCAGTGGAGGCTGATCGCGTTTGCCTTGATGAATATGTAAATTCGGGCGGTTCTGCCAGCTCACTCGAAAAGAAAAAAAAAAACTGGGAGGACTGTATGCGAGTGATTCATTTACCGCGCGCAATGCGATTTACTACAGCTGGAAGCTTTACCGCTTTTTGGAAAAGAGATGCAGAGCGGCGCTGCGGCAGAGGTGCCGTTAGCCTGAGAGGCTTCGATCAGCCGGATCCTCGCTTGTTTGACTTCAAGGCACTAAAGCTTCACCTTTTGACGCCGCTCTCTGCTTCCGCCTCCTCCACGCCTCTTCCTCTTTTCTCCGCTCGTCGGGACAGACTTTTACAAATTTCAACGGAGGTGCATTTTGTGTCTTTCTCCAGCAGATCTTTTCTGTTGAGCATTCTCACTGGTCTGCGGGTTCATGTCACGCCATGACTCACTGGGGTTTGATGTGTCTGTTCTCCAGCAAATACTGGCACGAGGCAGCAGTGCAGAGTCGGGGTGCATATTGAAAAAAGTCTTTGGCAAAGGTTACGAATCCATCAGCAGGGCGATATTGAGGCTCAGACAGTTAATATAGAGGCTGCCTGCAAACACAGAAGCTCGCAGTATTGTCTATAATACAAATAACACGAAGAAAACGCTGTTATTTTCACTGTACGTACATATAGGATCAATTTGTAACTGCAAATCGTCCACAGCAGTAAATGTGTGTGAGTTTGTCCTCTGTCCTGGGTGTGAGCTGCCATCAGCTCAGGGACCCTCTGTGATCCTTCAATGAGAAAAGTGCCATTGAATATGAATGAAAGAATGACACTGAAGAAACCTCCACAGAAGGACTTAGTCCCTGTTCCGAAGGTGTCTTGCAAGAAGTCTCGACCTGAGGGTTTGTTGTGTGTATTCAGCAACATGTTACAAAGATGAAATTAAGAACTGGGCAGAAAATGTAAAGGTCCTGAATCCTTTTTAACATATTCATGTGGCAAAACCTCCATTTGTCGGACTGCAATTGGCTCCGAAGTTTGATGAACGAAGGTCACTTTTCCTGGATGTGTTGTTTTTTCCAAGCATTCTGAATAGCTTGACCCAGGTCTCCAACCTGGGGTCAGGGACCCTGTTCAGGTGGGTGCCAGAGGTCACAGGGGGCCACCTGCAGCTTCGCCTCAGGCTACTGGGAGAAGTGCAAATTAGATCTGAACTCACTGTGTAAATGATGTGAGGACACTTTCCAGGATCTAAAGCTGCGAAACTACCCATTGCTTTTAATTTGAAGGCTTGTGTTTCTGTATATTTGTGATATTGCAATCCAAAAGCAAAAAGATTAAGGAGCCACTGATTGAGGAAGACATTTGTGCGATCTATATCAATAGGTGTTGCAGGAAGTGAGGAAGTAAATCTTCACCACACAAGAAGAAAGAAGATCAAACTTCAGCTGTTTCCTTGTTTATCACGCCTGTAATTGTCACGTTATTTCTCACTTCCGCCGCCCACTGCAGCTCTCTGACACCCCAAACACTGTCCTTCACCACCCCCGCCTTCCTCTCCTCTCTCCGTCTCACCCACACGCTCAACAACCCCCCCCCCCCCAACATCTTAGTTTTCAAACACACTGAGCGCAGCGTTCTTAAACAGCCGCTCAATTCAATCCCTGCTGATCATTTGTTTTCCTGATTGGAGCACAAAACACGCACGCACTCACCATTGCGAGTACTGTACATCAGCCCCTTCGCATACTCACCCCCCCTCCCCACTCTAGCCCATCTCCCACGTCTTCTCGTGGTAAATGGGCTGACGCGGGGGCCGACTCCGCCGCCGCCGCCGCCGCCGCTCTTGTGGCTTTCGGAGCGAGTCACCCGAGAGCCTTCCGCTGTTTATCTGGGAGATAATGATAATGCTCGGGGCTGAGAGGACCCGACTCGTCGCAGTCTTTTATGGCCTCAACAATGGCAGCGTGGATATTGGAGCCGGCTATTAGGAAGCGACGCGGCACTGGAGCATGTTCGAGTCATTATCATACGAGAATCAATGGCGCGTAAAGATTCCCGAGCAGCGGAGGATAATTAAATTTGGCGTGATTAAATGAGAGATCTTGGCTGTAATTTGTCTTAATTCTTACAGTAAAGGCCGTTTTTGAGGTATCAAACAGGTGTGAAAATAATGAGAAATTTAAAAAGATGTTTTTCTAATCAGATCAGATCTGCATCTGCTGGGAGCAATTGGGGCTTTTCACGGCGCGGGAATTATCCTGCCTTTATCATAACAGACCGCCGGTGTCATTTTCTGGTGGTCTCCAAATGCCCACAGCGAAAGACAAATAAAGGGAAAAGAGTGCGTTTCTGGCTGCACGTCTAAGTGGGGAAAGACAGATTATCCTTTCAGGGAGGAACTTCACGGGCTCTATCTCTTACGCAGCAGTTTTTACGTCTCCGCTTTGAATATTATCTGCAAGCGCGAGGCCGTGGGCATTGTTCCTGGCCCCGGCTGTGTAATGTCAAATCGATACCCCGGCGCGTTTCGGGTTTCACAAATGAAAAATACAAGCAGATTTGATCAATGTACAAGAGGGATGTATGACTTGAGGCTTGTAGCGCTCGCGTAATACAAGACGGATCCATAGCGCCGGGCTCGCTGGTTGAACGGGAGATTAATCTATGGGCCCAGATGGAAATCGGCGCTTCGTCGGCACAGGTTTGACTCAATGTTATCGACTTAATAAGCCAGACGAACTCTCGCGTACGACCGCCAGGCAAAGGTTACGAGCACTTCAGCTCTGCCGAAGGACTCGGCAGGAAGTGATGTGTCACTTTTTTCTCCAGAGCGGCTTTGTGGCGTGAAACGAATGAAGAATGTTTCTTTCGTGAGGAAAATCAATCAAAGCTGGTCATAATTAAGCCTTTTGTGTGACAGGGTGAAACTGGAGTTGTTTTAATCAGCTTGTCAATACATCAGGGAATAGAAAGCTGTGTTCAGAGTCCGACACATCCAATACTGAAAAGCTGCAGCTGTTCTTTATGCAGTTGTTGTTCCAATTTATTAGGCAATAAGTATGAAACAGACTCC
>JASSRZ010000053.1:1165297-1182323 GCA_032164315.1 Malacoctenus gilli | reverse complement strand
GTGCCCATCAGGACACGGCGGTGCAACCTTTGTGCAAAAGGTTAATTCCCGGGCAATAAAGGAGGTTTGATAACAGAGTGCTGCAGGTGTGAGTCCCGGACCTGCAATTTGGCCAGCATGGGAGTGCATCCGCTTCCCCCCCATCAAGGTCACGGATCCACCTGGTTGTTTTCCCCCGAAGCCCCTCGAAGCAGTTTTGAATTTTAACAACCCCAGGGAAGGCAAAGCCTCGGGCCCCCGTCGTGCCCCCCCCCCAAAAAAAAGGGGGATGCGGGACCCCAGGTTGAGAACCATTGATCGAGTTGACAAAAAGGCTTCCAGTTAGGTATCCAAGGCGTCTGTTTCTGTTTTTCCCTCCATTACAAAATGTGGCAATAGATACCTTGTCATTGCTGAAGCAATTAGAACTGTAATAAAAGCCAGAGTTAACAAGGCCTCTGTAAAGATACCACAAAACCAAGCAGCAGACAGACACTTTGTGTGACTTTGTTTTACACAAACTTGTCCTGCTGGTAGATTTATCCTTTCGTAGTATTCTCAAGGTTGTGTTGACACAGGCAGGCTGAGTATTGGTTACTATAGTAACATCGCTCGTGTTGTGAGCCCGAGAGTGAATTCAGATCTCAGGTGGTTTTATCAAATGATGATACGTGGCATCATGAAATACACTTTAATACTTTGATACAACTCAAATGTACTCACTGTTTTTCAGTAATTTAAAGAAATGCCACTTTACTGTGCCACTGCAGTAACAGATGCATTGTTTCTGAAGCTGAAATCAACGTTTTCAAGCTAGAACCCAACCACTCTTTGTCATCCTTCAACGCTCCTGAGAAACATGCAGCTGGACTGTGTTTTGTTAGATAATGGCAACAATCAAAGCAAAGGTCAGCAACAATTTCCCCCATTTTTCCCAGCAGATCTATGACTCTGTAAGACTGTACTTTTTCACTTGTTTCCAGTTTGAGAGGGAAAAGTAAGTGGCATTGATCCACCTTCAATAAAAGGGTCCAGCAGACAGCTGCGCAGAGCCGCCGTGAGGGTTGTAAGATCCTCGCCGTGTCACAATGATCGGTAGTGAATCTTGTCATTGGTTTGCTGTTTTTGTTGCTCTTCGCTGCATGAAAACTATGATATACAATTGCACATTTGTCCATATTTGCTTTTTTCCCTTTTCAGCCCAAACAGAGTGGCGACATGTTTAATTTCACAGTTTTTTCCAACCATCCATCATCAAAGTATAACTTCCAGGGATGCTGTGTTTTGAGTATGACTGAGAGAAACAGCTTCTTCATTCTTTCAAGAAAAATATAAATGTATCCCTCTTCTGCCAGCAGAGGCAGTGTGGAAACATAGCCATAGCCAATGCTTCCTACAAAGACCCCAGTGAATCAGACGAACCAAAATATTCACCATGAAGATCAATTGAAAGTTTTTTACTGTAACTTTTGAGATCCGATACATTTCCGCCGAAGCTTATAATGGGAAATTTAAAAGTGGCATTTTGAACTTTTCCTGTAATTTCTCCTCCTCTATGTTCACAAAAGTACAACATTACAAGCCCCACAAATGCGAATTGATCCGTCTCACTCTCCTCCTGCGTCTTTGCATGGAGCCAGAAGAGTGGCAACTCACAATTAACCTCACTGATCGATGATGTCTGTCTCCATATCTAAACTTAGAGCTGTGAAAGTACTTCTGTTCCCACGAATCGATGCAAATACAGTTGAGCCGGGCCTGGACATGATAAGAATTTCAGCGATTAATATGACTCAGCCGGGAAGAACTGAGAATATAAATACGAGACGCTGTCACTCCAACGCTTTTCAAGCCGCACAGGCCGTCGTGTTTGTAGCCTCAAGTCATTTCGTGCATTATGAAGCTCCATGCTGCTGCTCTCGCTGACAAGACGAGAAACCGCCCCAAATCCGGAACCTGCATGTTAACCGTGTCCGTTGGCTTTGTGTTTTCCAGCCATGTTCACAGAGGTGCCTCATGACATGACTGCCCAGAGGGGCCAGGACGTGGAGATGGCCTGCTCCTTCCGAGGGGCCGGGATACCCTCCTACTCCCTGGAGATCCAGTGGTGGTACATCAGGAACCATCTGGACTGGACGGACAGGCAACCCTGGACCACCAACGAGGTAGGTCCGAGGCTGATCCGTGGGGCTTGATCCTCAAGGATCCTTTAATGCATCGAAATGATTCAATCCAGAATTTCCATGAAAATTCAGTCCTTTCTGATTTTTGGGTGTTTTTTTCCCTCCCAGGTGGCTCCAGACGAGGAGATGCCAAAGGATGCGACGAAGATAAGCGTGAGTCCTGTTTGCCTTTCTATGATGAGACAGGACACAAACTGTATAGGTTTTCATCGGCGTGTCTCGTTCCTGATGATCCACAGACGTTGCGCTTGTGCTGTTTCCCACTCTCAGCGCAGCCAGCCTTCTATGTGACACATTAACACTTCATCCCTGATGGGTTTCTTTTTTTTTTTTTCGCGGAATCACGGTGTCAGACCGCCGCCGGGGCTCGCGGGTGTCTGAGCATCCGTCCCTGAGAGGAGCGCGGCCTGCAGTGCATCATCTTCACATTATAATAACCCCCCCCCCCCCGCACGCTCCCGCCCACCGACACATCTTTTATAGCTTTGACTCCAAACGGCAATAATAAACAGCAGAGAGGACAGGCGGGGAAGTCGGTAGAACTTTTTTATGCCTCCTCTGGCATCCATCAAGCCTTTCAGTTACTCACACAGGTAAATAGGGTCCCACTGACTGATGCCGTGACGGTTCACACCCCAGGTGTCAAACAAACCAACGTCCAGAAAGATTGATCAAGGCGCGGCGCCAACCGGAGTTTTTGCTTGCAGATATTTCATGGATCGAGGGGGGATTATTTCGATTCACAGACTTCTTGGTCTTTTCCCAGAGTTTCTTTGGGCGTGATTGTTTGTATTTACCAGGATTCCTCCATCCATCATACAGTATCTCTGCATACAGCTCACAGAGCACTCTCACAGTCATTATATTTTTTACTGCTAATGTTTCCTCATCAAAAATTAGACTTTGTTGCTGAACGTTAGAAAAAAAAACCCCGACAACTCTGCATTGATTTATACAGCCAGATGCTCGGTGTGTCTGATGCAGAAGAGGAAGAGTCTGAGCACTACGGCACTAATGCGATGCTGGAATCGCATCCGGAGCGCATCCCGGACACACTCTGCAGCCTCCCCGCTTGTGTGTCACTGCCACTGGTACACATGCTGCAAAGGTGCTGCCGCACCGCTTCTATTTGTAGCCTTGAAGACATGGAGAGGCCGTGGTCCCGGCGGGGAGGGGGGGGAACTCGGCTTTGTGAGTTCGCAGAGCAGCCGTGCTGGGATGATGATGAGAGTAGGGGGGACATCGAGAGACGTGACGCTTCCAGATATGAATACAGCTTCATTTGTCACCCACCTTCTTCTTTGTGATGCCGCGAGATTTCGGGTGCCGTGTGTGCACGCGTGTGTGTGTGTGCGCGTGCACGTGTGCGTGCTGCTTGATGCGCACGGTTAATGCATCTTTGCTGCTCCACTGTCTCTGCTCATGGCTCTGGATGTGCGCCAGCTTCCATTAGAGCGAGAGATCTCATAATGATTTTCCAGCTGCACAGCCTGCGGTGTGTGGCTCCACCCACACACACACACGCACGCACCCATGCACGCACGCACGAACACACACACACACACACACACACACACAAACGCACACTCAGTCACCCAAACCACAGCTGGTGCTTTCATTACAGCGAATCAGCAGCAACTACAGAGAGGAGGGAGGGAGAGAGGGAGGATGGCGGGGGGGCTTGTGTGTTCCTACCTGTTTATTTCTATAAGCACAGACATCCATGTTCGTTCATCCTCACACAGTCCTAACTTTCACCTCCGAATGCGATGCGGTTGTCAGGCTACTTCATAGTTCAACGGCGAGCGAGAACTTTCGCAGTCGATTGAAGGGGGGAAAGGCCAAGTCCTCCCTGTGGCTGCAGGTTGTCCTCCAGGCGCTCCCATTTCCTCCCACGGTCCAAACAACATGCATATTGGGTGGATCGGTGCCTCGAAAAATTCATAAGCGCGGACGAGAGATTGTGTGCCTGTGTGTTCCTACTGCCTTTCACCCCTCAGAGACTCAAGTCAGCTGCCACAGCCCTCACATGGTGTTATAACAGCATGGAGTCAGCCAGGTCAGATACAATGAAATAACATGGCTGAGAGAAGATTAAGCGAAAGGGTCATCTATATACGTAAAATAAACGTGCTCAGAAAGAAGCTAAAGAAAGAATAGTCATGTGAGAATTGATTTTTTTTAATGATTCTGAGCTCAGCTGCACTAACAGCATCTGTGACTTATTTTGATATTAGTCAAATATAACAATGAAGCTGTAAAAGGTGACTACTTTTCTTCTTTCTTCTTTGACTTCTTTCCTCTGGTGATGGTGTTTGAGTGTTTGAATGACTCCGAACAGCTCCTGAAATGCACTCTCATGTAATTGCCAGCTCACAAATAAGCCAACATATGCCCACACATCAGCACAAATCCCTCCACTAATAAGGAGGACAGACCCTGGATCTTTCTCTTTATGCTTTTTAATGAAATAATACCAGGACGGAGGCTGCTAAGCTGCTGAACACCTGCCAAAAGAGAGGAGGGAAAAAAACATGGACACAGCAATTTGGAGGCTTCAAGAACTGAATTAGCGGAAGTTTTGTTTATGTTTATGTTGCTTTGTCACCAAACCTGAGACTAAAATTGTTAATTTCACTTTTGTTTTCTGAGATGACAACAATCAGCTACTCTAACATCTGCTTGAATGTTTGTTTGTCTTCATGTTGTGTCCGTGTTGTGTCTTTTTGTAGTGTCCTGGTGGGATTGACGCTGCCTCAAGTGTCCTCTGAACCCCGTTTCCCTTCTTTTTCCGCCAGGTCGTGAAGGTTGTTGGCAGTAACATCTCCCACAAACTCCGCCTCTCCCGGGTCAAGCCGTCCGACGAGGGCACCTATGAGTGCCGCGTCATCGACTTCAGCGACGATGCCGGCGCCCGCCACCACCGCGTCAGAGCCTACCTGCAGGTGGTGCCGGAGAGCGACGCCGCCGCCGACAGCCACAGCAACTTCGAGGCCCTGGACGACACCAAGGCGGGGCTGGGCTTTGTCGAGGGGGGCAACGGGGAGTCACACCACGGCGGCGGCGGCGGCGGCGCCAGGGAGCACGGCCACGGCCACCACGGGCAGAATCACGAGCACCACCCGGAGCACGGCAAGCGGCCCTCGTCGCCCGCCCACCACGCCCACAGCCACGGGGGCAGTCAGCAGCACAAGGCGGGCCGAGAGCTGCGGAAGCGGGACGCGGACAGTACCCACAGCCACAATGACTGCACCAACGAGCCCAGCTGTGCGCTGTAGGTGGCGGTCACCCCTGGGTCACGCCAGAATTGCATATTGGCACGGCATCGAAAGCTACTCCCCCCGCACGAAGCGGGCTTGAAACAGTAGAGGTGTACAGTATATGACTTATTCAGAGCACGGGGTTGGAGGGGGGGGTCATAAACAGTGCGGGGAGGGTAGCTTTGTCTTGTTGTGCATGGCTCTGGGGTCTTGAACTACCCACTGTCTATAAAGCCTTTCAGTGAGTGGGGGGCGGGGGGTGGGGGTGGGGGGGTGAGGTGAGGTGAGGGGCTGGTGTGTAGACCTAGGCAGCTCCACTGTTTCCGGTTATAGCACTAACAAAAAAAAAAACAAACCAACCTGAAGACCTGTCTTACTATTAACCCGTGCTCTGTTCCACTCTTGTACTTTCGATACTGTAAATGACCAGATCTGCTTTTCATGCTCATACTTCTTCCACTGCCTTACTCTGCTGTCGGAGACACCTAGAACAAAATGAAGACCCGTGAGCGCACCGGATTGGGTAGCGAGACAGACTCGGTCGCGGGTTTCTCTAAGCCTCACTCACAACCTGCCAGAAAAGGTTTCAGACATGCAGAGGTCGCAGGAGTGGTTGTCCTGCTGGGCCACGTTGAATCGGGTGAGGGACGTAGGAGAGAGGATGGACAATGTCAGCGAGGCATCTTCCTGCTACTACTTCCTACTACTTCATACCCAAGAGTCATTTTGGTCCATGTCCACACACATCGGTGCATACTTTACATTGGCATGGTTGTGATGTGATTCCTCCACCTTAGAGGCAGCACTTTATGGCAACAATTTCCTTGGCAACAGGATAGCAGAAAGCATGGCAACTGTCTAAGGGATGCTTTTTCATTTACCTTGAGAGAAAGAGAATAAAAACAGGCAGTAGTCATCAACAAGGCCATTGAAACGTTGCCCTTGTAGGATGGAGGACTTCCATCGAACATTTTATTCGTGCCTTCCTTGTTTGTATCTCAGTGGCGCCACATTAGCCACAGCGCCCCCTACAGTTTTTAGCCATAGGCTTCTAGGAGACAGACAAAAACCATCATCCGTTTGCGTTCTTTTCTTTTTTCTGAGGCCTCATTCTTTGTAAGACAAAAAGTCCACAAGCAGTCTGCTGCTCCTTCATCTCGTCACGCATCTCAACCATGTTGTTGTAAAGATTTTCAGCGAAACCTCTGCTCGTACGAGCAAGTGCGGCAGGTTGGGAGCGAGGCTTCATGTATGCATTTGATAACAGACGAGGGCGCAGCCGAATGAGCCCTACGCAGCCCAAATGTATGTCACAGAGCGAGAAACGCGCTTTCTACAGTAGGAATTCATCCAGGCTCCAGGCTCCAGAGCATCAGCAGCAGCAGCAGCAGCAGCAGCGCTCACCAAGGACGGATGCACTCTTAATCCATTTCAGTCGGAGTAAACACGACGTGAGCGTGGCGAGAAGGGAAGCCTGATTCGAACAAGAAAAAAGCCCATGCCCCCCCCCGATGCTTTTGACTTCATGATTTCGCTGCTCATCACAAAGCGTCATTTTTATTCACACTCTCCCCGCCCTCCGTGTCTTTCTGCAGCAGGTTCGATCCATTCGCGGCTGTTTGTCCGGGTGGCTAGGGTGGAGGGGGGGTGAGGGGTCGATGGGATCGCTCCATATGGACTGGAAAGAACGAGCACTTCCTGCTCCGACTTCGGCTCATAACCACCACCACCCCCCCTCGACCCCCCGCCCCCCCCCGGCCTGCGGTACACCCCTCATTGAATCAAAAAAAGCCTCAATCCTCTCCACGACAAGCCTCTAATCCACTCTGTATATATGACTGTATAGTATGAAACCAAGGTTAGTGCATGTTCAGTAACTTTTCTTATCAGACTTTTTCAGCCAATCACACACTGACATAAAGTGTACGTTGAGGATGCTTTGAGTTTATTTCGTTCCAGAAAAAAAAAAATAAAATAGCTTTTTCTACTCTAGAAGTCCTGAAACAGAGACACCCCCCTTCCCCCCTCCCCCGACACACCCACCCTACTCCAAAGCTGTTTTTTTTTTGTTGTTGTTGTTGCTTTACTGCTCTCCAAAAGTGCTGTACAGACAGATGAATGACACATTCTCTTTATAGCTGCTCAGAAAAAGGGGTCACCCCAATGTATCTTAGTACTTTATGCAGTCTTTTTTTTAAAAAAAAACAAGAAAAAAAAGACTGTCAGTGCAGGGCCAGATATCAGCGTCACCACGAGTAAAGGAGCCCCTTACGATCTGAAGTATTCCAGACAGTACTTCCCAATGAATGGGGTCCGTTTTTGACGATATGGAATAGATACTTGATGGAGAGGCGGGAAGTCAACGGAAAAGAGGAACATGGACAGGGGGGGGGGGCTTTCCCCCCCCTGTCCCCCTGTCCGATGTTTTGTAAAGACGAGATCGCTGTCTGGAGAAAAAAAACGAGGGAAAAATGTACATTTCTTCTAGAATGTTTGGTCCACACTAAGTGTATGCCTTTATGAAATGAAATAAATTGTATATGAAACAACTAAGAGGGTCTGGGTCATTCTTGTCACAGATTTATCATGATGCCTTTGGTTTCTGACCCCTTTGGAACCTCAGTTATCGCGAAATAAAGACAAATCCAACCAAGTCAGCAGCCACATCTACATAGCAGAGGGCTGAAATCAGAACTTGCTTTGTCTCCACTGGCCTGAAAGTAATGTAAAGTTCATTCTGACATATTCATCCACACATTTTTGCAGGCTCAAATTATTTCCCATCATGCATTTTCCAAAGCTTTTCTCGAGCACAGGGGCTCGTTCTTTTATTCACTTTCGCACCGAGTCCAAAGTTTGTTTTTTTTATTCTCAGGCTCGCCTTGAACACTCAAGTTGCTGCATTTGAGTGTTGAGTGGAAACGGTGCTTGGCTGTTGTCTGCGTTTGTATCAGGTCCTGCCAAAGAACCCCCCCCCCCAGCCCCCTCACCTCCACCCCCCCTCTTCTTCAGCCCATTGCTGCTGATGACTAATGGTGCTTTTGTCAGCGCTGGCAGCAGGATAAATAGCAACAGCTCAGGATGAGATAAAGAGGCGCTGTGCTGCGCCTGCGAGCATTAAGCCAAGGCGGCTAAATACAAAACACGTGGCAATCTTGTCCCCCCCCCCCCCACCTCCACAACCGGAGCCTCATGCATTCATTACGGGGCGACGAGGCACCGGGCCCTCCCAGCGCTCCTGAAGGAGTGCGATAATGGAGGGGACTTGTTCTTCCCTTTGTCTCCACACCTCTTGAACCCCCCGCGGGCCTCCACACTGATAACAATGATAGATTGGCCAGTGGCCTTGTCATGATGTGTTCGATTCAGTCATTGCTACACGCCCTCTGCCCCATTAGGGCGCCCCTCCCCTCTCCTAAATCACTCTCGGGCCCTGCCTCTGGACACCCACCGCTGTGCATGTTTCACACCTGCAATGAGATAACCCAAACTCGTTTTACTGGGACAGTCTGGTGGTCGAAGGTAGAGTGGTCGAAAAGTTGGTATTTGGCAGAAAAGGAATGGTGGAAATTAGATACAATGTTTATAATTGTATCTCAACTACAAACACAAAGAGATTACGACACCTTCTAACCACAAAAAGATGTAACGTCACGGCTGATTGGCTTTTGTGCGTTGCAAACATCACATTCCTGCGCAGCATCATCATAAGGGTCAAAAGGTCGAACCGCATCCTGCCACGACATCCTGTGGCAAACCTGGAATGCATATCTACGCTGCGGTTGCAGCATGTGTTCACAATCTGTAGCGCTGATCTCGCCTTGTTCTCTGACGGGAGGACATCTGAGAGAGTGGGAGGACACCTGAGTCCACTTGCAGCTGTCGGAAAGCTTCCAACCGGCGTCGTGTCTGAACTCAATCCAAGCGCTGACTTAGTCAGCAAAAAAGGGAATTACTTTGGGGATTTTTTTTCCGGCGATGATTTGATGAAATACTGAGTATTTACAGTGACGCTCGATGCGTGTGATGTTCATTTGAAGAAAGACATAAAGAAACAGGTCAGGTAAAGTACCAGAGAGATTTACTGTTATTAGGTTTCCTTTGATCAGCAGAAGACAAATACAATACATCAAGCTTCCGACACGCACGCAAAACGTTGCTGCTTTTCTCTTTGTGGATGAGCTTTCGTGTGCATTTTGCAGCCTCCACACTGGTAATCATGCATTGCGACCGCCCTGCCTGCAGGCTGTGTCTACATGTAGTACAGACCCGTTGGAGTCGGCAGGAGGAAGGTTTCGCAGTGTCGACGATCGGCCCGGCGTCTGAGCACCGCGCGCACCTCATGGAGGCCTATTTATGTGCCGGTGAATGGAAATCTCCGACCGTGTTCAGAATCACTGGGAAACTAAAGCTGGAGCCTCTCAGATCAGCGTGGTGGTTCGGAATAGCATGTTCCCCTTGAAAAAAAGACAGAAACGACATGAAAGGGAATAGCTAATAAAAGGATTTGCATTCCGCGTGCATGGCTGCGGAACATGTGACGTGAGGAGCATCACGCTGTCACTGTACATCTCTTCCTGCAGGAATCCTGTCAGTTTTTAACCTCAGCTCTGACACCTGCAGCAGAGATGCCCGTCTGATGTTCGCCGTCAGAACAGTGAAGGTTATCACTGGCGGATCCGACGCCTGGCTTTTAGGAGCCGGTGTCAGATTCTTACCCCCCCCAACCACTAATTGACCCATCGGAGCCGGCGGTTCGATATCCGTCCGTTGGAGCGATGAGTCAATCCCATCAATCATCGGCCGACCGTCTCGTCAGCCTTCGCCGAATTCCTCCCTCTGCAGTTTGATCACGTTGTCCGTGTACTCGTCTCGCGGCCGGCCCGTCCCGCCGAGCCGCACGGGCCGGAGGTCGGGGTGCGGCGGGCTGTAGGAGCACGGGCAGTGCAGCTCGCCCAGGGTGAACCAGAAGGCGTCCGGATCCACCTGGATGAGGTGTCGGAAGACGCTGCGCCACACAAACATATGAGCAGGATTAGTGGGGGGGGGGCACTAATTTAATCCAAAATGACAGCCTGGGTGGGCTTGATGGGTCACACTGCAGTTCGGCGGTCTGACTGGGAGCTCATTAACTCAAACCCTTTTGGATGACCTCCAAACAGCCAAACTCACAAGAAATGTTTCAAAATATAATGTCGCGATTCACAGATTTTTATCAATGATAGAAGATAAATAAGATCTCCTGTTGAAATTTAGTTATTTTTCCCTTGGATGCTTGCTATTTTTCTCGAGCTGGGACCATAATTAATTCCATCAAGGTTTTTTTTCGAGCATGCTTGAAATTGCTGAGTTCCATTCTAAGAAGGATTTTCACAAGTGCAAAAAAAGTATTTACCTCTGGATGCACCAAGACGAAACACACAGGAAGTCAACGTGACCCCGATCGTTCTTGTTTCTATCAGAACTCGTCAACTTCGGGAGAACACGGTCAACAAATTTGCAGTTCCGCTTCCAGGGACACCGTGTGAATAACTGCTTGAGAAGTGTTTCGTGACCTTCACCTTTGCTAGTCAAAAACGCAACTTCATTCTTTCCACTGAGGTGAAAGAATGTGAAGAAATTCCTACCAAAATGCGTTTTGTGAACAAGCGTCGCCCTTGATGCTGACCTCAATCTCTCACCTCGGCCAATCAAAGCGCAGCTACGTGGGTGGGCCGGCCTTGAAAGTTTTCACCCAGGATGTTGGCGAGGTTTTGCATTCAGAAAAGTGGAAGTGAACCTTTCGTACCTTCGGCTCTGCCCGCTACATATTAGAGTGGCGGAGTGCAACTTTCGGAAAAAGATGCAGCAGCGTCCTGTGACACGGCTGCACATGCGAGCCAGCCTGTGCAGAGCACCGTCAGGGGGGCTGCCGACATCGTCAACGTGTCGTTTGGAGAAGCTCGGGCAGTCGTGACCTCCGCTTTGAAAGTGCGCCGCAGCGCAGCCAAGGTCCTGCTAATTGGGCGGTCCATTATGAGGAGGCGCAGGGGGCCTTGAAGGCGCGTAATTCTTGGGCTTGCACCAACAGAGTCATCACCTCCTGCCCACTTCTCTCTCTCTCTCTCTCTCTCTGAAGTTCAAGCAGAGGAGCTGCTGTTCACACACCACGTCAAAGATCCTGTGCCAAATGCAGATTGTTTGTAACACACTTCATATACAGAGAGGGGTGTGCTGCTGCTGTACGGGGGGGGCAGCTCCCCACCTTCAACATCCTCATTAACAATATGTTGTAGTAAAGGATTAACTGCAAATTGGTCAGAATGTTTGTGGGACTTTACTCAGACTCATTAAACTACATTGAAACTGGTTCGGTCATTTGGGAGACTGTGGGTGCAGTCGTGTCACAATTTGATCACCCCACCACCAGTGCAATTGGTTTTACCTTAGACAGGCCTCTTGTAATCTGATTGGCTGTCTGCAGCTCAGGTAAGGCAGACAGGCTTCACAAACAGCGTCAAGATCGGCCTCATCTGCAGAAAAAAACACAAAAACAAACATTTTTTATGCTTAATTCAGGCCGACTTAAGCACGTCGTCTGCTCTTGTAGTTTAGTGTGCGGTGCGTGCAGTCCCAGAGCCGAGCGGGCTGGAGACTGGAGAGGAAGAGGATGAGAGATGAAGAGGAGAAGATGAAAGCATGGGGGGGGGGTGTAGCAGGCACCCGAGACTGGACTTTACCTTCGCTAACTCCTAATGAGCTGAGAGAAACTGCTGAGACGGCCGGGGAGAAATTTCACAGCCGGCTGTTTGCACATCTCTGGATTTCACGCGTCCACCCTTTTTCTTCTCTTTGAGGAGTGGCTGTGCGTGAGAAAGAGCTCCATCTTTCCCCTCCACCACCTTCCTCCTCTTTCTTTCCTTCTGTTCTTTTTTCACTCCTGCAGCTTTATGTTTTCTGACCTACCTGCCTGCCTGCGCTGCTCTTTCCCCCCGTTCACTGGCCGCACCCCTCCTAACCTTGGCAGCTCCCGCTCCCCTCCGCCCACTTGACTTCTCCCCACTCTTTCATCTCTCCTCTCGCCGTCTCCCCCTCTCCCGCCCGCTCTCCCGTCCTCCATCCTTCCCAGCAGACATTTAGCAAATCCCTAAGCTGCAGAAAGCGGGCTACCTTTCAAGCCTCATTTCAAAACATGTCTCTCTCCCTCTCTGCTTACTCTATTTGCCAATTCAACCCACACTCGGCTTGAACCGGGCCTGCTCGCTGTGTGTCAAGAATAAAAGCAGCAGTGCACATTTCAGAGTTAAATGGGATTATTTAGCAAGCGCTTTTATCCCCTTTCTTCCTCCCTTCCTGGCGCTGCACTCGTAGCCTGTAGTCTTTTGTGGAATCAAGGTGCTTGCAGGGAACAGCGAAGTGAGAAATACTAAAGAGGAGGGAGGCCAGGTGCTGTAGGATTTTTTTGGGGGGGGGGGCAGTAAATGAGTAACAGGGCGGAATTGCAGCTGAAGCTGGAAGCGGAGCCGGCTGCGTGTTATTTGCTTCAGTCAATCTGTGTTTCTTGTCGCTCCCCCTGGCTGTGACTAAGGCTCGGTAATTGGCTTGCTGCGGGTGTCCCAGAGGTGAGCTGTGGCCCAATCGGTATTCACATGAGTGAGGGCTGCAGCCGCTGTCTTTCCTCGTCTCTTCTTTTTCGGGATCTTCTCCGCAGCCTACGCCGAAAATTGCTCCGCCTCTGACCGGGAGGCAAGACTGCGCCAGGTGCCGAAGAGGAGGCTTTGTGGCCGCGCAGCTCAGAATGATGAAAGTTGGGATGACAACAACCTGTATGCAGCTCACAGGCCAGAGTCAGCACACTGGGAGGAAGAAATGCCACTTGAAAAACAAACAAACAAAAAACCTACGTAAAAAAAAATCCAATGTTCCCAGTTTGTTTCTGTTTACAAAGCACAAAACTCGAACCCTGAGGTGAAGAGCTGGTGGCAGTAACGCACACATCAAAAGAAGGAAGCTCGCCACCTCATTGCTAGAGAACAAAGGCTTCACTGTTCCCCAAAAGAGAAAATCATCACAATTTGGGTTTCCAAAACACTTCCACCCCTGAACAGACAACAGTGAGCCATGACGCCCAAGTACTTCACCTATCCTGAAGTCAACAACATGACTGTGCACTCCTAAGGTGTGACGGGCAATAATCTTGAGCACCATCACAAGAACTATAGAACAGAACTAGAACGGTTCTCCAGCAATGTTCAAACAAACCAGGAACCAACTCCTCGGATGTTAAACATGGACTGAGATTCCCTGCGACACTTTCTATGGGAGAGAAGCCTCATAAACAGTCCCAATGCTTTGGTGAAGCATCACCCCATGGCCTGTGAGCAGAGGTGATCACCCGCAAACAGCGGATCACAAGGGAGATTTCCATTGGTCGGTCGGAATTTCTGCTGCCACGTGCGGGGCCGGTCGTTGGGCGACACCATAAATTCACGGCTCCATTCGGCCTTTGAGTCAGTGTTGGTGCTGTAATGGAGTGGAGGATAGTTTACTGGCACACATTACACCCCTTAATGGCCGTTGAGCCTGCTTTAAATGTCACAGCCTACTTAAGTACTGTTGCAGGCCATGTGCATCCCTTTATGGAAGCAGCCCCCTCGCCTTTTATTGCCGCTTCCGACAGAGCATCACGCCGCGTCACACAGCACGGCTTTCTCAAGCTGTTTCCAGGAAGAAAAAAAAAGAAAGGCCGCGTCGTTTCTCCTCCACCGGCTCCTCCGATCCCAAGCTCAGCGAAACACCTTCGGCTTCAGAGTTTTAGGTTGTTCAGTGAATAAAAAAGTGCGGAGCAGCAACTGGTAGAAGGCGTTTTGGTTTTTAATCGTGTGTAATTTTACAACTGGTGATTCCTTAAAACATTTCTATCAATGGAAATTGGAGAGAGCGACAGAAAAAAGGGGTGGAAGCTGACCCTGATTTTTCAGATGGTGTCCTCTCTGGATTCTTGCTATATAGTCACCTCGTGTAGTAACAACCTCTTCAAGTGGGGCGGATGAAGTGAGAAATCATTTTATTAACGAGAGGAAGCGAGGCTAAAAAAATCTTAGCCGGGACACGACTAATGTTTCTCTCCTTCGCATCTTGTGATTCGCACTTTCAAAGATGCATTTAGCATAAATCTCCGGAGACAGGCGGCAGTAAAGAAGCTATCGGTGCTCACAGGTAAAACGTTGAACCGTCACGTGAACTCAAGCCGTTTCTCAATACCGAGTACGCCAAGTGCGGACTCCCAAACTTCTGAAGTTCGGACTTGGGAACTTCCGAGAACGGGAGTTCGTAGTTTCTAGAAATTGGAACGGCAGCGTACTCGTGATGTCACTTCCTCGATTTCGGTGTCTGCCTCTGGTGATTAATCCAGAAATGTTTTTTTATGTTGTAAATTTTAATAAAAAATAAAATAATAACTACATAAAACAAATATCTTACTAGTTTTTTTAATTACTGCTTTGAGTTGTGTGTTCGCTCCTCTGCCATCGCTGGTTGTCGTGAAATGCATTCTGGGATACATAGCTGTTTGAGTCCACAAAAGTCACCATTAGATGCATCCTCGCTAAAATGGGAGTGGCTAGTTCAGTCAGTTTGATTCACTCTGGGACACAAAACCTAGTAAATGTTTTCAAAATATTGAGAAGGGAGGGGGGGATCAATCTGTTTTAATAACTTGTGTTGTTTTGACTTTTACCGCTCAGGAAATTAATCTCCTTCCTGACACGACGTGACGTTTCCCTGATTAGGGCTGACTGTTACTTACTTTTGGCCGCGGCGGCGAGGCAGGAACGAACAAGAGAAGACGGCGGGGGGTAATCACGGTAACAGAGCTATAAGCCCCCCAGCTGACAGCTCAGTCGAGCGGCCATTATGGGGTTTTTTTTGCTTCGGAAGCGACTGCGAGAGAACGGTGGCCAGACGGGCGGCACAATGCTCACGCTCTGGAAGCGGCGGTGGGGGAGTTTGAGAGCAAAGTGAAATCCACTTCAGGGTGAAAACATGTGATATTATTCTCACCTTCAACTTTCACGATACATTTACTTTGAACTCCATTTCAGCTGAAAGAAGCACGGCTCGTCTGAAGAAAAGCTCAGCTAAGCCCAGATGAAACAAGCCAGAGAACGGAGGTATTTCAGGCCAAGACTAGATTCAACAAAAGGATGAACAGACTGAAAAAAAACCCCCAAAAAACGAGAGCCGAGTTAAGCTGTGAGGTAAATTTAGATAAAATACGGCAAGTTAAACCAAATCATGATGTGAGAAGGCCAGTTTAGCTCCATGAAACTAAGCTTAGGCGGGTTAAGCCAAGATTAGCTGCAGCTATCTGAAATAGAATAACTGAAACTAAGCTCAGTTAAGCTCAGCTGAGCTGAGATCGAGCCTGCTCCCGCATGCTGCAGTTTGTCAGGAAGTCATCAAAGTGAAAGTGCACCAAAAACATGCACGATGAAGGTGTGTGAGTCAGTATGTGTAAGGTGGGATCCAGCTACAGGATTGCGCATGGATCCTCCTTCACGAAGCTTCACCGGTTCGCTTAAGAACACCGCGGCTTCAGTTGCTTCAGCTCATTAAAGATGTCTAAATTGGAGAAGTTAATTGAAAAGGTGCGACGGCGTTCAGATCGTCCTGCGACATAATGAGAGGATATTAGGCAGCTCTTCTAATCAAAACTTAGCTGAAAAGCTTTGTCGGCAATCCAGGAAGAGGCTGAGAGTGACGATTAATATACAGAAACCTCGTGGTCCATTCTCACTTCTCCAAAATGCTGAAAACTTGATTCGATCACGACCACCTTCACCGTGGTCGTGCTTGAAACTCTGTGTTAATATCACAGCGAGGCGCCAGTCTGGGTTGTTTGGGAACCAAACTGTGAGCTGAATGTGTCATTACATCCTCAACGGCGCAGCTGCAGCTGCAGCGCCGGCGTTACTGTTTCTCTCCTGTGGCAAGTAAACATTTTATTTTACAGGAAATGAGGATGGACGGGGGGAAAAAGTAAAGCGCTGGCCCGACTATAAACACGAAGAGCTGCCGCAAAAAAAAAGACTCGACAGCCGGCGGAAATGAGAACGAATGGGACGATTCTATCGAACTCAGAGGGAGCCAGTGAAGGGTTTGGAGTCGAGTTCGGGCGCTCGACAACTTCCCGCAGAGAGCCGCGCATCAGAACCGGGACGCCGGCGCCGTTGACGATCGTCAACTCAGATCTTGCAGAGTGGCGTCGTCTACGCTCGCAAGGTAAATCAGAGCCCGAGCGCCGCGGCTCTCTTAGCTTTGGCCGGCCCGCCCGCCGACACCTGAGGGAAATATGTGGCTCTTTAGCAGCTAAATGTTAATGCCACCGCAGGGCAGGTGCTCCACAGTGGCCTCATTATTGCTCATTATATTATTGCTAAAAACAGGGCTGTCCGGAGGTTAATGTGTGGCAGGGGAGACCCAAAGCAAGGGGCTGAAGCAGGCGACAGCTCTGAGGGGGGAATGAGACCCGAGTTTCATTCATATAGCTGTTTAATAGAAGAATGAACTGGAACTTTTCAGATCACGACACCTTTTTCAATCCCAGGTGGGGGGGGGGGGGGG
>JASSRZ010000053.1:1140903-1165287 GCA_032164315.1 Malacoctenus gilli | reverse complement strand
GAAGTTTTTAACCACCGAACGGTTACAACCCCCGCCCCCCCCCCCCCCCCCCCCGCTGAGAGGGGTCAGCGCAAACCGCTACCTGGGTACATAAAATCCATGAACCAGAAAATCTTCATGCTGCCGTTTCCTCCTCCTCAGATAAGGACACGATTGTGCCCTCTCGTCCCAAGCTGGTTAAAAAATACACCCCCCCCCCCCCCATCCTTCAGCACTGTGAACCGAAGCCACCCTCACCGAAAGAACGGGTGTGTTCACTCTCGCTTTTGGCGAGGCTGCCGCAGTTAATTTGCAGGAGTGCGATCGCCACCATCTGCACGCCGAACAACGCGACCGAGTCAACTCGACGAAACGCGCCTTTGTTCAACAGATTGAACGAACGCGGGAGAAAACGGGTTTGGATTGACTGATGCTCGTCGCAATGAAGGTGAGGACTTGGCGTGTCGGTGTGAGAATCAGTGTGCTGGAGGGAGCTCGCCATGTGACGCAGCGGTGAGGGGTCCGATTGAACAACGCAAAAAGAATCCAGAGAGCCCTGAACCGCAGTGCCGTCCTTGCCTCAGCTAAATCACCTGTTCGCTCAGAACGGCGGCGCGCAGCCCTGCTACCTCTGTGACTCATCGCGACGGCAGCTGCAAACTTTCCATCACCGCTGACGCCCTTCTGTGAGAGGGCGCGATGCTCGCCGACGTTCAAGCTTCGAGCTTCCCTTCCCAGCCCGCCGGGGTACCCGTTACTCCTCACCAAAGGAGGCTTTCACTGGATCCGTCCACACATCTGCAACATCCGTGTCGCCGCTGATATCTGACTGATTCTACTGTGGTCAGTGATTCATCTGCTCAGCAATGACACGGAATCTGTGTCACTCCAAAACCAAGAGGCTCACACACTCCAACAGAGACTCACGGACTGGCTCAGCAGCCCCAGCGGATTCTGACTGTGATACAACACTGCCACCTGGTGGTAGAAAGAAGCCACTTGAGAGGTTGACGGTGTTCTGGCAAAATTTCGAAGGTGGGACTTCCCTTCACTTTAAATGCAGTCAACTCAGCTAAAGAGTAAGAAAATTGATGCACTGCATCTCCTTTCCACCCTGGAAGACATCTTTTGAGACTTTAGATGCCACATAGTGCAGGCCAGTGCCGACTGGCTGTTCCGTTGTCTTACCCAGATCCAGCCTCTGGCACAGCGAGCCCAGCCCCTGCAGCACGGCCAGCTGCAGCTTGTAGGCCAGCGTGTGGGTGTAGACGGGCCCGGCCTTGGCGCTGACGGGCGCCTGCCGCGTCAGGGAGGCGCTCAGCTTGGGCAGGACCTCCTTGGAAACCCTGCGCCTCAGGAAGTCGCCGCAGGCCTCGCCCAGCGTGCACAGCACCTGCCGTGTGAGGAGTCAGCGCAGCGAGTCACCAAAAACTGCATCGAACATCTTTGTCATGAATATATTTGATATGTTTCATCCCGTCTGCTGCTGCAGGAGCTATTTAAATGTATTTTTTTAAAGAGACTGATGGACTGGCAGCTGTTAAGCTGATGGACTTTGGCACGATTATGTTTTTCAAGTAATAAATGTCTTTTATACATTATTATGGGACCAATATGATCCTGATTTGTTTCCTTTTCCTGAAAACAAACACAGCCTGGCTTGACGTACCCTGAAGGCTCGGAGGACGGCGAGCGGGTCGTCGGCCGTGAGCCTCTGCAGCAGCGGCGGCCAGCAGCGGTGAGCCATGGGCAGCAGTTCGTTTTCCTTCTGGCTCAGGACGCGCACACATAACTCCAACACGTCCAGCACCTGAAGCCAAAACACACACAGCAGGGCCGGTTCATGTTGATTTTTATTTTCTGTACACACCTCGAAAATAGCACGCGGGCGGGTGTGTTGACACTGAAATAACTCTGGGGGTACATTTGAGAATTTGACACCTGCAGCTTGTTTATTTTTTTTTTTAAATGTATGATGGCACAATTTAAAGAGGTTCCTGAATGACTGAATGGAGCATTAAGAGTCGTCGTACCTTGAGCCGGAGCCGGAGGCTGGGGTCCGACAGCAGGTGGATGCAGCGCTCCATAACCTCTTTGGTGATTTGGAGGTGAGGGGGAAGCTCAACCTTCACATCGGGATCATAGACATCTTCTGGATCCTCGCTCTCAGTCGGATGAGGGACCTCTGCGACACCATCAGTCGGAAATATGGGATTAATACAAATTTTTTCTGGATTTTCTGTGATAATATTCCACCTAATCCGGGGATTTTCATGTAAAATGTGAACCTCTGGACAGTTTGTAGCCCTGAGAAGGACTGCATCTCACCAACATCCTCGGTGTCGATATCCTCCTCTATCCCGATGCCCTCGGCCAGCTCCTTCTGCTTGCGGTAATCCAGCAGGAATTGGCGCACGTCGAGAACCTCCTGATCAGTGGCTGTCTGCTGAGAGCCGGCAGACTTCGCGGTCCTGCTACATGTCGTGGGGAACCACCGTGCTGTAGGGAAGGAAGAAAGATAACGGGTTCAGGGAGAGGCTTTGCGAAAAAAAGGCGATGTTATCAGGGTTCAGGTGGTGCAGCCCATCCTCCAGTGGTCACGAATGAGATGTGATGAACCGTCTTTGGGCAAAAACGTCCGATAAGTTTTTTCGGGATTTGAACCGAAGCCGTACCCAGAGCCTTCATGAGCGCGTGCAGCACCGAGCAGAAAAGCGCCGCCGTGTGGTCGTAGCTGAGGTCCAGAGCCATCAGCACGTCCTGAACGATGTCGCCCACCAGGGGCAGCAGGCTGCTGTCGGAGTGGGTCAGCATCACGGTCAGGACCCTCGGAGCCTGGACAAGTGAGGAGCAAGACTCAGGAAGGTGACATGTACGTTCAGTGTTTGTGGGTGAGCAGGAGGGAGACCTGCACGTGTCGGTCACAGAGACAGTGTGATCGGACGCACCTGTGGATGCTGGCTGAGCCTCTGCAGGTTGAGCGATATGTCATTTAGCAGGTAATCCGAGTTGTCGTTGATGAGCTCCTTCAGGGAGGCATAGCCGCAGGCCTCGCCGATGTCCAGCATGGAGTTCAGCGCCGCCTGGCTGACCAGGAGCGTCTCCTCGCCGGCCTTCTCAAGCACGGGGTACAGCGCGATCATCAGCAGGGGGCGGAAGTCCCGGCCGAGGGCCTGAGCGCAACAGGCGATGCCTTCCAGCTGGATGCACAGCTGCCAGATGTTGCCGTTGAGGCGGTGAACTGTGGATGCGGTCGGGGAGGGGGACGTGGGGCCGGACGGGCGAACGACCACCTGGAGAGGGGAGGCGTTGGCGCGGCAGGACTCGTCCGATATGGAGAGCAGCGCGGTGGGGCCGAGCAGCTGCAGGAGGAGCAAGGAAACGATGATGTCGATGGTGACTGTGGAAGAATAGACTAATACTTCCACTGAAATTGTCACTGTAAAAAGACGTTTCTATCAATCAAGCATTTAAAATTGTTATTTTTCTACAAAGAAGGTGTTTTTTTGTCTGAATTTCTGCTGCAACATCAATATTCGTATTGACACTGATGGGGAGGCACGCTGGAATGTGTTTTTTCCCCTCCCAGCTAACAGAGAGCTGCTCGTGTCGCTGTGCTCTGCGGGGTGGAGGTTCAGAGGTGGTTGGTTGAAGCCCTGCAGCACTCGCAGCTGCATCAGCTCCTCCTTTCTCAACCCGGCTTGTTAGCAACCAGCAGCGGGTCCAAGGCCGCGACGAGAACGAAGCGCAAATACGTTTCCCCGTTATAAAAAAAGAAAAAAAGCCCGGAGCGACCGTGACCGCGAGCAGATGAAAATGCAGAGCGAGCCGCGCGCTGCCGGCTGAACACGGCGCCCTAATATCACACTTGATTGGAAAAATGTTCACGGCAGAAAACGAGATGTTGAATTCTGAATTTCAATGGGAGAGTTCAGCCGATTCGCTCGGAACGCGCGAAACCACGAGCCGCTGTCGCGCGTGACCTTCATTTCAATACAATCTGCTGATTGATACGTTTGGTGAATGATGATGTGAAATTCAGTGCAGCAAGAAATGCTTTGCTCATCACGGTTTTAATGAGCAGGAAGAAAAAAAATCAACGTAAGTCACACAAAAAGACGTTCTCACCTAAATAGGCAGAGACACTGATCGTAAGTGAGCATAAAGCCAAATATCAGTCATATCGTTTATTTTATATAGCTTTACACTGTGTCACAGCAACACTCCAATCTCACCTTCTGATCCTGTCGGTCTCTGTCCGTCTCCTCGCTGACAGTCATCAGGTGCCAGTTGTGCGTGCTCGTGTATTCCTCAATGACAGACATCACGGCTGCTTTGAGGTCTTCGGTGGTGGCGCGGCGTGTCGGGGCCTCGCAGTCTGTCCCCACGGCGATGCCCGCTGCCCCTCTGATGACCTCGTTGAGGACCATGGCGGCCTGTTTCCTGTACGCGGAAGACTGGTGGTACAAGTCTAGCAGGTGGTCCGTCAGGAGGTAAATGTTACCGTAATAACCTGAAGATAGGGAAGGAATAAACGACACAATGGATGTTTCAATTATTCAACAAACAGGCAACAAACACCACTTTTTCATTTCTTCGCATGTGCATTTGACTGACATGAATTTAGATCATCTACCACTATCGTCAGTCCACAAACAAACCTAATGTGCGGCAGATCTCCATGAGCACCGAGAAGATCTTTTCATCTGTGAAGAAGAGAAATTGTTTCCTCTTTGTGTGAGCAGAGTAGGAATCCCCCGTTTCCATGGCAACGCCGTAACTCCTCTCCTCCACGATGCGGACATCCATCACATCCAGCTCCAACACCTGTGTAGGTATCAGACGACAGCAAAAGAGGAGTCGAGTGATCACGATGCAGGCTTCAGCCTTTACAGTGAATACAAACAACAAATAAGACCTTGTCTTCCTCATTAATAAAGTTACACAGCTAACCTGCATCAAGGCTTTGGAAATCCTCTCCAGATGTGCAGCAGAGTTGAGCACCACAGACACGAGGGGCCCCAGAACTTTGAGGTAACCCAGAAAGACGTTGAGGACAAACAGCTTCTTCTGGTCGTCAGAGGTCCTCATGAGTCTGGGCAGGGAGGAGGCCAGCGAGTGGAGGTTCTCAGACAAGACCTCGGTGAAGGTCTGCCTGCTGCTGCAGCTCTGGGACACCTCCCTGAGGGCAACCTCACACCTGCAGGACAGAGACAGAGCTGTGAGAGAAGCAGCTCCTGTCGCATCGTTGGAGACATCCCCGCCCGGTAACCCAGTCGAACCTCTTTCTGACGTTGGGCTCCTGGTCGTTGATCGCCCCCACTAGTGCCTCCAGCAGCGGCCCCACGCACTCCCCCAGCGACTGGCTGCACCTGGCCAGCAGGTGGTCGGCCAGCTCCACCATCTCCAGCCGCACCCTCCAGTGCTGGTGAGCTGAGCTGCAGGAGACGACTTTCTTCAGCAGCAGGCAGAGCTTCGCCGCAGTCGACTTCACCCAGTCAGGTGTCCTGAGGACCACCAGCTGTCCGACCCTCCCCAGGTCTGCTGCCGGGGCCTTCTGCGACTCCTTGGCCTGGAGCTGGGCGTCTTCCATGACCTGCCCCACGGTTCCGGACCAAAGCTGAATGACGAGAACAGTTAAAGAGGACCGATTTGTCACAAAAACAGATTTAACAGAATTCCAACACATGTACAGCATGAGATGGGCAAACCGATAGATTACCTTGATGGCTCTGACCGTGACTGCATGGCCTTGCCTCAGATCCCCTGTAATGATCCTGGTTGTGGCTGTCGTGATGCCAGGCAAGAACGAAGCCATGGCGCCGCCCACCGAGCGCCGCTCCTCCGCCGACTGGCCGACGTGCTCCTGGGGGCAGTCGCACTGCAGGGTCAGAGCCTGGAGGCACTGCAGCGCCGCCGCCTGGATCTCCCTGGATTTCTCCTTCTCTGCCAAAACCAACAGCAGTGAAACGGCGGCGCCCAGCCCGGGCAGCATCGCGGGCTCAAACAGTCTGTAGACGATGTCGCCGTAAGCGGCGTGGACCAGGGCGCACAGGCACCGCAGCACGGACAGCTTCAGCTCCTCCGAGGAGTCTGCGGGCTGACCGGGGTCGGCCGGAGAGCAGATGCAGAGGCAAAGCTCGGACAGGAGGTCACGGAGGGTCTCCCAGCTCTGCACGCACGTGTTCTCCAAAACGTGGCTCATGGCCTCGGCCACGGCCTGCACCAGCCTGTCCTTCCTGGGCCCGGGCACCTTGAGGACGAAGCGGAGCGGGAAAAGGACGTACTCCTGGAGCTGCTGCAGCGTGGCATCGTTGACGTCCTTCAGCTGGCCGCTCAGCGCCTCCACGTTGGTCTCGGTGGGCTGTCGGGTGAGCAGGACGCACGCTGGGCGCAGGTAGGCGAAGGCGATCTTTGGATCGCTGATCTGAGACATGGTTGGTGGCATCACAGCAGGGGGGGGGCGGCCTAAGGGATCGATCAGCATGAGAGAAAAGGTGAATGAGAAAATCCCACAAAGATAAATCATTATAGTATTATATGTAAAAATAACAATATGAATACACAATTTTATTATATGCAACATCATAGAGTATGATGAGCTATACAATGATAAAGTTCCAGTCAAACGGGTCACAATACAACAAAGTTTAACCTTTATTTCAGAGCTTTATTGCACTGATGACACTTTATGTCCTGCATTACACGTTTTTTAGGCTTTTTCGTACATTTTTACTTCTCGCTAAAAACAGAACCTTTACACTTTTAGAAAGGAGCTGCAATGATGGGACGGAACTTGATGTAGCATCAGAAACACAACCTGAGTGGCGGGAGGTTCACATGTCGCTCCGCGTCCTGCAGAAGCTGCGCTACCAACGTAAACCAGCGGCTGTGTTGCCTTCACGGGAGCGGGAAAAATCGGACCCGAGCCTGTCAACAAAGGCGCATTGTCGGAGTTCTTCACTCAAAAATCACGAATTTATCACATTGGTGAAGTTGTACGAGTCAGGGGGACTGCGATGCCATCACCCTGCGCCACTGACGCGTAAAAGTGACGAAAATACAAGTTCCGGTTTTTCAGAATTTGATTTAGAAATAAAAGCAGAGAACGGAGATTCCCACGATGCGTAGCGAAAAACCTCAACTGACTTTTCCTTTGAGCACAAGTCTATGCAGGAAGGGCGTTTAAAACTGCCAACAAAAATGTACAGAGTCAAAAGTGTTTTTCATCAAGCTTAATGTTTGTTTAAGTTTTTAAAGTTAACAATGCAACAATGCAAACTTTCTTGAACCTTTACACGCGAACCCAACTGGAAGTCTGATTCTCAAGAGGCATCTCTTTCAGACAGCGAGACAATCAACATGTCTACCAAAGTAAACTGGGGCGCATATAAATCTGCACGGATCCAAAAATATTAGCTTTATTTTGAAAGAGTAAAAACCGGATGGCTTTGTTTCAGCCGCACATCACTGAGCTTGGCTGTGCCGGCTGAGTGTGTGTGGGAGCTCCACCGCGTTTAGATGTTGCTGTTTTGCCGACTGCTTTAGCGATTGGACTTATTTGTTATGGCTGTGACTTGTGTCGCCGCTCCTGCTGTACGACAGCCCGGTTACCAAGGTAACCGCGACCGCTGTTCTACTCCCTGTTAAGAGTTAGCCTGGAGGCGGCTAATACAGCTAGCGCTCACTGCAGGTTAGAATCATGTTTATGGCCATAGTTGTTTACCTTTTTTGGGCAACTAACATAATTTAATCTTCACGTGAATGTCCGAAAATAGCTTGTCCTAACGATTCATTCAATTATAGTCTCAAATCTTTGAGGTTATGTGTGTGTTATTCCAGGGGAGCGAGCTATCACCCTGCCACATTTGAATAGCGCGTCCTCTCATTCTCATTTCTTGTCCTAAACAGTTGGTCTACCACCTGTAAAGTGACGAAGGAAAAGCTACATTGTAGTTGAGAGAGGCACAGAAACATTTAAGCTTTTGGTCATTGTAAAGGCGTCACACGAACCATATTACAGATATGTCATTGATGTCTTGCTGTGTGACACTTCATACATTTTCATTCCACCATATCAAACAGGTCAACTGTCATCTTTACCCTTTCTTAACCCATCAATTGTTGAATCTCCTTGAATTCATCCAAAACAAGAATAAATGACCACCAGCAGGTGAAATTTCAAAAAAGGATTTCTTCTTGAGGTATTTTGTTCTCTCTCTTCTTCTCCTAGTCTTGGTCGGTTGATGCCATCCTTCTGTTTCCTGGTCGTCACTCAGTATGGACGAAGAGAGCCTTGAGGCGGCCATCGCTGCCTACGGCGCCCAGCTGCAGCAGGTGGAGACGGCCCTGTCGTCCGGCCTGGACCCCAGCCAAACGTCCGACCTGCTCAAGCTGAAGGAGGACCTCTGCCAGCTGATCGAGCTGACCCAGGCCAGCCTGGTGTCCGTCAAGAAGAGCCACCTGCTGGCCAGTCTGGAGGAGGACGGCGACAGCCTGCGGAGTGATGCTGCGGCCAGTACGAACGGTACCAACGGGAGCCTCAACGCGGAGTTTGCTGCTTTTTATTCTGAACTGGGGGAGTGCTCTGGCGGCAGCTCGGACGCCAAGGACAAGGAGGGGGAGGGCGGGGGGGTAGAGGGTGAAGAGGACGATGGAGAAGAGGACGACGAAGAAGAAGAGGAGGAGGAGGAGGACGTGCTCGGTGGTACCAAAGTGAGGGCACCCTACCGGACGACATGGGGTACACTGGAGTATCACAATGCCATGGTGGTGGGAGCAGAACCCCATGATGGAGAGGAGGCACAAGTCAGGGTGCTCTACATCTACCCCACGCACAGGTCCATGAAGCCGTGTCCCTTCTACCTGGAGGACAAATGTCGCTTTGAGGACAGCTGCAGGTAGACTGTCACGTGTTTTTACTCACACACCCAAATCAACCTGTTAACACTGACGGAAAGTTTGACTCAACCGCAAAACCTTTCGATGCCTTTAGACTGTCAGTTGGAGTCCCATTCGGTTGGTTACACTTTGCTTTGCATCACCGTTGCAAGCAAAACCCATAACGCAACACAGCTGAACCCCACAAGCATAATGTCCACCCGGGGCGGCTTCAGCGAGCCACAGCTGCCTCCTGTGTGATTCACCATTCCAGCTGATGCGGGTGGTTACCATAGGAACGACTGGGCGGGCTTCAGATGCGTCCCAGGAGCAGTCGGTGCGCCGCTTGGCAGACAAACATTCTATTTTTGTCAAAAGATGCATCGAGCTGAGGCTCACGGAGCGAAAAAGGGAATATTGAACGCACTGGGAGCCAAATGTTCTACATAAAAGTAATTATCACAGTTTCCAAATATTGGGCAGACTTAATGTTGACCTCATTGAGCTGCTCATGCAGAGGGAACTCCTTAAGCCCTAAATGTAAAGACCAGTTATCTTTTGGTCTACATTAATGCTTCTGAGGCCTTGAAGCTGGACAGTACGAAATGCCTCTTGTATAAACGTTTTTCACCCTCACCCCACCCTTTGTCCAGGTTCTCTCATGGTGAAGTGGTGCACGTGTCGGAGCTCAGAGAGTTTGTGGAGTGTGACCTCAGCAAGCTTGAAGAAGGTTCGCCCTGCCTGGTCCGGCACGAGGACGGCATCTGGTATCCAGCCAGGATCACAGGTAAAGACCGCCGGCGCGACGCAGCGCAGCAGACTGTCAGCGCTGCGGTCACGCCGGCCTCGGCGCTGTCCGAATGTGGTCAAGCAACGCTCGCATTGTGGGGTCTCCTTGCAGAGATCGACAGCGGTTTTTACACGGTGAAATTCGACTCGCTGCTGCTGAAAGACGCCGTGGTGGAGGCCGACTGCCTGATCCCTCCTCTGAGGGAGGACGACCCGCTGTCCTCTGACTCTGAACTGAGTGACACTGCGGACGCAGACACAGAGGGATACGCAAAAGGTGTGAGAAAAGAAAAAAGTCGAATGTCAAACTTTAATTCTTACCAGGAAATTGCTTTCATACAACCTGTTTACTTTTCTCTCTTCTTTCCAATTTGGGTCGGATTCCGTCTGTGCTCGTTGCCAGTGATGGACTCTGCTGCTGATTCTGAAGTGACATTTAACAGCGCGAGCTTCGGGGGCTGGGAGGCCCACACCAGAGGCATCGGATCCAAACTCATGCTCAAAATGGGCTACGAATATGGGAAAGGTGAGTGCAGAGGGGCGGGATTTATTCCTCGGTAGTTTGGGAAGTTAGTGCATCCTGTTCAATCCTGATCAATTATTTGGCACTTCAAAATTAGAATGAAATAAATTCAATTCATTTTAACAGGAAACTTCCATATGTTCCAAGTTTGCAACACATAAAGTGTCATTTTTCAACTTGTATATTAGTTCAGCATTCAAAGAATCAAAGATATAGTGTCTTAAATGATTGTAATACTTGGTAAAATCTAATGTTTTTCGTTTCAGTGTTGATGTTTTTAATTGCCTTGTTTGCTTATATAAATAATTTCATAAACACCCACAAAGAGACACTGCAAAGGGACCCAAGAACCACAAGTGTCTCTGCTGCATAGTGCAGGTACCACCAGTAGGGGGCAACAAACTCCTTTGAACCACATGCAAACAGATCACTTACAGCAGTAACGCAACCTTTACGTTACCAGTCCATGGCAGGGTTAACACAGACAACTTTATAATTCAAGCAAAAAGTACCTGAATAATCAGCTTTAAACTATAATTTATTGTCTTTTCCACATCCTTTATAGTACATAAGTTAACGAGGATTTCAAACAACCCAACTTTAATGTTTCAACAGTTGAGGGTTATTCATACATCTGTGACTCAATCTCTTTTGTGCTCCCAGGTTTAGGAAAGTCGCAGGAGGGTCGAGTCGAGCCAGTGATGGCGGTGGTCCTCCCCAAAGGGAAGTCTCTGGACGAGTGCGCCGAGCTCACCCAGCGGCGGGGCAAGAGCAAAGCGGCCAAAGACGGCACGGAGAGCGCGCGTCCGAAGCGGCGCAGGAGGAAGCGGCGCGCGGCCGCCGAGGGGCGGAAGAACGTCTTTGACTTCCTCAACAACAAGCTGGGCGGCGTGAGCGGCGACGGCACGGAGGGGGGCGCCGCCGCAGCTGCAGCCGCTGCGTCGACTCCCACCGGGGTGGAGGCTTACAGGGGAGGGAAGAGCACCAAGAGGAGTCTGAACGTGAGGCTGTTCCAGGCTGCTGAGAGGGTGTCCCAGACCGAGAGGGAGATCCAGAAGCTGAACGAGGCGCTCAGCAGGCAGACCGGCAGGTCAGTACTGAACTCAGGACGTGGCCTTCGCTCGGCGTGAAGGATTTTATTACCTGATCTCAATTATCTGCTAATTGCACATGAGCCCCGGCTCCATTGTCCCCACAGATCCCCAGCAGCTGCTGCTGCTGCTACCTCCTCTGTGAGCAGTGCAGCCGTTGCATAACTCACACTCAAAACCCAGTGCTCACACAAGCAGAATCATTGTGCATGATGAGCAGCAGTCGCTGTGATGTTCCTGTCAGCTAACGTGGTAATTAATTAGAATTCACAAATAAAGAGGGACTGTGGGAGTCTTGTGAAAATGTAAATAAGGTGTGAAGATTTCAGTGGTTAGGCGCTCGCTCTGAAAAAAGCGCATCCAGAAACCCAACACAACTTGCCATCTTTTCACGCTCCCTAATTAGTTTTGTTTTCTGTGTGTGCCCCACAAAACCCCCCAAAAAACAACAAAGGGACGCGTCCAGAGTGAAGCAGCTGGAGGAGAAGCTGTCAGCGGCCCGGCGGCTGCTGGCCCAGCAGAAAGCTCAGGAGCTGTCCATCCAGAGGGAGCACAGGAAGGCTGACACGCACAAGAAGATGACCGAGTTCTGAGCTCCGACGGAGAGCTCCCCTCAAGTGACCTCCTGCTTCTCCTTCAGCTCTTGAAAGGTTGTTTTCTTTTTGTTTTTTGTTTTTTTTACACTGTTTTTTCGTCACTTTTCATTTTACAGTGGATTCGCTGCTGCTCCTCGACTTCTTTTTAAGGACTGAACGTTGAACTTGCTCAGCAATAATGTTTGTTTCAAACATCACAGTTTGAAAAAAAGTGATTTTTATTCGCCATGTACTTCCTCTGTGTATTTTTTCTTGACCAGAATTAAAAAAACGAAAAAAAACCTATCTGAAAAACCTGCTTCTTTCTTTACAACTGAGCTGCACGGCATGTTAAACACTTTATTTATTTTGCATTTTTACGCACTTTATGACAGAAGGTTTCTCTCAGCCAGCTGCCGCCCCCCACCCCCCCCCCCCGTGCTCAGCGCGGGCCACCAGGAGCCCCTCCCAGATTTTCCGATTGCCTCCTCAGGACTCGGAGGACCTTTTGCGGAGTTTTCTTGAAGTCAATCCCACGCCTCTTACAGCTCACGCCGCAGCGTCTTTGAAGCTACGACCGCAACCTTTCTGTTAAATAATGAATTTGCGGAGCGGCCCGTCGGCTCATAAATCTGACACACGCGCTGTCCGGCTCGTGGCTGCGTCGAGCTCGCTGCCTCCCAAAGTACGAAAGGTTGAAATCGTGATGTCGGGAAGCTGCCGCCTCCGTCCTCGTCCTTTCATGCCTTTGTTTTATGACCTGAACGGGACAATAACGGGGCACCGCTGATGGGCCGGAGCTGCAGCTGTTAGTGCTCGATACGCCCCGTTAAAAAAGAAAGACGACACAATGGCGGACATTGGAAAACTCTCTTGGATGGATATCAGCCTGAAAACAAGTGTTTCCTCTCAGCCAATCACCTGCTTAGTGAGCGGTTGCTATAGTAATTCCTGCTATTGAGAATAGGGAACTGGATAAATGAATGCTTAATCCACAATAGGAGTATTGTGGGAAAATGTGCTTGTTAATAAAAGAAAGACATTGTATCATGCAAAGCTGGTGACCACACAAACCCCATGTACATGACTCCTGTCGGTGGCACTGCACTGTGCAGGAAAAGGTAGTCGATGTAAACAAACCACACACAACCAATGAACAGGCAGCTTCAAGGGAAGGTTGTTGTTGATGTGTTTACAGAATCATCAACATGCCATCAAGAAACAGAATTTCAACAAACAAATGAATAAAAAAACAAACCTTTTGCAGATGCTGGCAAACTTGGCTCCCCCAGGACAGGACCTCGGCGCATTCGCTGGTCCAGCAGGTTTTTATTGTTCCCAAAGTTGGCCAAATGTCCCCCGGCAAGACCCCAAGTGGCTCCCCAGAGAGCGGCGCTTGCACAACAATTTGTGAATGTGTTTGTGAAGGGGTGAAAATGACTGAGCGGGTGACTTGTGTGGGGACACCAAAGAGGATGGGACACGTCCAACTTCAGGGGAGGCTTCACTTCTCGACGGAAAGGCTTCATCGGACGAACGCGCTGTGATGGTGGAGCGCAAAGGGTGTGAGTCTAAAATGAAACAGTTAATTCTTTTTGTCATTTTTTTTAATCGGTCTCACGCCGTCCATCAGTTCAAGGCTCCTTACCTCACCTTAGAAAAACGTTCACCCTACAACAAACTCATTTTTTAAATGCTCCAGAGAAGCAACGCAGATCAGCTCAAAACTCCATTTCATATTTCAGCTGAACAGTGTTCCAGAGTCAAGGAAGTTATGACGACTCGTGAAGCTTCGGATGAGCTGTTGAAATTAAAGCGTCAATGGTGAAATGTTTCGAAACATTCTTGAACGAACGCTTAACGGTCCTCTGAAGAGAGACAGAAAAACGCACGACCATCAGCAGGTCCCAGCGATGGTGCTTTTTTTTCGTGTTTCGCAGCACCTCCTTGTCAGAGCCGTGACCGCCGCGGTGAGATCTGGCGTCGGTCCCCCTCGAAGCGCCGAGACGGGCCGCCGAGTGGAGCGGAGGGCTGCCCGCACGTGCACGTCTGCCGAGCCTTTCGCTGGAGCGCCCCGAGGGAGGCCCCGCACGCGCGCTCTTCTGTTGAGTGGCAGCCCTTTGAGTGCCGGCGACTGCGGGGATCATGTTGAATTTGCTGATCGGTGGGGAAAAACGGCCAAGTCCGAAAATGTGTGTTGATTTAATGGGTTCCCTCGGGGGGGGCTGAGCATGTGCTTCGTGCTCTGCCCCATTTACTGGCTCCAGGTCTCGGGGGGGTGGGGGGGCATGGATGCCTGGCCTAGAGGCGGCCTGTCCGTGTTGTCTCGTCCACCTTTCTGGCCGTCTGTATGCGCTGCACGCCCCTCCTGCAGACGTCCATCTCCTGTATGAATTCAGAGTGGCCTGTTAGGGGAGTTTTCGCCGCTAATCGGCACTTATCGGGGCCGGGATTATGTGATTAAGGCGGTGTGATGGGAGAATTGATTGGGAGGCCACCTTGACAGGCGGTTTACTCGGGAATTCGCGTTAAGCCGCTCACCTGAGGCCCTGCAGGGGAGAAGGGGTTAGTCTCTCAATGTCCAGCTGACCGGGCCTCCTGATGTCTTCTGACCGCTTGCCCTGCGCTTAGCTGGTGAATCATCGGCATGACACACATTGATTGATGACGTTCTTCTCTGTAAATGTAGACTTACAGGGGATTACGGTTCTTATACAGTGAGAAGGACTCAAACAGCGTTAGACCCTGGATCTCATTCAGTTCGGCAGAAGAATAGCTCTAGTCTACACCTGCACATGAAGTTGAATCTAGACCAACTTCTAGACCTTTAACGACTCCAGTTTCTGTCTGCATCCACATGCATCTGCAACACATCTGCGCCAGCCTGCATCTGCACCTACACTCCTCTGTAGTTTGTGTGGCAATGTTTGGTCCACGTTCTTGCACATAGATCACAAATTGCAGCACAGGGCAGAACTTTTTCTTCATGCTTGAATCGACGTCAAGTCATATCAAAATATTTTATCCTAATGTATTCTCACAGTCTTGTGAAGCACCTTGAATTCTTGGCTGGTTGGTGACAAATGAATAAACATGACTTGTTGAGCACATTTTACAACCCGAGTTGTCTCAGCGTGCTTTACAAAACGATGCGTGCACGTGCACACACACACACACGCACACACACACAAACAAACAAACACCCTTTTGCTGTGCAACTCTGCATATTCTGTATATTTTGCCGAAAGAAACTTCACCATATGGTAAAGATGAGGATTCCAACTACCAACCTTGGGATAAAAAAGACAACTCACTCCACCAGCTGAACCACAATGCCCCCCCCCCTTCCCTCCACACTCCCAAAAAGCATCACATCCAACAAATCAGGATACAGCAAATCCAAAAGCTACAAATTAAAAGCCACAGGATCCAGTACAGACAATAAAAAGTGTTCCAAACGCTGCTTACTGCAGGTGGAGCCAAGGAGTCACTCACGGATGGGAGGCTGTGAAAGCTTATAGTATAATCCAAACAGGTTGAGGCTGACTCAGAGCAGTCTGGAGCGGGGTTTCCAGCTCGCACTCGGCGCTCTAAACCAGGCAGGTTGTCCCTGATGATGAATAAAAAGACACATCCTGTCTGCAATAATTTCTTGTGGACTGAGCTTCTTCTTTTTTTTAATATAGAACACGAGTTGTGTCAGATGCAGTGAAAGTGAGGGAGTGGTCCTTGAAAAGCTAATGGTAAAGCCTCACACAGGGCTTTCCGTACAGATGTGCTCCACTGCCTCTGGTATAGAAGGCATTCGACGCACAAAAAGAAGGATCAAATCTCCTCCTTCCTGAGATGTTGAGGGTTAAGGTGAAGGTCTCGTGTCAGCGCACTTTCAGCTGCTAAAAGGAATCTTTGAGAAGGGGAAAGATGGACCATTTCTGTTCTGTGAGGAAGGATTCTTGACCTAGATCCCACTTGAAAAGGGTTTTGGGAGCAAAAATCCACTGCAGCAGAAGTAGCATTTTGCGTCCGACTCTCAGAGAAACGAAAGAAAATTACAGGAATAGGCCACCCTTGAAGAAATTTGGTCTATTACCTGATGAAATGAGGAAAATCTTCGAGTTCATTTGACTATTTTGTGAACGCTGGCTAACTGACATCTGCCACTTATGGCGATTTAATCGACAAAATTTCGTCTAGGGGTGGCCTATTCCTTTAAGAGCGCTAATATCTGATGTCAATCATGATTACTCTCTTTCTGGAGCGCTCCACGCACATAGATGTTGAATAATGTGATTCTTGTGTCTCATTTGCATTGCATCCTTCCCTTTCCCTGATTTTCTTTACTCCATATTTTACTTTTTTTTAATATTTTTACAGAAGTTGTGGTCAATTTTAATAAGCTGTCAGCTGGCTTAAACTGCTGTGAAGCTCTGTGGCCCACAGACCGCTTTGAAACTCTTAACATCTACTTCGAAACAACTTAAAGCCCAATTATACATGCAATTGGGAATGCACTGAGTTTTACCCACTGACACTTGCTTCTTCTCCCCCTAACCACTGCCATAAAAGGAGCCCGCTCATTTGTCTGCGCGATGCTCGCGAATTAATTCACATTCAGCAGAATTTGGTTAAACAGTGGGAAGAGTTGCTGAGTGCATTAAGGTCTCTCCGCGCTGCTCGATACGTCCTCCCCCGGGAACAATGAACAAAACATAATTGTGCCGGGAAGCAAACAGAAACAATTAAGCTCCAAGACGACCCAAAAAAAAAAGCAATGTTAATAAGCGAGATAAAATGACGAAAGTTTGCACTCGGAGAGGAGTTTAGATTAGCGTTGTTTGAGTTCAACTCCAGCAAACATCAACACGAGCCAAAGTCAGTGCAGCGAGCGCGCTCTGCTTATTCGAGCCGACGGGCCCGTCCTGGGCCGGCTGGAAATGGACTGAGGCTAAAAGGTGACCTTCCCGGCTGTCTGACCGGGACAGGTATATAGATTTTACTGTGACCACAAGCTCGCCGGCTCGGACGCACACGGAATACTCTCAGATGTCTCTCCGTCTGTGTGTCTTTGATTTCCTCTCCGGAGACAGAGCAGACTTTCACTTGCCTGGTACAGCACATTATGTAAATATTTACTGAAGCCAGACACGATCTGATTCCTTCAAGCAGGAGGGAGGGAGGGGGGGGGGGGGGTTGAAATCGGTTTGTTTGCGCTCCGTGTGGAAGCAGGGCCACACAGTTGGCTTCGGAACCGAGCGGGTGGAGATGGCGCCGTCGGCGATACTGCGCTCATTAGCATTCCGGCTGGAGAGCGCGCGATGATCTCGCACAGCCTGCGGAGGAAGCCCGCCTGTTGATCTTAGGCCGTCGGGGACGGGGCTCGCCTGCGAACCTGCCATAGGAACCAGTGGTTCCAACGGCACCTGTGGCAGCAGCTAAAGGATTTAGCGGGCCGGAGGCGCAGGCTGCGGCGCGGAAACACCTCACCGGGTGTGAGTCACGAGGAAGGCTCGTCAGACGCTTGGAGGTTGGGGCGCGACGCTTGCATCATCCCAGCTTTGCGACGTTAAAAGTCACCCATGAATGAAAAATGAGGCGGCATAAATATGCCGGCGTGACGGTGAGCTGGAGGACCGGGAGCCGGGGTTTTGTCGCTTCGATGCAATTTAGGATATTAAATAAATTGATAATTTATTGATGCCATCGCAGGCGCCTCGCACCAACTCAAATGAACTACTTGGTTTGTGAGGGTTGGGGAGGGGCTTTAGGGAGGGACTGTATGTGGGGGGGGGTGACCTTGCCTGATCTGGTGATTGAGAGAAAATCATAAAGAAAAAAGCATGACTGGCACATGTTGAGTTAGTTAAATCCGACAGGGGGCTCAGAGCGCCGTAAATCTGTATAACGGCAGGTTTCTGGGTCCCCACGTAGGACGGAGTCGGCGCTTTGAAAGGAGCAACGATGCGAGCAGGAGGAGAAAAAGACGCTGGTCATTCCCCCGATAATCGCGGGCGCTGAAGAGAGGAGGACCTGAAGGTCAGAGGACCAGTCAGCAGTTTGGAGGCAAGAAATCTGTGCCACTGAGATAAATGTGAACTTAAGGAAGCAGGGAAGAGCGCGGGAGGGGGTGGGGGTGGGGGGGGGATCAGGGCATATGAGCTCCAACAAGAAAAGATGTAAAGGCATTAAGGACTGCCGACTGAAGGTCAGGCCCAACATATGAAGAAAGAGGTTCGACGGGGTTGTAAAGAGCCCAGCTATTCCTCAAGGGGTGACGCTGAGGCCGGATGTCGAGGGGTGGCCGGAGGCGTGTTTGAAATTCAGCACGAGTGCGCACGGAGCCAGCGGGTGCTTCTTTAACACGGCCAACACTGACCGAGGCGACTGCGGTCACGTGGGTCGAAAAATGCTCCAATCTGGGGTAAAGACCAGTGCTCACACGAGCGAGACAGCGATGAGAGGAAAGTGTGAGTAGAAATAAAAAAAAGGGGGGGGGGGTTCCCAGTGAGTTATCAGATCGGTTTGAGGACAAGTTGGCATGCAGACCCCCCCCTCCCCCCGAAAAACACGCAGGCACCATCTCGGAGCGTTACCTAGTTGACATTCTCCGGAAAACCAACAGTCGGTGGCTCAGTTGTGACGAGGACACGCGGACACTGTGGCGTATGCTTGTGGACAATCGTCCCCAGTGCTGGTAATAAAGTGTCGTTGACCCCTTTTCACGGCGGGCACTCGCAGTGGGAATCGACGCACTCGCGGCATAATGAGGGCGGTTGGCGCTTCCGTCCACATCAAAGCGTCGGAGCAGTGATACGGCTCTCCTGTTTTGTTTTTTTTTTAATGACTGACCTGACGGTAAGTCTTCTCATTTTTTCTCCAGGCCGGTCCTCCACCGATGAGCGGTAAACATTAACTTGCGAGTAATGAGTGACTCCGGTGACCCGTCCGCGTGATTCGTAACCTGACATCGGCGTGACTCAGCCAGTGATGCTGTTAAAGGCACCTTCTTGTAGTGCACCCGGTCAGTGGTGCAGCTTCTCTAATGAGTCCCAAAAGCGCCGCGTGCTAACCCTCCCATGCTTGAAGAAGGGTTGTCATGGTGATTTTATTTGTGGTCGAATGGTGCAGTAAGACGTGTGTATAAATATAACATGTCCCTATATTATGTATACTGTCCAGTATCTTATTCTTGGTGTTGTTTGTGCTTTTTTCACTTCGCAGATCGAATGGGGGTATCTTTGTCAGCTGGGAGCTGTCTTCCACTCAGGAGGTTGACGGTTCAATACCCCATCTTGCCATGACGCAGTGCTGAGAAGCCCCCCTGGGTGAGACAATGAACCTTTAAGCCGCTCCCGATGGCGTGCGAGCACCTCGCGAGCCGTCAACGCTTGTGCGTGAGCGATTTGTTTGATAAATGACTCATGGTGTAATGACTGCTGAGGCTGCTCAAGCAGTGTAATAAGCGGCGAGAAGGTTAAATATGGTGTCACTTGACCTTTCGAAGTCAGGGCTCACAAACATCAACTTCAGGTCGGCATTTGTTGGGGTGTCCGTGTTTACACAAAGTGCTTGGATGCCTTTTTTTGCATGACTCATCATGTTTGGCTAAAAGAAGATATGGGAGGATGTTAACATTCATAAATATACGAGAATAAATCCAAGTGAATACAGAATAGTACGCAGTGTAAATGTAGCAAGTGTGCTGAATAGCATTTTCAGTGACGTTAATCACTTGTTCTTCATCTCTCTGGACTTTAATTTTGGCGGGACAGGAAATCTAGTGATATCTTCGACTGACGAGAGGAGCCATCGCGAAGCTTTGGCTTGTCATCAAAAATGAAAAAAAAAAGACGCACAAAGAATCTTGGCTTATAAATGTGGCTGCATTAAAAAGCAATCTCATAGCCTTGAGAATGACAACTTTAAACTCAAGCCTTCAAACATCTTTCGCGACGCGTGGAATTGGGAGTGCTGGCAACAGATACTTTCGACTCAGCAAATTTTAACTCTCTTTCACCCAGTTTGCATTTTCTTACGGATGCTTTGCGAGTCCTGATGATTTATGGCCCTCTCAGAGGAAACAAGCTGAATGCAGTCTGACCTGTGAAGCATTAGAGTCACTTAGGAGAGCTTTAAGGGACTGCATGATATACAAATCTTGGGGTTTATGGGGGTTTTCCTCCACTTGTAATCAGGGCACTTCATCTTGCTGGAAAAGGCTGGATTCCTAAAAAGCATTAATGCATTCAAGGGACTCTCCAGAAATCTTCTGCTTCACTAAAGTGTATTGTCATTACTCACAAGCATATTGGGCCAAATAATGGGTGAGTTTAAGCGATGGCTTTAAATCTGCTGTATATTCGACCAGTTTAGGAGCTGGACCAAGACTGTCGACTGAAGCGACAACTCACGTGTGCGAAATTGAATTTTAAAAAGAAGCGATGCAAAGCTAAACAACATTCTCCCAGGAAACTGGTAGTAGAGCTGCGAGGTGCGCCTCAGCCCACAGTGGGGGGGGCGACGGGCGACACGACGGGGGACCCCAGGAAGCCTCGTCAAGCTCCGCAACGCAATTATCGCTCATCCATCTTTAATACCTCATCCATCTTCTCCATCTCCAACAACAGAGCGGTACTCACCTTGCAATTATTATCACAGCTGGTGGCCTCGGAGGATTCAGAGGAATCAAGTCCTCCAAAAGTCTTTTGATGGACCAGAAAAATATTAAATAAAACGAGAGGAGTGTTTTGTTTTTTTTACATCTCACAAGGACTGACTGGTTAGAGGCTGAACGGAGGAGCGCCTCCTCGAATCAACACATCAGGAAACCATCACGGCAGCATCGTCTCATATCGCGGCCTTTCATGAACAGTTTTGAAGGATTTCGCTCATTTTCTTCTGTAATCTCGATACACACACACAAGTAAACCTTGTTTCTCCTTCATTTCAGAGGCACTCACACTTTCCAGCTTGTATGTTGAGTTTTTTTTCCCCCCACTCAGATGTGGTAATTGTGTTAAACGCCAGACAATTTGAGCGAACAGAAAGGCGAGCGTGTTGTTATTCATAAGGTTGCCATGGAGGCCATGTTTCCCAGCAGATGCTACAGCGGCAGATGTAACTCCGCAGTGACGCTCCAGGGGCTCATCGCGCCGAGACCTCCGGAGCCGTGACTCCTCCTCACTGACGCCGCTCGTGGTTTTTATCCCTGTTTTCTGATCCAAACAAAGGCTGCTGCTAATGAATAATATTGACACTGATGGGAGGAAGGGGTCAGCTTGCTTCTCATGTTCAGGGTGGCTGCGTGTCAGAGGGAACACAACAGATGAAGAATAATACTAATAAAAAAACAATAAATACAGTCTTTGTATTGTGCCTGCATCATTAAATCTGAATGTGGGTGGCTTACAGTGAGCGGTACAGTTGCAGCAAAGACTGTTTATACAGTATGATAGAGAAGAAAAAACTAGAAGGGCACATGGTAGAGTGCACACCTCAGCCATGCCACACATCACCTGCACCTGGTGCTTTTTTAAGCAAACGGTCCAATGATTTGTAGTTTCTGGATTTATCTGGAGGTAAGTGAACATAGGACACCAAATATGTGCATTCACACTGACAAGGAAGACCAACTGCAGGTTTAAGCCTTTAGTTAATAGCAGAAATGCCATATTTCATGATTTTGGATCACCAGATGACCTTGACCACCGCCTCTCACCCATCCTGCGAGTTTCATCTAAGTCCGTCACGAATTCGTGAAGTCGCTCAGTTCACAGACAAAGGAACAAACTCGGGGTGAAAATGGAACTTCCTTAGTGGGGGGGGGGGGGTAAAATATAAATAAACAGAGTTGTTTGCTGCGACGTTATCACTCAGTCTCGATGTGGGTGGTTTACATCGAGTGACCTCCGGGCACAGTTGGATGGTGAGTGACTCAGAGATGTGGTGTCACAGTGACACTGGGCGACAATCAACAAGTGAACCGTCTGGCTGAATCACCGCCTTTAACTGCCTCATGGAGACGACCCAGAGGTGGACCACGTTGATGATGAACCATAAATCTGGGGCCGCCTCTCTCTGATGTTGGGGGACTTGAAGTTTGAGCAGCCAGAACAACGCAACTTCTCGGCTTGTCCGAGCTGAGCGCACCCATTAAAACTGGTATTTAAAAAAGAAAAGAAAAGGAGGATTCAGGCAGGACTGAGTTCCTTTGTCGTGTTTTTAAACCATGAGAAAGTTGCCAGCTGTTTTCTAACTTGTTTCCCTCAATGATCCGCGGCTTTTCAATTGATCCTAACAGGAGGTGTGGGAAAACAGTGCAGAAGCCTCCAATCATGGTCTCGCAATGAAATGAGCTGCGAAAACCGACCCCAAGTTCACCTTTGGGGGCCAGAAAACCTTGTGATTTCTGGGACTTGGTGCCTGCAGTAAAACTGTACTTGTTACAGTTGTTTTTGGTTCTACTGAAAACATTGTGACATTATTTATTCATTGCAACAATTCACACACACAAACACACACACACACACACACACGCACACACTATAGCTGGGAACTTTTTCACACACCGCGTGATATTGAGCACAGCTTCATCGATACCGAGGTCTCAAGGTCTCTGTGATCTAACTCATAGTTCAGATTTTAAAGGGATGAACTGAGCGATTCACACGTCTTTCACAACTTCCTCTCTCTAATTCTGAAAGTGACCCAAAATTCTGACCGTCGAAGGTCAGCGAAAGACAAGACCAGCATTAGTGAATGTGTGTGCCGTGATTGCCTCTGTGTCAGGGAGTCATCAGGGCACAGCCAGGACAGGCTGGCAGGTCCGAGACCCCTTTTCTGGCTAAAAAGAGACATAGAAACGGTTTGGTTTTGTCCACGATCTTGTGCATTGCCACTTTCTCTGCGCACCAAACGAATGAAACGATAAGCTTTTCAACCCGAGTTTAAAAAGTTTGACTCGAGACGGCCTCTTGGGGTTAAGACAAGCGGAGAACAGCTGGCTCCTTCAATTTAGACAGAGTGAAAACAACCTCCATTAAATTAAAAGTGCCACTGGATAAGAGCCTGAAGGCACGAGTGCTCATCAAAATGAATTAGGAGGTGTATATTGAGACGGAGGGCTGCGGCTAAACAGCCGTCCAAATGAAGTGCATCACAAAGGGATTTGGCCACGTTACTAAAAATAGAGCGATTCACCCAACTGCCATTCACACTGTGCACGGGCGGGAGCTGCTGCTGCGTGCGTCTGTCATGTGGTCATTTGTTTCCGTGTCTCTGAGGAACACGGGCGGGCACTTCTCTGCCGAGGATACGCCGCGGTATCGACGAAAAGCCCCCCTCCGCCCCCCCGCAGGGACTCAGGCGGCGACCTTAACATCGGGGGAGCGGCATTAGTCACTCAAGCTGCACTCAGGTATTCTACTTTTAATTAAAAACTATCAAAAAATGGGGCGCCCTTTAAGCCTGGCGAGCTGCAGGCATCGGGAGAGGGAAATCGCGACAACAGGCGAACCAAAAGGCGAGCTGAACACGTGCGGCACAAGTGTTCTCGCGTTGATGGAAAAAAGGACTCACAGGTGTCGATCCCAGCCGTGGATTTCTTTCGGGATCCGCACGGAAACTCGCAGCTGAGCCGCAAACACTCCACCGACTGCAGGTCCGAACTAAAACCTCCTGATGTTTCCGGTGCGAATCGGTTTCAGTTGAGTTCTGGTCACGCCGGGTCACGTCAGCTGGCGTGTGAGCTCTATGCTCTGCCCGTTTGCAGGTCTGCCGTGTTCATTTTTTTGAAACGTCTTCAGTCATGTAGGCTGAAGCGGTACCGCCAAGGAGGAACCTGCAGCGGCCTCTTAAGTCACCCAGGGCCCGGCACGCCGCCGGGGGATTTACGGCATTGAACTGTGATTCAGAGGAGGGACTCCGCCGTCCTCTCTCGCCTCTCTCCTTCCTTCCTATTCATCTTTCTCGGTCAGTTGTTTCACACGGACCGGACCGGCTCAGTGTCGTTCCACAGGGATTCGGTCCCATAAATAAAAGATCGCCACGAAACAAACAAACACAAAAAGCCGCTTCCCGCAGCTAGACAGCGTGAACAACTTTCCATGACAGAGAACGCGGTGAGGATCACCCGAGACACCTGGGCTGCGGGCAGCTTAGTCACCGCGCAGAGCAGCGCGGCCGCTGCTCGGCGCCGGGAGACTGAAGCCACAACACGCCGGCCTCGGAAACGGCAGCGTGACACCAGTTCTCGTTGCCCTTCTGACGCGTTGCTAATCACAGCATGTTTTGCAGTCGCACGCTTTGTAGGACACTCGGATAAATCTGCACGATTAAACACCAGTTCGTTGGACAAGGTGGTGCAGGCAGATTTTGACCGTGCTGGCAGATGTGGCTGCAGTGTTAAGATTTGGTTCCTCAAACGCAGAGTTTTTGGTGTCACGTCAGGAATCAGCTTGTCGTTCGGTTTCAGGCTGGCCGATGACGGCACAGTGTGATGACTCCACGGTCCCGACGCTCGATCCATCAATGGATCCTTTAAACAACGAAC
>JASSRZ010000053.1:1122348-1140803 GCA_032164315.1 Malacoctenus gilli | reverse complement strand
CTGGCCGATGACGGCACAGTGTGATGACTCCACGGTCCCGACGCTCGATCCATCAATGGATCCTTTAAACAACGAACCGTGAGTCGGGTCCGCGCTTCAATCGAACACATTGTCACTCTGACTGAAGTGTGTGGAAAAAAGTCTCCATTAGCGTCGGTCTCTGGGATATTAAAGTTTGTCCCTCTGACACTCACTAATGACAACATGTTCACGATGGATGGTGTTGTCAGTCTTTTTGGATTCCTGCACATTGTTAAAAATCGAGTCTCACACACACACACACACACACACACACACACACACACACACACACGCTCCCCTGATCCTCCTTATAGTGAGGAAATGACAGCAGGTGGATTTGGGGAGACAGATTGAGATGGATAGTGACCCAAACAGGGACAGATAGTCTGATGCGAAGAAAGAAGTGGGGGGAGGAGAGAGAAGAATGGAAAGTTTGGACGAAAAGTGGAAGACACAAGGCAGAGAGACAAAGAACAACCCTGCTAAGCCAAGCAGATAGATGATGCGAGCGGTGGCAGCGGTGAAACACTGCGAAAAGGTAAAGGTTGCAGCTCTGTCAGAGCAGCTTTGTGAGAGAGTCGCCAGCGCTGCCTGTGATCAGTGTTCAAGGTCTCCGCGAGGAATTTTATCCACACGGAAACCAGCTGAATCAGTCACCTGGGCGGACAGTTTGCAGCTTCTTTTTTAAATTTGTTTAAAGGCCTCAGAGGATAAACTCTGCCGCCTGCTTGTTCTGAGTCGTACAAAGACGCCACGGACGACGTTGAGATTTTATGTGTTCCAGGGCTGAACTTGTAACCCCGTACTAACAGTCAAATAAAGTGGATATGGAAAGAAGCCCTCTGGCGGTTGGCACCCCCCGAAAAAAAAAAAGCCTGAGCAGCACAAATGACTTCCTTGTCAATCTCAGAGGAGCCTTGTGGCCCTGGAGTGAGACAGCCTCCTCCACCCTGCTATCATTAAGGAGGCGGGGAACAATAACATGGGCTCCATTATCTTTATTGTTGCTCCGGCTCGCGGCTCCCTGTCCTGGCAACACGTCTTGCCGAGGTGAGAAACTGCAGAACAAATTTGCGTGGTTAAAAAAAGGGGGCTGAAGATGTTGCTTTAATTGATACAAGTTCTCTGTCTCTGTTGGTTGAGTGCAGGGTCTTGGAAAGAGCTCTCGCTGCCTCTAGAGGAGCGCTTCATTGTGTTCTATCTGGGTAAGGCGTTGCATTGAACAAGACCGACGCGTAGTGGCTTCCATCCTCTCGGGGCGCTGCGTCGTGACACGGTTCAGGACTAATGTCCCCCCCCCACCTCTCACAATGCCACTTCAGGGGTTAGTCCGTGTTCGGTGTGACCCAGGGGCGGTAAGAAGCCATGCGGCATCTCTGAGTTGCAGAGTAACGAGATTGCTGTCGGTGGCTCCTTTGACCTGCCCGGGATTCTTTGGGCTCCCGCACTGCAGAGGCGGTTTGCGCTTCTCAGCGGCGATTCCCGCTTTCCTCTGGAAGGCAGGGTCAGCTGGGAGAGAGCCACGCGGACCGCGACGCGGCGCAGAGCGATTCATGCATAAAATCGCATGCGTGTGGTTGCAATGAGGTGCACAGCGGAGGTCCCGATGTTGAGAATGGGGCTTCAATCCAACTGCACCTCACACAATGGGAAGTGTCGGAGAAAAAAAAAAAAAAAACCTTTGGGGTTGCGCAACGCTTAGTCAAAATCTATAAAAAACAACGAGGGCTTGAGCGAAATATACTTCGGCAAACACGTTATGTACAGAATCTTAGTTTTCGGTCAACACTGTGAAGCTTGTGTGAAATAAAAAGCCAAGAACGGATCTCGTTCTATTTCTGGGGAGTGTTTTTCTCTCATCTGCGCGCTGCTGAGGTTGTGTATGGTTTCCAATTAAATCACTGTCAGTCATTACATCCAGGCATATTTTCTTGAAAAAGACGTAGAAATAAGTGAAAGACTTGCTTTTCCCCCCTTTTAATGATTTGTTATAGGCAAATTGTTTTTGAAATGATCATACAAACAACATACTGCGAGTCTCTATATGCTTCAATATGCTTCAACTAATTCCGTCTATTTTCTTTGGTAAATTTCGACCAATCAAGACATGCTGCATTCAAGGGTTTTCTTTTTGCTCTGTAAAATAAATGAATTAAGAAAAACACGCCCTTAAGATCTGGCTTCATGATGATACATGAAATATTTTACAAACTGCTGAACCAAATGAATGAACGGGGGTCTTACAGGGACATTGTAGCTGGGATTTCTACATGCTGCACATCAGCAACACTGAGAGTAGGTAAATACATGAGCACTTCACAGGAGCGCCTACACCTGTGAGACAGGCGGTGCTAATGTGGTTACAAATGGTGCGCGTGTTGATGATGTCATTGATTGATCACCATTTGCAGAAAAGACACACCCAGACAAGTGAAAGACATTCGTGGCCTGTTGGGCAACCATGCAGGATGAAGACGGCGGCTCAGAGGGCAACGGTCACTGAAGTCAACCAGGCACGTTGCATCAAGCTGTCAGGTTGACTCGTGATGGATGAGGGGTGTCCTCTGCAACGTGCCACAGTCGGCCAAACATGTCCAGGGTCCCGGCGCCCCCCCTACACCGTTCGACGCCTATCAGAGCCAAATGCCTCTTAATATGCATTGGAGATTCCTCCCTAATTCACTTGACATTTTCGAGCCGTCTCGTTAATTCCGGCCCATCTCCCACGAACACCGCAACAATCCCGCGCTACCAATTTACCTCGGCCGACAGGAAGTGGAGGGATTTTCAAATAATGAAAGAGTGTCGGGACGTCTTGGCGCGCATAATTAGAGGGGAAACCACATTCCGGAGGCCTGTAATTCTGACATCTTGTCATGGACCTCAATCACCACAACATAATCTCCCTGGCCACAAAAGCTCCTCAGTCACTGCACTGCCCCATCACAGTTTCAATCCAGGACATTTCCTCTTATGTTCCTCCCAAACCAACCCCCCCCCCCCCGCCCCAACCACCACAAATTACAACATTATTGTTTTCAACATGAACATCCTGAGCTTAAAGAAAATCTGTTCTCAAACTGAAAAGTTCATTTAAATGTTTTTTAATTGATTAACTTAATTCTAAATGACAAATGAAAGTGATAAAATAAGTTTCTATCAGTGTTAGAAGTGCAAAGGTCCATGGCTGTATATCCAGTGACTTCTCTCTTTAGTCAACTGTTGGGTTTCGCTTCCCGCGGAAGAGCCGTTGGCAACGATATCTTCCAGCGTGAAAATATTTGAGGTGGATGATTCAACCGAAACGTTCGACGCAGTGTGAGGCGAACAATGTACAGTGTAGGTTCAAAGATAATTGGGTGCGTTTCACTCTCGATTTGTGAGAGATGAGAAGTACTTAACCCACCGCTTTCTGTTAGTCATTTATTGATGGAGCCCCACGGAAATTGCTCTCTTCGATGCTCCCTCCAACAACTGCATGGATTTCTTCTCTTGGCCAGAACAATACAGTATTGATAGGTTGTATAAAAGCAACATGTTTGGAAAAAAACAAAGATGCAGGCGACCGATTCCTTTCTTCTTCTTTCTCCTGCGTGTTCCAAACATTTCACAGAGCGACTTATTACTGTTTTGAGAGTTGCAAAAGCTCCACATACGATTGCCATCGCCTTTGCTAAGGGAAGTTATTTAACTATCTATCCATCTGTGAGAGACATTTGTACAGTGAAGGTTACATTATGGTAACAGAAAGAAATGGATCCTGCAAACCAGCTGGGAATGGCTGGATCGGATATTGTAAGGTATAGGTTTTTTTTACCGTGATAAACACATGCTCACCTAAAATTACCATATAGAGTGAAAATATCAAGCTTCACAGAACAACTGACGCCTAAGAGACACATTTGGGACATTTATAAGTATTTACATTTTTGGATCATGACTGATTTCCTAAATTGAGCACATCTATTATTCCTTTTCGTTCTTTATGATTATCAATGTTCTGTGTTCCACTTTCGCCACATAGTTGTAAATAAGGTTTATGGTCAGACTTCTCAGAGATTATACAGCTGTTCATACAGTTGTGCATTCTATACACATGATATAGTGAAATTTCTGAGGAAAAAAGTGAATTTGAACCCCTGTATTGTTTTCCTTGAGGAGCTTCCTCAGCTGTCTTTTTTTGTTGTTTAAAACAAGGCTGCTAACACACCAGGGATTTCACACCACGCCACACTCCCACATACCATCACCCAAACACATCTTCCCGATATAAGACACTCTGCAGCCATATCATTGAGAGGAGGCATGGAGCAAACATTCATCGCTGCTCATTTACTGTGTCGAGAGCATCGGGAGTTGATTTATGGCCGCATAGCCGGCTAATCTCGGTTTCAGCCGCATTAGGAGCCAATAAAGATTCCCGAGGATTACCATACAATATCATACATGTGCGAGCCAGACCCCTACTAGTTTGCCCCCCGTTCTGCTGCCGATGCTTTCGTAATCACTTCAACAGTGTTCCTCTTTGAATTTGAGGCGGATCTGGAGCAGGGAGGCTGCGTGTTGGTGCTGCGCTTTGTCTCGCGAATGAGACTCGTCCGTGATAAATGACAGTTTTTCCTTCCCAGCTCGTGCATTTCACTTTTCACAGAAGACACGTTCGCGTTCTGAACAAAGGCGGCGGCTCCTACACAGAACTGTTTCTCCCACAGAGACATGTTTGAATAGGGCGGGTTTGTGTGAACCCACTGTGGGCCATTATTACCATTGTAGATTGGACTAAAGCCTCAGTTTTTAAGCCTCCATGTTTCCCGATGATTCACTAACTGGTTAACCTCATGTAGGTGTGAACGCACTGTAAAGATAGTTGGTTTTCGCAGTGATTACACAATATGTATTCGATATTCTCCACACAAGATTGAACACTTTGCTCGGATCAGGTTGGCTCCTTGTAAATGTAACTTATTGGGGACATTTGTCGCATATGCAAACTCACTGTCTTAGTTTTGGCAATCGCTTCCGGGGTCTGTTCCTGAAAATCACGGGAAGAGCGAGCGCACACTCAAACAGGAGTGTTTGTGTTTACGGAACAGTTTGCCTTGGCCGTTCAAAGACTGAATGGAGTACAGAGAGTCCCCAAGTGTGGAGGTAAACGTAATAAAATGAATCTAAAGTGTTGGTGGAGGAAGTTTTCGAGATGTATCATTAAAAAATTGCTGCTTTCGCTGAATGCACCTCGTTAGTTCCCCATTCAGATCCGTTCCTAGATGTTTGCATACACCGAGCACTCTTTGACACACGCCAGGAACTCCTGCTGTGTTGTGGGCCTGGGTCCTGAACTGCCTCGATCGAATGAATAACCAATAACGGCTGCTGTTTCTTGTATGAGCCTAATCTTAGCGTTGACATATAAGAAATAGATCCCATGCAGTACCTTTGAAGCGAGCCGGGGCTGTGCGATCACGGCAGACTGACTCATCCAACGGGGCCCCATCACTCAAACGGTTTGACCAACATTGTTGTGAGTGTTCTCCAACCGCAGAGGATGAGCACACGCACCTTTGGGAGCGACAACAGTGGCACACATACAGCTGCCTCTTATTTCCCTTCTGTAATTATACCGCGCCCCAAGTGCCGGCGCAGTCACTATGATGCAAACGTGTGTCATAAAAAGCAATATTGCACTTTTGACAGATGATCCCCCCCCCCATCCGCGAGGGCCGCGCTAATACCTGAAACCTCCCTGCGAGAGAGGAGGTGGGGGGGGGGGCAGGGGGAGGAGCTTGAGAGGAGGGGCTTTATAATTAAAACTATAATGAAAAGTTAAACAACATTGCTGAAGTAGTCTCCTAGTTTGGAGGCTGCCCCCCCCCTCCTCCATAAGCTTCGTGTGCAGTCACAGAGAAATCAATATAACATACTTTGCATGCTCCTTCACAGAAAACACTGAGTCAGCAGTGGCACCGGAGAATTGTACAGCTTTAATCTTTTGTGTATCGTAATTAAAGTTGTAATTAAAATGTGCTGCACCCACTGAGCACCGAGCGAGTTTCTTGAATCAGCTTCAGACTCCAGTGGCTGCGGTGTCAAACGAGCCAGTATTGATGTCGGAGGACCTCAAGAAAACCAACGCGAGTACTTTATAGGTAACACAATCTTGTCAACAGTCATGGAAAACAGTGGACTTTTTTTGTTTTTATTATGCTAATAAAGCTGTAAAGTATAGTCTTACTTGAGACTGACTTTATTGCCATTTCAAACTGTGTCCTGATCGCGACTCAGCTGCTCCCCCGGTTTCGAGACACCCCCCCCCCCACCCCCCGTTTACTCTGCTGGCTCGCTGATTAATTTAGAGCTGCTTGTGATTTATTTAATAATCGCTTGTAGAGCACATCTAAGTCTGGTTCAGACCCACGTCGTGAGAGTCTTGACCCAAAAATGGTGGCCTTGATACTCCTACATCTCTCCCTTTTCATTCTTGTTGTATTTACTATATTCTAGCTTATTTGAATAAGTATGAAGTCAAATCACAACTATTCTTTCGGATATTTGTAACAAACATGTATTTATGATCTCTACTATTGACATGAAATAAGCAAAAGTAGTTTGCGTCTGTTCACTGTCAAGGACAAATTATCTTTAATTCATTTCTTCTTCATGCATTTGATGTTGTGTTTCAAAATGCTGGAACGCTGCAGCTCTATTGTTTGTAAAGCAATTATTGTCCCCGTATGTGTAGTAAAGATTACATATGGATAGCTATGGATACGAGTCAAAGGCAGAGCAGAGATTATCAGGAATCAATAACTTGAACTGATTTTCAGACTCACAAAGTCACACTGTCCAAGTGTTGTGACCTTTTGCTCTAAGGAAGATAAGTGTGACAGTGGATGGACATGGGGGAGTGGCTGAGTGTCAAGGTCTGGGAAGCCAAAGCTTATTTTCTTGGTGGTTTCTTATTGGAAACAACGTCCCTGTCCAAGTTTTGAACCATTGCCTGGGTTGCCTTTCTATAAACATGTAGGTTTTTTTCTGTTTGTAGGTCTTACAGCTGTTCTGTACAAAAACCTTTCAGCATCCGGCGTAACCACGGGAGGTCTTGTCAGGTTCAGGCACCAAACTTACGTTGTAAGGTTCAGGTTTAGGACAGAAAAAGAAACCCATCTCGCTTCACTTTTCTTGTTAGACACACAAGTTTCCGGGGCGAAGGTCATCCGGCCACCCCCATCCTGCCTTTCGATGCGGACTTTCTCAAGTTTTAATCACCCCGTATGACCAGGCTGCTCTCAGATCGAGGGAGACGTTTCCTTTGAGAGGAGGTTGAAAGTGCTGTCTAATAACACACACACAAAAAAAAAACGTAAGGTGACTGCCAGCTCTGGAAGACATTTAAAAGTTTGGGGTTTTTTTCTAAATATCTCAAAATAGCCTTCACCTTCCTCACCTGGCTCGAAGATGAAAGCTCTCTCTCATCTGTGGATGGACGGAGGTGTGGTTGACATGGCGGGTGACTTTCTGCCATGAAACAAAGAAGGACCTACAAATCCAGGGAATCTGGAAGCGTTTCAAACTCCAGGTCCAAACCCACGGCTCACACATCCACACTCGCTTTCCGACTGCACATTTTGGGTCGGAGAATTCAGCCCGAGGACGCGGATCCGGCCTTGAAGTCGGGCCCAATCCACCCACTGGCTGCGCGGTGGACAAAGGTGTTTTCTAAAACATGTGGTGGTCTCGCACAGGTTCAGTCAGAGAGGAGACACACAAACTTCCGAATCACATTCTGAGAAACAGCTGGACACTGTCAGCTGCTAACTCTGGGCGGAACTTTCGCAGCCTCTCCTTCCCGTCAGCCTCATTAATGTACAAGAGGTAAAACATGCGCATGTGGCAGCATGTGAAAATAGGTGAATAAAAGAATATTTTAAAAAAGAGTCAATTCGTCTCCAATCAAAAGATGAAAACACTTGAATATCAAAACACTCAGCCTTGGCAGACACTGATGCAGTGTTATGCTCTTAAATGTTTTAAGTGATGGACGTATTTCTTTTTAACTGATCCGAGAATCACAAAAGGCTCAGTGATGAGGTGCGATGTGAATTATCAAGGGAAAAATACTTCACGTCAAAGTTACAGTCAACAATTTATGGTTTTGTTTGGCAAATAAAGCCTTTTTTCTCATCCAAAATCTTTGAATGACTTAAATTGCATCAGATAACTGTTGTTTAACACCATCATGCAACGGGAGAATGTGAATGTGTTCGTTCAGGAAGGATACATGTTGCCCTTGCTGTGCCTTTGGAATATTCAGCTTTCGACGGTCGCTGCCATCACTTTCACTCTCTCGCCGCTGCCATGAGGACCGTTGTAATGTGGTTGTAATGAGTCTGCACTATCATGTAGAGGATCGATCTATTGCCAGTCAATGCATTAAGATGTGACTACTGTTGTTCCTGGATCCAGCATCATCAGCTTTAATAGAGTTTGTGCCTATTGATTCCGACTGTAATCAAAATGGTATCGATCCCGGAGGCGCGCCGGTATCAGCCGGCGCGATGAGACGGCAGTGAGCTGTTATCACTTGGTTTTACAGTAAGAAGGAGTCCTTGCCGTCTTTTGAGATGGAAATGAGCCACATTCCGGAGAGTCTGCCGGAAGAACTCGCCGCGGATCGTCAGCCTTAGTTCAGACCGTGTCTGCGTAAGGGGGCAGATGGCCTTCAACAAACAGTTACATCATGTGCCCTCCTTTATTGGACATGTCTGCTGAGCGCTTGGCTGTTTCAGGTGTGTCCAGAGTTGCCGTCCAAGTCTGACAGCGTCCAACCCGACTGACGCCGGGTTTACGGCGAACGGCTTCGCTCAATTTGACGTGACTCCAGAAGCAATAGAACGCAGTGTGACAATTTCCTCGCCTTCTGTTCACGTCCCTGCGACGCAGCACACGGCCGTGCACGTGGAGCTCCGTCTCATGCAAGGAGAAGTCCGACGGTGCTCTGAAGAACAGCAGCCGGGTGATTGACAGGGGATCTCTGCAAAGCCTCAGTAGGCTGCGTGTTTATGCATGCACGGGATGAATCCCCATCCCTGTGTGGGCATACGTGGCTGAAGGTGGACTGATGTCAGCGCGAGCGCACCGGTGAAATCTGTGTGAATCACAAAGGCAAAACACATGCGCCGGTGTGCAGCAGCTGACCCGCTGATCTCAGATCCTGGGGCTGTTTTTCAGGGAGCTCTGTGCCTTCAGTGGGGGCCGCGCTCCAATCTGATCAATAATACGAATGCTTCACTGGGCTTTGGGGGTCCCGTCAATAATGCTGCTGTTCTCACATATGAGTCAATCCCCCACAGACTGAGGACAGCTCCCTGGAACTTGCAGCCCACCTCCCACTCCTCCTTTTATCAGATACATGTATATGTAAACAAGCGCCGGGGCGCCGCATGAAACCTCGATCAAAGTCTACCTCGGAAAACCCTCAGTCAACTTTATGGATCCGTAGTGACGTCAGGCATCGACATCAGGCGCGAAAATAGAAGAAATCAAGGTGAGGTTCACAAACGGAGGTAAACAGGATACATTTGGCGCCTACGGACGAGGACATTCACCAAAAGACGTCTGCTCGTGTCCTAAAGGACAAAGGGGTTGACATCACATACTGACGTTATGCCGTTGGCCCGACTCAAACCTCAGTCCCAACTTTCTGCCTTGCCAATGTTTTCTGTTACTATGGGAACAGAGAAGGTTTATCTCGTCCCAGAACGATACCTCCCCGCCCCCCCGTCAAAATGTGAAATCTGATTAAAATGACGCATCAATTCAATTCAGGTGGTTTCACACTCATTCACACTGTAGACACGAATCAGTATTTGACCCAGGGAGCAGCATTTCTCAGCTAAAAAAGACTTTGGAAGATAACCGAGTCAATGAAAAGACAGAAAATATATTCAAACAACCAAATCAGCTCATTTTTGAAAAAAGATAAAAGATTAGTATCGAATCTGTTAGAACTTGCCATCTGGTCGAACGCGGGGTTGATGACACCGATTTCCTGCGTCTGCGACATGTTTGGCTTTCAGGTGAACCCAAAGACTTCAGTTGGGTTTTGCATTTGAACACTTTGGAGCCAACCTTGCCGGCTGATATCACAATTGAAACATTTCCAGTCGTCAGGCCTTGTTCAGGTCTCCGTCTGTTTCACCCATGTTGCCTCTGTCGGTGATGCATCAGGCGCATCGGTTCTAATCAGCACTGAGAGGAGCTCAGGTGAGCTGAGAAACTTTGGAGTTTCAATTTAATTATAGTGTCGGTTTGTTTAAAAAATCATTAATTCCCTGTGATTTAAAAAAGACTCAAATAGAACTTTAAAACTCAGGCCGACATCTCTCTCCTGGACTTACCGAAAACAAGGACAACAATTATGTGAGCGAACTGAATGTGTTAAAGTGTCGGCTCCATTGAGAAGGTTTAGGTGTGATAAACAGTGCATACAATAATCAGGTTTTTTGAGTATCAAGCACATCGTTTGTTGTCTGCAGAAGATGTGTTTGAAGCACAGAGGCTTTGAAGTTCTCCCCCCTCTGAGGTGAAAGACCTTCTCTTTTCTTCAGGAAGACGAGAATACGTGGCAGCAGTTGGCGAAGGAGAGAGCCTGTTTTTTCCTTCTTTACACCTGACGTGCTCAGCTCAATTAAGACAAGGTCATTTCCATGGTTGGTGCAGCTTTCTTCTCCTGAAAGCTGCCTGTCACACTCCGGTGTGAGCCAACGAGCCGGGGCCAAAACAAAATAAATCATCTTGGTCTTCTTCCAAGTGGATCCTTGATGCAATTTATATGTGGTCTGAAAGCAAATGACCAAACACATCGCAGCTGGAGCCTGGATACCAATGCAACCCGCCCACCGGAGGGGGGTGGGTCAAGACGGGGCCACGGAGGGACCGGTGATTGTGTCCAACACTTCGCTTGCCAAATCCCACCCCTAATCAGCCTAATCAGCAGCGCCTCGCATGGCGGTCATGCCGCCGCACGCGTGTGATTGCCGGGAGGTCAATAACAAAGTGAGCGCCTGACCCGTGACTCCCCCAGGTGAGGGAATTGCTGCCCCTTTACCCCCTCACCTTGGCCCCTCGCGATCTTACACCCTCACATGTGTTGATTACGGAGCGTTCAAGTAGAGGAGGGTTTTTTTTTTTCCCAGAGATACCAGGAAGAGGAGAAGCGTGATATGGCGGGGTAGTTATGATTTCATGTGGCGAGCGGAGATCATTCGCTTCACTACCCCTGTGTTGTGCTGCTCGGCGGTGTGGTGCTCTGTAGGTCTGACACTGCGAGTCCTCATTAAAACTGTTTAGCCCGTCTGCACCGGGAAAACGCGCGGCGGAACCTTGTGCAGTCAAACACGTACTCTCATCAGGTCTCATTAGCTCCTCGTGAAAATTAAATAAATCCCCGCGTATGGCAGGAATCCGTCGGCGCCAACGTCAAGGAGCCCCCGGTAGAGAGGCTGAACTGCTGGCGTGTGAATGTTCCTGCGGAGACCGTCAGGATGCTGTTGACATGGATGCCGAGACCATCGCCGCATCCTGTTAAACAGCTTTTTTCCTCGACGCAGTCATGGAGGACGCGGAGGCGATGGTGCGCCTGCTCTATAACGGGTGCTCGAAGGAGAATGAGCAGAAGCTTGAAGTTGCTCTTCTACTGCGGCCATTAGTGCGTTAGTGAGCGTTGCCGCATGAGTTGAGTGTCTGGTCGGGAGACACACTGCGAAGCGGAGGCTAATGAGCATGCCACACGTAGTTACTCATTAACCAGTGGAAGAAACTCGCACGCTTGGCTGACGTCGGAGCAGGACGTGTCTCTGCCACGTTCCAAGTCCTGCGATCGGGCGGTGACCTGCTGAAAATACTGAGCATGGACAAAAAATAAAATATTTCGACAAATACTTAAGCCTCCTTTTTTTTTTACTGCAAGCAGCGCTGCTTTGGAGGAGGCGGCAATATCTGAAATAGTGGTGGCTGTAACTGTCCGCCAGTAATTAGCTTCATTAGATACCACGCAAACTTCACTTTCAAGGCGAAGGACGTGTCAGGTTTTAATTGCTGAATTATGAGGTTTTTCTTTTTTTTTTTTACAAGTGAAACCAGAATGCTGGAGATTTGAACTCAATGCATCGTAACTTCCTTTGGCCCAGTCGGGGTTCTTGCAGATGCCTGATGTGCATTCGTTCCGCATTTTTGTTGGAGCTACAAGCTTGTCATTTCAGAACACTTTGTGTTTCATGCGCTATCAGATTGAGGTCGGCTTCATAAAAGAATAAACTTTGCAGCTCATCCCACAAATGCATGCTCCTTGTATGATAATGGGCTCAATGATGCACCAGTAGAACAATCTACCACCTTCCTCTACCACACTTGCTGTTTCCTGACTTTTTGTGCAAGGTTTGCCTGTGGAGGGTTCCTGTTCGGCTGCCTCCCAGCTGAACAGGCAGCACGATGTCTTCAGGTGGAAACACTGCCGCTTTCAATGCCCCTTCCTCACTGGCTCCATGTACCTGGAAGTCCTTCAGCCACAGATTGAACGTCAGGTTGCTCCCAGTGGTGTGCGAGCAGCTCGGATGGTGCAGCGCTGATCTGTGTGTGGCAGTGTGTGTGTGTGTGTGTGTGCGGATGTGAATGATCATATACAGCACGTTGCAGGCTGCAGTGATAAAATGTGCTGTATAAGTAGCGTTCATACACCATTCTGTATTTTGGTCTCCCTTGAGATAACTTTTAGAAAAAAAATGTATATATATATATATTCACACAAGCTACTAAAGCTTTCAGTGAATTTAAATGCTGTAACACTCCACCATCTGTGCAAATTTGCATTTTCTTCTGCCTTTTCCTGTAAATCTCGGGTTCGAGTGCAGCTGCTCACCTGAACCCCTTCGAAACAGGCCAGTGAGAATCAGCTGGAGGGATTGAGCTCTGACCATCTAAGGCAGAGGTCAAAGTGGCTGTTTGGGGATCAGCGAAAGCTTCCTGATATCAGGCCGAGTTGAATTATTAAGCGCGCTGCAGGACGAGGGGAATACTGCCATACCTTATTCTCCTATTCCATTTGAAAAGCAGGGAGGCACAGATGGTTCTTCTCATCTGCCGAGATGGCCACAGAGGGAGTTTATGTGTGTCTATATGTGGGTGTGAGATAAACTAATGTATGTGTCAGCCACCACGCTGTAATTGGCCTATTTGTGCACCCTGGCCTTTTACTGAAAGCGAGATTTCCTCTTCCAGTGGCCCCCCCGCAGCTCCGCCGTCCCACTTACAAATTCCTGCTGGACTCCTGTCAGCATTCCAACTAAATAATCGCCCGTCAAATCTCCGATGGCGGGCAGCGTGCATCTGCGCTCGTGTCGGCACACCGGTGAGAGGAATCTCTTCATCTGTCAAGTCACTGTTAGTCATCGGCGGATCAAGAGAGCCGCGTCTTTGATTAGAAAAAATCAATGTGTGCTGTGCGGGGGCTTTTATCCTCAGTGGGCTTCTGGTGTAGTGAAAAGGAAGCCTATCTGACAAAGACATCTACAACTGCAAAATATACCTCCGCCCAGACCGCTTTTGTTGCACTCGATCGCGCAAACGCGGGTCGAAAAAGGAAGCTGTCAGAAAAGTCAAAAAGCCAGAGTCAGCCCGAGTCACGCCCGAGTAAACATGACTCTTTAGTCAAGTTTTCCTTTTTTTAACAACAGAAGAAAATATCCCCCAGTTATTTTCTGACATTCTTCTTGTCGTGTGTCATAAAAAACATGACACGCTGGCTTGGCGAAGGAGTGGTTAAAAAAAAAAAGAAAAAGAAAAACGGATGGAAGCGAACCTCAAGCAAACGTGACTGTCTCAGTCGATGAGCAGCCTTGGCACTGAGCTCTGCTGACGTACGAGCGCCGTAACGGAAACCGAGGGCAGCGCAGGAAGAGGCTGAAATGAGAGAGGAGGCTCACTCTCTCACTCCGTGTGCGAGTTATTACAATAGGAAGGGGGTGGGTGGGGGGGGGACGCTGCACAGGTGAAGGTCAGGGGTGTTTAAATGAGCACAGAAAGGGAGGGGTAGAGGAGATGCACCCCTGGGAAACGGTGCAGGGAGGGGATTGAAGAGTTTTCAGGGGTCCTATGACTCACAGGCCCTTTTTTTTTTTGGAACACAGGGGACTCTGACAGGTATCGGCACACAAGGCTGCACACCGCTCACATCCAAACAACTGGCCGGCAGAAAACACATATTTTTCAAAAGCGCACAGCATTCTTGGTGTCGTGCTGGAGAAATGATCTCCCCACAACCCCCAAGACACGTCCCCCTCCCCTGTGTCCCACACACGTACAGAGTGACGAAAAAGTTAGCAGATTTTAATGGGAAAAAAGTGGAGAAGAGACAGCAAACTGGAACAGGGAGAGGAGAAAACAAGTGGGAGGGAAAGACAGAATGCAAAGAGAGGAATGAGGCGTCTGTGTGTGTGAGAGGGAGCGAGAGAGAGAGAGGGAGGGAGAGAGAGAGAGAGAGAGGGAGATGAAGTGAGGAGGCGGAGAGAGGAGAGGGAGGGAGTGATGAAGACGAGGAGGAGGGAGAGGAGAGGGATCAGCCACACTCACATGAAGGATTCCAACTGAACGAGGAGGGACCTCCGAGTGTCGGATGAGGGAAACTACGCGACATGTCTGCGGGCGGACAGAAGAGCAACCGGGGGGAGCGCCGGACCCTCGGCCGGCACACGCTGACATGACCTCTCCATCCGGCACCTTAACCTGACCTGAACCACCCGGAGAGACGCCGTGACAGGACCGAGTATCCACATCCCGCCCCTCCCCCCCCCGCCTCGCCCGGGATGAACGGCCAGCGGGACTGAAGGCTGTCAGAAGTTGGGGGGAGTTCACTCTGAGTTGGATACAACCGGAAGTGCGATGGATCTGTACAGATATTTGAGTCTACTCGTCTTCACTCTCCCCCCACAAGGTAAAGCTTTCAGCTTCCTCGCAGTATCGTCGTTTTGACCTTTTCAAACTGTATGAAAATCTCTCAAGGGCACAGAGAGGAAGGAAGAGCCTCACACTGTAATCTTAAGGTGCGACTTGCCATTAGGAAGGAGGAGGATACACCCCCTCCTCTCTGATCTGCACCTTCCTCCTTCTGCCACTCTTTTTTTCCCTGCAGTGCAAATAGCTTCGTCCCCCTTTCCTCATACTGAAGAAAAACCCATACCAACATGCATTTGATCATTAAAACCAAAGCAGAGCTGTGACCAAACTCACATACTGACTTCTAAACTCACTCTCAAGCATGCCATCCCAGTAAAATGCCAAATATCTTTAATTTTAAACAATGTACAACATCACTTTCAGCATCTGATTAAGAAGCATGAAGATATTAGTTCGATGGAAACCAGCTGGATGCATTTGTCACAAAACTGACAGCTCTAGTAAGTCCCTGCAACCAGTGCACCCACCAAATTTACTGTTCACTGTAGTTCTGCTGTTATTACATCATAAAACAAGTGTGTACTAAAGGATTAAAGGTTTTTATATATATATATATATATATTCAAGCTCAAATTTTCATCACTCTGCATAAAGCAAATGTTTCATTAACTGTAATTTTGTTGCATTCCTTCACAAATGTATATGTCTCATTGGACATTTGCATTCAAAGAGAAAAAAAGTGTGTATAGAAAGTTTAAGTTATTCTGATCTGTATGCTTTTTTTTTTTTTACCCCAACCTGAATATCATCTTTCAATCTGCACCAGAAAATCCAACAACCTAAAGTTCACTTGCTGCATGGCGCTGTACCTCCACGGAGCATTTTACTCCAAACCGGTGCTTGAATTTTTATTATTACTTGTCTTTTGCTCGAGCAGTGCAGAGCAGAGATTACAAATGCAGCCTAAGTGTCTGTTTATTGCCAGCAAAATGAAATAAAGGATGATAAAATGTAAGATTTGGCCCTCTTCCCCTGAAGCCCCCCTTCATCTTTGTCCTCACAAGCCTGAGTCTCATTATTCCTCGTGGAAAGTCTGAAGGCTAATTTGTCAGGCTGATTATTACAATCACAGACAAAAACATTCAACCTTCAGGACGTGGAAGTGCGCTCTGTTTCTCCTCTTTTAATTCAGCCGCGGCTCAAAGCCGCCCCTGTTGCTACGCGGGCTCGGTAGCCTGGTAACGTGCCTGCTGCGCCTGGTTCAACGGCACCGTGTTGAATTGAAAAGTGATATTTGCTGCCGGTGCAGTATTGAGAGTGCATTGATCAAAGGAGGACAGATTTGGGTCCGGCAGCTCCGATTCGTCTGAATAACTCACGGGGACGGAACAGCCCGCCTGCCTGGGACTTTACATACCAGATAGTATCCACACATACAGTTTTTAAACAGGACACACAGCATGTGAACATTCTTTAACACACATGCAATGCTATGGCTGATCTATGTATTTCATTTCATGGCATTTCCAATCATTAGTGTCCATACATACTGGAGTTAAGACACTAGGACAGTGGTCTGCAACCTGAGGACAGGGGCTCTTTGGGGTTGGCACCTGAAATCACAAGGGGAGTCCGAGGCTTTGCCTGCTCTGAGGTGGTCCAAATTAGAATGGCACGTTTCAAAGAAAATCAGACTTTAAAGAGAAGACCTGGGACCACGTGAAACCATTAGGACTGAAAACATTCACACCGTGATGCGTTTGCAAATCCATCAAGCGATACGGCTGCAAGTCAGCCCCAGCGTTTGTTGTGACTAACTGGTGGAACACCGTCCACTGAGTGCCCACCCACCCCACCCCAACACAAACAGAGTCAGAGGGACTTCCAAACCTCACTCCCACCAACGCACCATTGCAGTCCCGCCCGTCCACCTGCCGATACCCCTGATGTGACTCACACATAGTCGAATTCAGGACACCCTGCGAGCGCACCCATCTAAACCCATTAGTAGCGAGCGTGCTGGAGCATCCCGCAGAGCGTCGCTTCTTTTCCTTTTTTTTTAAAATCTAATATTAGCTGCATTGAACGGCGACTGCTCCGATCTGATGTGATTAGACAAAAGCTACCTGTGTCGGTTTGTCCCATCTGGGAAACTGGGGGTGGGGGACGATCCAAGGTTGCCGGATGTCTGGACATGTTGAACAAATTCAGGACGGGAAGACAGGATCGGTGGGGGGAGGGTGGGGGGAAGAAACTATATCCTTTTAATAAGATATCGATCCCGAGCCTTTAAACATTGTGGATGCCAGTTTTCAGGCAACTGAAGGACAGCCCATCAACTTTGATTGAGAGGGTGGGAGGACCCGGGAGGAAGGCCGGAAGCATGACAACAACATCAGAGCCCCCCCCACCCCCCACCCCTTTTCTTTTTTCTTTTAAGACAGCACAAGTTACCAAGAATGGAGGATTAATCTTTGATGGGTAGATAGATGGCTGCGATCTCCAGAAACAACCAGCAAACGAGTACTTTAGAGAAGACAAACTATCATTCTGTGCAGTCACAGGGATACACTCAGATACAGGCAGTGAAAAACACCCTAAACGTCCTGTACAAGTGATGTTTTCGCACGGCACATATGGTACATTGCTATGCACCCCACACCGGGAAATGAAATACGAAGGAGAGTTGCGGGCGCAGTGAAATATCGGTGTGGCTGCTTAAATAAATCACAGCGGGTTATATATTGCTTTGAGGGTGAAATACCTGCGAGGACACCGAGGTCCTCAGTGGAAGAAATAAAGACCTGATTGAAATATGGAAGAGGAGTAAAATACAAAACGACATTGTACAGTCGCAGCCCGGGGACCATCCCTGCCTCTTTAATTGTTCCCAGCTCTCGTTAGGTCATCCCCGGTGCACAGATCGAGTTGCTCCAGCGCAGCGGCCACGGCCGAACGGAGTGATGGTGGGGGGGGGGGGGGGCACGTCTGGACAGATCGCTCCATCAGCATGTCCGCTCGGAGACGAATGTCCTCAGACTCGGATTCATCCTTCCTCTTTTCCCCGTCTGCTCTCCCGCCCGCTCCCCCTCATAACCCCCCCGCCCCCGTTATTTCTCATCTCTCTCAGTGTCTCATGTAACCATACGCCACCTGTATAATAGAGGTCACTCTACTTTTAGATTACACTCTGTATTCTTTGGCGTACGGCTAAAATCCATTATGAACATGTGCATTGTGGAGGGAAGCAAATATATTCAGTATTAATGGTCTGCATTTGAAATCGTGGGTTCTATTTTCTACTGAGATGTACGAGATGGGAAACAATTCAAAATGGTTATGAGGGTATATGAAAAAAAGACGTCTGATGATGGCCGTGTAGTTGTTAGGTCCGCAAATCTTGCTTGAAACGACGCCGGTATTGCCTGGTCCGAGCATTCCTTTAACTCCTCCACTATCTCCTTCTTCTTCTCCTCCTCCTCCTC
>JASSRZ010000053.1:1099265-1110893 GCA_032164315.1 Malacoctenus gilli | reverse complement strand
CCCCCCCCCCCCCCCCCCCCACAGACCGTCTGAAAGCAGCCAAATACATGAAGGTCCCCCAAGAGCAGCTGCTCCGGAGAACAGCAACCTGAGATCAAGGTGGGGGTTGGGGGGGGGGGGGATAAGGTGGGGGTCACCTTTCAGCACAACAGAGGACCAGAGCAAACAGCAAAGACAACATTGGGATTGATTTCAGGGTGGATCTCTGCCTGTCCTTGAGTGGCCTGAACATAACGCAGACCTGAACCCTGGAGCGCCTCTGCGCTCAGAACCATCCGTCTGTGCGCAAAGATGGAAGAAAAGCACCTGAAGCTCAGCAAGGCTCCAAACCGTCACCGACGTCAAAGGTCCAACTATGGTGTACTGGGAGGGAGAAAAGTCAGCGGGAGCTGAGAAAAGAGTGGATTTTATTCATTCATATCCTTTTATGAAGGCGGTATTGAGTCTTTAAGGTTTTTTACGTCCGCATTTTAAGCATGAGAGCCATTTTTTTGGGAGGGGGTTTGGTCCATTTTTTCCCTTTCAGGCATCGACCTTTTAACTAATATTTTCATTTATTTATTATTTTTAAGGACTCTAATGTGAGAATTATGCAGAAAAAAATAGTTTTTTTATTGATGTTTTCACACGCTCAAACAGAGTAGCTATGGGGAATTTTTTGCCAAGATTCATTAAAAAAAAGAAGCTCTTTATAACAGCTGTCAAACCATATGTAAATAGCTGCATAACACTCCCCTACTGTATTGAAGTTTCTTATATTTTCAAGGAAATAATGGCAACGAAAGAGTTCTCTCTACCGAGCAGCTTAGCAGAGTGTTACAGGGTTACTAATTTCATTTATTATTGATATGGCTGCTGAACATGCTCCATGTGTACTTAGACAACATAGAGCAAATGCGTGTGTGTGTGTGTGTGTGTGTGTGTGTGTCCCGCCTTTAATATTTCTCTGGTGCCTTTTTTCCAGCCTGCTGAAGAGATTTTCTTTCCAAAGTCACTTTCATCCGCGGCGAACCTCGCGCTCTGCAAGCCGGAGCGCGAAGCCAACGCTTTCACAAGGGAGCCGCATCTGCATCCAAGACTCGAAGCCAACTGGGCAAAGAAAAGCCACCGCCTCTCGAAGTGAAGCCAGGACGCCACTCGCTGAAACTCGGCCATCAAATCGCTTCTCTAATTGGTGCGAGCCTGAAAGGGAACGTTTTTTTTTTTTCTCGCTCCCATTAAGACCTGAGGCCTGCACCTGAGCAACGTGTTTTCACATTGCCCTGAGATCCAGGGACTTGCTTCAGATCAAACTTGACAGGCTTCAGTTTTCTGTCTTTTCGTAGCCGTGCGAAAAATACGTCAAAACATTTACTCTGTTTTCTGGGTGGTTTTTTTTGGACCCCATCCCCCAACTCTCAACCCCCAGTTACCTCTAAGTAAAGCGATAGGACCAGAAGACAGATGTCTGGAACCCTTGAGTAACAGGACAACTTGGCTTCATACAACCGGAAAATAAAGTGAAATGAGCTTTGTTGAGTCGTCTGCTTTCGTTTGTGATCACGTCTCCCGAGTGCCGCTTCCTCCCCGACAAGAAAGAGCTCACCTTGGTTTTCCTCCTGGGTTACGAGGAGCAAATCAATCATCACGTAAGTGATGTTACTCCACCTCAAATCAAAAGGAGATTCGCTTACATCCTACACAGAAACCCACAGCTTTTCTCCTCTGAAAACTGAGATCGTCGTCACATCCTACAGTCTAAAGAAATCCGTTCCGAGCAAGTCAAGGACCGCGTATTCAACGGGCTTCAGTTTCAACCACCCACGAGAAAATTTTTGTGCGACCTGAAGAAAGCCTCGTCCCGCTCGACCGAACTGAGGTTACAAATAGCACCGGAGACACGCAGAGCTGGTAAATACCACTAAACTTATCATTGATCAAACGACTGACTCATTCTCTGTCCTTATAGTTTGGTGGTTCTACTTCTCCATGCAGCACATCTGTTTCATACTGTCTCATATAGGGAGAAGTAAAAAGCAGGTGTGGGGAATATTTGATATAGGTTAATGGGATGTAACATCAAATAGATTGCTGAAATTACCTACATAGAAAGTAATTATTTCTCAAGTAGAGTTTGTCACCAGTGTCATTTTACAGCAAATTCTGACACATCACCTTTTGACAATTTGAGTAATTTACCTTTTGGCATGATTGAGTCACCTGGAATTGTTTTATTCATCTAATTAAATGGTAAATATTTAACCGGGAACTTTTCACACTTTGAGAATATTCCGGCATGTGAACTTGTATATTTTGGTCATGCACCGCACACACAGACACAGATTTAATTCTGAAAACTACTCTTCTCTAGTAGTCTATTGTACTCTTTAATACATTCTTGTTCAATATATGGACCTCCACTATGCAGCAGTTCAGGGTTTCCATTGTAACAATTTCTCTCCCAAATGCATGCAGTGTGTAAGGAGGTTCAGAGTGCAGGCGTGACCTTTAGAGCCTGAAGCAATTCACTGTGGAGCTGAGCTGTTTCCCTGTATCCAACATGTGTCCTGGCATTGTGATGCAGAGGGAAGCGAGACCATCCATGAAATAAAAGGAGAAAGAAAAGCACCGGGTAGCCGCGCGCGCTCAGCTCTAAGTTTTAAACACGGTTCGGTCGTAATGGAGCCAGACGTGCGAGTCACCCATGCCGCGTCCACCGACGCACGCCGTCGAGGACGCAGGCGATTGAGTTGTTTATCATCGGCGGGTTTTTTTTCGTCCAGCGCGGTGAGAATTCACGACTCGCTCACGATTAGTTTTACACCCGTCGGACCAGGAAACAGTAGTTTGCCTCACTTCCATCTGTTTGTTTGAGAAGTTCTCTTTCCCTTCTGGAGAAAAAAAAAAATTCCATTTACATGATTGAGTTTATCAGAAGCAGCCATTAACCGCGGAAATGAGCTCCAACATTTTCTTGAGTGATTTCCAACAAACTGCTGTGTGTGCTTTGAACGCAGCAAAGTCCCGATGATCACTGCAATTCAATGGAGCCTCACAGATCAACACGTCCCCCACGTACGCATGCCTCTTAGCAAACTGATGTCCCGAACGCATTGTTGAATGACTGCAGCAAGTGCAAGCCCATTGGTCTCAGAGTGACGCATTCAGGACCCCATTTTTTAGAGGCAGTCAGGCGCGGCGCTTCTCAATCCTCTTCAGCCTTTCATCACCTTGAATGAGGAGGAATTTTTGATCCCCATCACTCCAGCAAAAGACGCATCAATTCGAATGGCTCCTTGCGCCCCTCCTGTTGTGTCTCCACTGCCCACCGGTGGGGCGCGGCCCACACTTTGAGAAGCACCACTGAAGTGTAAGCAGCAGCACTGACCCAATGTTTTTAACACATCGTTTTGGCATGTTTTTTGGAATACAAAAGATAGCAATGTCTTTATTTGGATCACTGATGTTATATTTGTACTTACAACAAAATTTTGTGGTATCATTCTAGACGCTAAATAGTGCTAAAAGCATAGTTTGCATGTTCTTGCTGAGCACGGACATGTCATTGTCAGGCACCTGCTTCTTTGAACTCAGTCTAAAAAGGCGGAGGTTTGGTTATGTGGTGACAACGGGTACAAAAAGACTCATTCCTTGTAATCTGTATTTGTTTCCACCCAACAGCCCACTTTATGTGGCACTTTGATTGGAAATCTGCAAATTATATTATCAAATAATTGAGCTTTCTTGCTTTGTTCCCTTCTGTGCTGATGGGACTGTTGGGACAGTGTAAACTCAGGATATCAAGCCAATTAGTCAAGACTGAGAACGCGTCGATACGATTGTCATATCCTCCCTTTGACCTAACAAATGGATGATCAGGCTTGCCTCTGGAAAACAAACTTGGGGGAGGGGGGGGGGATTGAGATCAATTCCATTCAGTAATTTTCCCATGATTGATGATAAGCTGTGTGTACTCGGGGAGGTGCGAGCCTAAAGTCGCAGCACTACTGAGGGACGTGGACTCCCTCCCGCTGTTGACACAGGACGGGACTGGCGGCCTTTTTCGGGCGGACCTGTCAACGCCTATCACGTTGCTCCGAGTTACACGCGGAACCTTTGCACCTGAGGATAATTAATCACAGGAGCCACAAGTGTCTCAAGTCACCGTTATAAATCCTGTCACACCATGCGCCTGCGCCATGTGTGATCATATGCGGATCTAAATCGATGCTTTCAGTGTTTAAAGCCTGATAAAAGAGCCTCCGTCTTCTGTTGGGGCCATCAGACTGACAATCCATTGCAGTCATGAAGCCGTAAAGCTAAACAGATTGCCCCTTGTCATCTTGCAAAGGCTTTGGCTGAAACGCGGCGGGTGTGTAATGACTGTAAATTGTGATGTATGTTGGTCAATATCACACACGCAACTTGTAATCCCCTCCCCCGTGTCCCCATGTGTGTTTCTTTGCGTATGTGTGCGTGACCGTACTTGTTCTTCTGTATTTGAGGGGACATTCACGAGATTACAGACCGACCCATGGGGACACAAGCCACTGTGTGGTCAAAACAAGAAGCTTGCATTTAATACTGTGGGTCGGGCTGTAAAAGGTTAGACAAGGCGTATTTATGGCTGACTTGTGTGTGATTCTGCAAGAGAGTGATTGTGCGTGCATGCGTGTGTGAGTGCATGTGTTTGTGAAGTCCTGTACTGGTGAGGACATCAAGCTGACTACAAGCTGACAGACAATTACACTCCTCAGAAAGGAAAAAAAGATGTCTTCGTAATGAAGCGATGATCTGTTTTGAGATTGAAGTTAGGTACATTTAGGGTAAATCTGCAGTAAAAAAGGACACTGTAAGTCACTGAAAGGCTTTAAATTGTGTGTGCATGCGTGCTTACGTGCTGGTTTTGCTTGCTTTCAGTGGTCAAGGCTCCAGAGCACAACAGAGTTGATGAGGTCTCAGCTTCCCTCGTGAAGCCCAAAGTGCTGAGCTCCACAAGTCTACATGAAACACATGAAACAAAAAGCCATGTCCCCACAAGGCAGTTAAAAACAGAACATGCGACAGCGTGTGTGTGTGTGTGTGTGTGTGTGTGCGTGTGCTACAAAGAAAAGGAAGGTCACCTGTGTCTGCCCTTGGCGAGCATCGATGGCACTGTGCTGATGTTGTTACTTAACAGTATACGTTAATGAAATGTTTACATGGAGACCGCCGGACCGGGCCTGTGCACAAACACAGCGACAGTCAAGGGCACGCAAGTCATTTCAACCACGGAGGTCTCGATACAGAACGTCATCTGTGACAAATTAAGGCTTTGTGTGTGCATGTGCAGGAGTGTGTGCATGTATGTGCATGTGTGTGCGTGTGTGTGTGTGTGTGTGTGCTGGCTCATTTCGAGAGGCAGCATCTCGTGCCATTGATTCACACATGTGGGGCACAATCACTCGAGAGGGCGCACGAGTCTTTCTGTTTTTTCCCCTGAGAAGCTGCAGAGACGAGGCCACGGAGTGGTTAAAGTGTACAGTGAGGCTCCGGTCTTTATTGCTCCACTGTCAGTGCACTCAGCGGTGAAAGCATGTCAGTGCACATCCCATTACCAAAATGCATTCGGCCCATCTGTTTTTTTAGGCCGCTCTTGACAGGAGTCTCGTAACCGTCGGATCGCTAATGGTCTCATTGATTGTTGGTTCTTATCATCCGTCATCGGCGAGGTCAATGTCGTGCCTCTGTCTAATGACACTGTTCAAACGCAAAACCCTCTCCTTTGCACGGGTGTCCAACACAAGGAGGCCGACTGAGAGGTGTTGTTTGTGCTCACACTGAAAGCAAGCAACATTTGGATCGCACTAAAGCTTCAGCTCCCTGCAAGTTTGGAAAACGTGCATGGACTCACTGCTATGTGAGCTCCTCTCACACGCCTGTGCTGTTTCGCTGTTTGCTCGGCGCCTGCTGGAAGTGGTGAAGCCATCTGCAATTCCCTCAGGTGCGGCGGAAAGTAAATAAGCCGGAGGTGCTGTGTCGCCATCATCTGACTTTTATTAATGGGCCAATCAATTCCTATTCGTATCACCCTTTCCACAAAAAAAATCCTGCCGTCGCAACACTTAACAAATTGGTTGACCTCGGGTTTAGCGTGAGGCCTCAGAGATGCCCCCTCTGCTGCTTCGCCGGCAACAGCCAGCGGGTGTTAAATCGCTTGTTTAATACAACCTGTCAGGCGATGGAAACAAATAAATCTGCTTTTTTGTTAAAATAGAGAAGAGAGGAGAAGAGACCCAGCTGGTTTTTAATGTCTATATCTTGCTCAGCCGCCCAAAGCTTATTCAGTTGAAGCTCGTGGTCGCTATCTAGTGGTCAGAGATAAATCTTACACCTTACAGCCACAACAAAAATAAAGATTCACCAAAGACAAATTTTTTTTTCAGTGATGTACAAAGTTTTTTTTCTTTAATTACTGAAGATGATGAAGGTGCAGTTACATGATGATGCTGATCCAGAATCTACAGTGTCTTGTAAAACCCAACAGGTCCGTTCCATGGGTTGTACAAAACATGCCGGACAGTCTTCTTTTTTTTCTGTTGTTTTTGAAAAAATATGGATTGTGTGTGAACAGTCTCTTCTAAATGACGTCGTTTCTTTTCACCGGGTATCATGTCCATGTCCAGCAATACCGTTAAAATGTTCGAGTTCAGTAGCATTAGGAAGAAATGGTCGTGCTTCAAATCTTAGCATGGTCACGTGACCTGAAATATCCGCTGTCAGGCCACTGAGCCTCTTGTGGATACCTTAAAAATGTACGTCTGTTACTCGTATGAAAGGTGGGGAATGAAAAGGCTCTCTTGTGTGTTTAGAAAATGGATTCTTGAGTGACAGTAAGGCAATGTTTGGAAAGATAGCGCGCTGTTCAGCTTCATTTTTTAGGTGCAGGACTGGCGAGCCTGCCAGGGGTCAAATCTGACCTGCGGATGACAGTCCAATGTGCAAAATAAAGTAGTACAAAAATGCAAAGAAAGCAACTGCAAATGTTTGTATTTACTTGTCAAGTGTGGGCTGCTTTGATTAAAGGTAGCAGGCACAAGACCACACTACAAACTCGAAGTAAACAGTTGCTGCAATCAGACGCAGCGCAAGTTTTCCCCCTGGTGCCTTTTGGCCAGCATGAAATCCAAACTGTGAGGGTGAACGAGTGAAAAACATGCATGCTGAAGCCCGCAGAGATGGTCAGCCGAGAAGCTTTCGATTGCAGTCAAAGTAAATACTTCCTGGATGAAACCGTGACTGGTTCCATTCATTTGTTGTGATCGGACTGGACGAGTGTCCTCGGCTGAAACTAGTTTGACCCCTCCGATCCGAGTGAATGAGTGAGGTGAGGCAGGCCAGCGCAGTCTAGCTCCAACGTTGAGTTTCAGGTGGTACAAAATAACATGAAGTTATGTCCATGTCCGCCTTGTCTGTTTCCATATTCCACTTGAACATATGCGTGTACATGATCTGTGTATTTGTTCTGTTTCTACTTTTGCCCCAGAAAAAAAAAAGACCCGCTGACATTCTCAAGGCTGCGCCTCCATGGTTGGAATTCAAGCGAAGGCTGTCAGGAAACTAAAGAACGTAGCTTGAAACCAGTCATGCACGCACAGTTGCACGTTTTTCCCTCCGTGTGAATAAACTACTGTGGACATTTTTTTTAATATTCGGTTTGGTTTGGTAGCCTGCTGAACTCAGTCCATAAAATCAACCCCAGTAACATGCCATGCAGAAGGTTCTCCCGGGTCACCGACAGGAAAAGTGTCTGGATTACTTTAAAGGGGAGTTCTGTAATTTCCCATGAGCGCCAGGCTGATTCATCGACGCGGAGAGCAAGCTTTTGTTCTCAAAAATTCTCGGCTAGAATCTAACGGGTTGCCATAGCTACGGATTTGGCATCATAACACCTCAAGTCATTCAAAGGTATAGAAGATATCAAGACACTATGCTAACCGCGGAGTAAGGCTCAAACAATATGAAAGTCCTGCTGTCCTCTGAGCATTAAAAGTGGTTTGCGTTCGACAGAGGGAGCACTCGCAAATCAGAATTGAAAAGTAAGATGACATTCTCTTGTTGGTTGGATACAATGTCCAATATAGGTTCAATGCTGAATGAGGCTACGCAGCTGCACCACTGGTAAATAGAGCTCGAAAAAAAACTCCCAGCCAAGTTAACTAAAAGCTTCTTAATAGCTATTTTTTTTCTGAATCAATCTGGGAGGATATAGTGCAACTGTAACCAAGCATTGCTTGTGGAGTGTTACATCACAAACCGAAATAGTGAACAGGTTGACCCCTTTGTTTTAAACGAGGACCTTTTTTTTAAAAATTTGTTTTGCTCTTTGTGATCGACTCAATACAATCCGCAACTCCTGGAATGATCTCTCCAACCATTTTCCTCAGTAGAGCATCAGTTGGCTCCGAGATTCCCCGATTAGGTCTCATCCCGGAAACTGCGGCAATCTCTTTACCCTCGGGCCCGCCTGCCAGGCGGAGGCGCAGGCCTCCCCGGCTTACTTGAGTCCCGGCCACCCCCGCTCTCCGCACGACACCTCGCCGGTGAAGGACAGAGGCGAGGGAGCGTAGAGGTCAGAGTCCGTGTCCGATTCCCCCTCGGCGATAAAGGGTCTGACTCTGGCACATAGTGAAGTCCCGGCTCCCGATCCGGCTTCGGCTGCTGCTCCACCTCCTCCTCCTCCTCCTCCCACTCCTCCTCCTCCACCCCCTCCCCCGGACCCTGCGAAGAAAGAAGGCCCAAAGAAGTCCTCCTTGGCCTGCGAGATGCTGAAGCCACTGAAGGAGCGCTCCAGCTCCTCGTGGTCGACCGACGGGATTGAGAGGGAGGTGTCGCTCTCCACCGCCATCGCCTCCTGCTGACACCTCTGCCTCCTGTGGCGCCTCCTGCTGTGGGAGCCGCTCTCCTTGTCGCTCCCGCCCTGGCCTGAGGAGGAGCGGTCGTGGACCGGGGCGGGCGGCGGGGGGAGGCGGAAAAGCGTGGGCGAATGGTCGCCGCTGCCGCCGACTGGCGAGGGGGTGTTGGCCATGCTGCTGCCCCAGGCGGGCTGGCTGAGGGGGTGCTGCAGCTGGTGCTGCCAGGAGGTAGAGGGGCGGCTGTTGCTGCCAGAGGGCGTGCCCACGGATCTGGCAACCGACCGGCCGAGTAAAGGGTCTTTCTTTTCCAGAGACCCGTCCGAGCAGGGAATATCTACCACCGAGCACGTCTTCACCTCCTTCTCCTCCTTCACCTCCTCTTTTCCCTCCTTCTCGTCCTTGCTCTCCTCCGGGCTGTGGTAAGGCGGGGCTGGGTACGGCTCTTTGGAGTTGAAAAAGGCCTCTGTTTCCGAGCGAGGGATGCCCATGCGCTGCACGTACACGTTGACGAGGAAGTCCAGCTTTCTGTCCATACACACCACCTGCAGGCAGGCAGAGAAACAAGGTCAATATCAACAAAACCGATGCCAACTTCAGGCCAACAAGGTGGGCTAAGCAGCAGTTTTTTGGGGAGATCGAGGGGAGTTGATGCTTTTTCTAAGCCGTGATTGAGAGGAAAGGATCATTTTTTAGTAACTGATGCTTTAATCAAACTGAAAAGTATTTTTATATGCAATGTAATTACAAGGTTTATACAGTTCGAACTACATAACGGTTGTTTAGAGCAAAACCTTAAGTATAACAGGTAATAAATTGACTCGATCCAATTGGAGTTCAAAGTAAGATTCATGAACAAGTACCCTTATTTTGTCACCCTGCAGTCTCCAAGATGCTGACTTAGTTTTTCCAATATTGGCAAGTTTTTGCACTCTAAAGTATTCCGGGTGATGAGACCCCATTAGCTTCAATATTCAGTGCCAGTCTCTGACAAGCGGCGTGACTTTCTAAGAGATCTATGAGAAGCACTCCTACCTGTTTTTCCACTTTGGCGAGACGTCCCATCATGCTCTGATCATCTGCAGCCTCTCCCTCAGCTTTCGGACCTTTGCCAACGATCTGGTCAACTCTAGTGTTCAAGAGAGGCAATGTCTTGGATTCAAATCAGAAGCAACGTCTCTCACGAAGCTCTAACGCTGCATCAGTTAAGCTTGATGGTGCCAAAAATGTGGAGTCTCACATGGGGGAGTCATGGTCATGATTCTTGTCAATGAAAAAACGATGGCCTCACACAGTGTGGACGCATGCATCAATGAGATGAGGCAGATCGTTGCCAAAAGAAAAGCCTCAACTTGTTGGAGGGACAATCATTCTGGGCGCCCAAAATGCATCACTCTGCATGCTTTGGTGGTGCTTCATGCTTCATTTCCATTGCATCCTATGGGGGGAGCTCTCCCTCTGTCTCTCTACTATGAGTGCAAGCATCTAGCACTTCAAACCCCTGTTGAGCGAGGCCGTATGACCTGTCTCATTAATCTTTAACAGATACATATCGGACCTAATGGGCAGCTGTTATGATAACATGTAATGAGGTAAACTGCTCGGCATGCTGGGAGTGTACAAAAAAAAAGGTTACTAAAAACACCTTGGTTCTACATCACACAGGCGACTGGCGTGTGTTTGAGTCCTCGCGGCTCAATGAGACAAACCAAAGGGGCCTCGGCTCAAAAGGGGTCCCGTCAATCCAAACGTTAAGGCAGCAAAGGTAACTGCTCTGAGATCTGCACTGTGGTGTCAGGAGAGTAATGCTGGTAAACAAAAATGGTCATTCTAAAGGTGCAGTCTATTAACCTAACCTAGGACCTTCAGTGGACTTCTTATGGCGAGGTGTTGTTGGGGGAGGGGGCCCCACAATCATATCTATCCTGGCGAGGCACACAGAGACGATATGAGTGCAATGCAAAATGAAGCAACGTGGGAATCACATCAGCTATGGACAACCAGTGTCAATATATTCCATACACACAAGACATACGGTGGCTCTGACTGGGCTCCAGGATGGGAACATGTATGCATTTCACTGTTGGAATATATTTTTCCTCTACATGTTAGACCTTCGGGGGACCGAGATGTTAGAACTCATCGGCAAGAGGGGGAAGTGATACAGAAAACAAGGTGAGTTACACATCAATGTTACATATATAAAAAAGATGAGTTTGTGACGCATTCAGAGCCGGGCGAGTGAGGTATACTTAAGTCCGGATTTGGGTGAACGAGATCTGAATACAACACATGTAGCTGGACAAATGAAACAGGCAACTCAATGACACGTGTGTCACAACATGTGTGTATCCAGTGACTCCAGAAACTGTGCATTAGTAGATGATCTCTCCAACCGTGATTAATAGTACATTTTCTAAGCCGTTGTTTGAGCACATCCTGGAAGAGGAACTGGGGGCTGCACTTGCCTGGACTGCAGGTTTTTAATGCGGGACAGCATGTCCAGGTGACCTGCTGAGTACTGCTCAATCACGTCCATGACGTCATACGGCCGCAAGCTCTCTTTGAACCGCCTCTTCGACACCATGAACTTCATGACGCTGCGAGGGAACACGAAGCGTTTTCAGACGGTGACAGCACACTTGTAAAACACACACACACACACACACACACACACACAGACACACACACACACACACACACACACACAGACACACACACACACACACACACACACACACACACACACACACACACA
>JASSRZ010000053.1:1063005-1089860 GCA_032164315.1 Malacoctenus gilli | reverse complement strand
GTTTATGATGCGGACGATGGGTGCGGCGCTTCCTTCGAAATCTGTAAATGCCCACTGACTGATGGCCAGATGACAGCAACGTGACAATCTGTAAGTGAATCGAGTCCCTGTAGATGAAGCAAGATAGTGATGTGACTGGTTGACGCTCAGGAAATGAGTTCAAAGACCTAGAAGACATCGATGTATTAGTGTACACCATCACGTTGTGCTTTTTAACAATGTCTCTTTGGGGCAAAAAGAGCAGATGAGAATGCCTTCTCACAACCAATGTGTACACGTGCTTGTCCTAAGACTAAACAACCAAAAGCAGCTTTTAAAAATCACCTGATTGGATGAATAAAAATGAAAATTGTTGAGAAAGAATACCAAAGACACTTTCAATCTGACTGATGTGATTCAGAGTCTGTAACAAGGTTTGGAGGGGAGGGGGGGGGGGATCGATCAGGCCTCACACACCCGCAAGAACCATCCGGCACACACGGGATGGGCGCCTAATTGGACGAAGGCGAACATGTGAGGTGGATGCTCGGCAGAGCCTGCGCAGGGGATTTTCTTTAGAAAAGAGCTCCTGGAAGAAGTCCAAGGAGGAGCTAATGGAGATTGGCTGACGAAACCCAACCCTGATGCAGGACTTGAAAAGACGCAGCCACAGGCAGCGGCGATAATAGCACAGATTGTGGAATGACATTAAGCACTTCCCGAGCTCTGGATCAGGTGTTACATTTTGAAGCTCGTGCTGCACTAACCTGATGTAATTTACTCATATAGGCCGACATTATCACATATAACCATCATTTAACCCGAGTAGAGGAATAAGAGAAATGTGGACACAAGACTGAGGAGCTTCTGTATAAGGTTGCATTGACGGAGACACGAGCAGTTCAAAGAGAAGAGTTAAATACTCGTGTGAGCAAATGGAGCCGTTGTGTTATTCAGGTGGGACTGATGAGACGGCTGGAAAAAACAGAGTTTTGGTGGTAAAAAAACCCAAAAAGATGAGATTTGGGCTTTGAGATGACAGAAAATTGTAAAGTTCAGTCATAGATCTGTTATTTCTTCCACGACACTCAACGTCAAGGTGTGGCCCCGCCCTTTCTAATTGTTTACCTGTCAAAAATATTGCGTTAAAGACAAACTTTGGCGTGGACACCTCCTCTCACCAATTCCGTGATGGATTTACCTTGCCTGTACTTCTGGTCTCAGCCACTAGGTGGTGTTTACCCAAGAAAGACAAAGATTATACAATGACACAAACGAAAAACTTCTATTTTTCTCTGGGACACAAAATTTGACAGCCGCAGAGCAGACAGAGCTTTGGATCCCTCTTCGGTGCAGAAAGACTCCTGTATAACACCTCCACGATGACACAGCAAACACCAGTTTAGCAGGCGAGTGTTTCAAGTTGGCCAGTGCCCATTTCCGCTCATGTAACTCGTCATTCTATGAACTCGATTATGTTCCATGGTTTAAATGCCTCAAAGTTAATTACTGTGTCGTGTTTTGGCCCCAACGCCGAATCAACAGATCAATAAACCAATCAGAGCACGACCTGCCTCCCCTCTTTAAGAGCCACGTGCAGCTGCATGTCAGCACGTTGCAATCATAAGGAGTTAGGATAAAAGGAGAATGATTTGTCATGTAGACAATACGGTATAACCAAATGATGTGTAAAGAGACTCTACATACTCTCTTGTGCGTGTGAGTCTTCTTTCTGAAAAAATGTCGAACAAGCTTTGCTCTAATTTGTACACTGGTGATTGCAAAGTTTGAGTCGAAGCTGTGTGTGACCAAGACACCCAAGGGTGCACTGATGTTTGCAATGGATTGGTAAAACAACGCTGTCTCTCTCGAACCCGCAAAGTCCCTTGAACTTTGCTTGAATTTGAATGCAGTTCCTAAATGATTTGCTCTCGTAGTAACGGAGCAACAGATCGCGCCCAGTATGTTATCATTGGCTTTTGGCCTGTTTGTGGCACGGAGGCGAGGTGCCGCCGGCCTGTGCGGCTCTAACAGTGGGGGGGGGGGGTGCTGGCAAAGGTCCATGGAGGAGCCTGTAGGGAACAAACTCCAGCACTCACACACGGACTGAGAAACTCCACGAGCACCACAACAAATCACTCGCTGCACCATTTCTCTACACGGACAAAAAAAAAAAAACCTGCATAGGACACATTGAGTCCTGCGTAAATCAAGCCGATGCCCAAAGCCTACAGTTTGTGATCGGTACCTTTGGAATCGATCGTTGAGGAAGACGTTTGAGGTGAGACTGCACGTGTTTGACGCGCTGCGACCGGAGATCTCCTGTCGCCATCCTGGGACCCCCCACCACGCGGCGATTGGCTGAACGTTTCCTTCGAATGAGCTTTAACCACAGAAGTCCTCGCTGAGAGTAAATCCAGAGTGAATGCCACGGATCAATACTTCCTGATTCCTCCGTTTATTTGTTTTTTATTCCCACTGACTAGCACGGACAACTGCGTGTTTACCCGTCCATTTTGACCCATTCAGCGCTGCTCATTGAGGACCCCCCACCCACCCTCGTAGAGTATTCTAATTCGCATCTGCAGCCCCCCCTCCTGCTGCAGTTTCTCTTCACTCCTACCGAACTCCTGGCAGCGGCCGCTGGCTGTCAGCCAATGAGGATGAAGAGGCAGAGATCAATGGCGTGCAGCAGCGGGTCCGCTCTTACTTCCGCCCATTTTTCCTGGTTTTCTCATGGTCCTTTCACGACAATCACTCCAACATGGCACCAAGCAGCACGAACAAAAAAAAAAGAAGCTCTTAGCAGCTCTCTGCATCACTTCTGACAGGTTTGCTCTTAGAAGTCAGACTGAGGTCACTACAGCAGCTACAGTAAATGTGTGTTTCTTTTCTCGCCGTCTCATGCATCATTGATGGTTACAGCAGTCAGTGCTTGACTGCAAAGATGAGGTCTTCATGCGCCGAGGAAGCTCCCGTTACATTCGGCCTCAAGTCTGTCGGTAAAGTTTGAATCATCGCGCCCGCGTCGGACGTTCAGTGTTTTCTGGTATCGTTGCGCTGCAGCGGTATTGATTCCGTCGGATGAAACTGATGAAGCTGAATCCTTCATCGGGGTCTGCTATCGGAGAACTCTAAAAGACCTGGCAACATGATGGACGGCGTCGCCTGTGTTTTTCAGTGAAATGTTACAAATGTTCTTTTTGTTTTCAATCTGAGCGATACAGCAGAGCTGGAACGAGGAAGAGGAGGAGGAGGAGGCGGAGAAGGAGGACGGCGATGACGACGACGACGACGTCTGGGGAGTTTTTCCTGAGTTGGTGTGTAGTTTGAAAGGAGCACATTTAACTGCAAATAACTTTTCTTTTAAAATTCTTTGAATGTTTTTCTTTTATTTCGGAGGCTTTTATTTTGGTGGCCTGACTGCGACGAAGGCCGTCTATGAACTTGTCACGCGGTGTGACGTAAGACCGCCTTTCTCGAGTCTCTTCCACGAGCTTTTTTCGGGGCCAACATTTTCAGCTTGGTTGTTTTGTTTGCTCGACAACTGATTGTACATTCTGTCATGTTAACATAAAGGCCAAAATAAGAGTCCTTTATGTTTCACTGTTTGACGCCTGCTGCAGCCCACACAGACTCTCTCATCAGGCTAAGCAGCTTATAAACTGTGTTCTATTGGCTTTAAACACATTTTGGTGCCCTTCCACCAGCCGTGTTCATGTTATGTGGGTTTTTTTTTTAACTGTGTGGCTGATTAAATATGCTGCGTTTGGGCGGGTACCTCCAGGGAAAGCCCGTCTCTTCTGCTGCAGCGTAGCCGGCAGGCATATATGGGTCAGTCAGTCAGTCAGTCGGATTCTTCACGTCTTGTCAGTCACAGTTCTGTCTCTTCTGTTTTCCATTTCACCGTCTCCAGCGTTCCCCTTTGAAACGATTGCAGGAACACAGCCAGAACCTCCACCAGCTGACGTTACAGAAGTGGGCTTCGGACTCATCAGAACGAAGGGATCTTGAAAGGTTTCAGGACATTCGGTTTGGCAGATTTTACGGCTCGGCAACAAGTGTTCCGCTCTGTTCATTAGTCATGCTGGAATGTTCCCGTTCCTGCTGAAACCACGGACAAGAACCACTTCTCAGGGCCCATCCAGAGCGGCTTCAGGAGGTGTCGGGAACCACTGCTGTATCCGACCTCTGCACGACCAGCTCCCACTGGATGGAAACGCTGCGCGTGAAGAAGCGAGCTGGCTGTGTGTTTAATTGGGGATCCGTTTATGCGACTTCTCCGACTCGACCTTGCCAAGCTCATCAGTACCACTAATGAGGACACTCGCTGGTCAAAGAGGGGCGAGAGGCTCGCTCCGCAGTCACACAAATGCCTTCGACAGACACTCACCTCCCCCCGATATTTTTCAGCACAGCGAGGCATCCGTGCACTCACCGACAGCTCTCCGTCAAACCGGTGTTTCTCAGCTATAGCCATGGCGAAACCCCTGTGCTGCTTGTTTTATAGCATCCCAGCTCAGGAGGCAAAGAAAGAGCAAACCCTGCACAATCACAGGACAATCCCAGCGACACACACTTTCTTAAAGACGGACAATCCGCAGATGTTGACCGACGTTTTTGGACTGTGAGAGGAAAACAGGGTACCCAGAGAAAGACCCCGTGTCCGGAGGAAGAGCGTGCAAACTCTGCAGAAAATGTGAACCCTGGACCCGCTTGTGTCACGCGAGTTTTGAGCCAATTTATCACCGCCTAAGAACCGCAGCGGCACACCTGACAGGTGACGAGCGAGGCTATTTCAGCGGCTCGAGTCACGTTGTGTTTCTGCGAATTGCGCGCTGCACAAACACCCACTTCGCCCCGCAGAGCGCTGTTCTCACAGCCGCTCAGTCCGCCGTAAAACAGCCACCAGAAAGCGGGGAACGGCTTCCCCTCTCGCAGTTGACAAACTGCCACGGGCAGCGACGCACGGACACGTCCACCTGTTGCCAAACGGCGTCGGTGTGCGCGCGAGTGTTGATCAATCAGGCTGAAGGGGGCCGTTGTTGGAAGCAGAAAAGCCTGCGTCTCCTCGCTGAGCTGCAGATAAAGAAACATTGATTTGCCCGGCTCAGCACAACAGCGCCGGCCCAGACAACCTCGTCCCGCTAAATTTAGACTGCGACGAACTCAGGAGGAGCAAATAAGGAGGGAAAGATTTCTTCTTTTTTTATTGGACGGGCCAAATAGTGCCCCCGGAGACCGGGTGCCAGCACTGCGGCGTCCACCCTGTGGGGAGGTTGGAGGGTGATGATGGCTTTCTGGGGGCCGCTAAATGAATACTGGAGTGACCCTGTTTGTGCGCTGGCTACCTGCTGGTGCTCTGTTAATTATGAGCCACGGAGGGATCCTGCTGTGTGTGCATCATTCGCTGCTTTCTTATTAGTGAGGGATGATGAAGAGCTTTTCCAGGTTTTCTTGCATATTTCATCACAAAATGAGAAAACCACACTGTAAAAAGGGAAATTAAAGACAGCTAAATAGATTTTTAAAAAATGCAACACTGCAATGTAGTTGGTAATGATGTGCCTTGTGTCATCTTTTAAGGGTTTCAAACCTTCCTTGCAAAAATGGCAAAATACAATATAGCTCTGAAAGCAGGGAACACCAATAAAGGTGACTTTGCAGTTTTTTACAGTTTTTATGGCTTGAGTACAATAAATCAGTAAGTGTTGTGTAAAAAATGAATGCATGGCTGACCCTCAGATGACTCCATCTGTCATCTTCCATCACACTCGTCCAACTCAGAGTCCGAAGGAGGAAGAAGTCTTGGCCCCCGGACCAAATGTTGAATGTCCCCCACAGGGGGTGATGATCAGGTTGTCAGTCCATCACAGGACAAACACAGACACTTTAGGGGGGGGGACTCTATGGAGGAAGATGACGGTGAACATTTTCCTCCACAATAATGACCGACAAAAGCTTTGAGGTCCAGGACGGACTGACGGTGGAGGCGCAATTTCACCACCACCTCATACAGGCGTCAGACAGCAGATCTTTCTCCTACGACAGACCGCTCAATCAGCCCCCCCAGCAGGTCGGCAGCCAGCATCTGTCTGCTCCTACTGTCCTTGCCAGCTGCTGTCCCCAGTTTGTCTCCCGCTGGCCGACTCAGCAAAAAAATGGTGAATAACTGGACCTTGTCCTCAATCTGCCACCTGGTTCCCACTCTTGATCTTCTTTCGTTTTCACAGGCTGATTCACCCCCACGAGCCCTCTGCCTGCCCTCCCCACTTTGCAGTCCTAGCCACTCATATTCCTCTGCTCCAGTTTGCTGCAGAAACTGACACGTTTCGTCATCCTGTCGCCGCAGAGGACTTGCAGCTCGTTCGCACAGCTGGTGCTTTTCCGAGAGGCAGTCATCAGGCTCCCGTTGGAGCCAAATCGGGGAGGGTATCAGAGCCCACAGTGCTGTAGCAGAAGGGGGGGGGGCAGCCCTCTGCACACATCCGACGTCTACTGTAGCACATAGAATGAAGAATTAGGTGTCACTGGTCATCATAATCTTTGTCAACTTCACACAAAAGGAAAAACATTCTAGAAGATGCTGAAAGATTTCGATTCCTCTGAGTTTTAGAGACTGTCTGTGTGTCTCACGCCCTTTAAAAGAGATGGTGAGAGAGAGAGAGAGAGAGAGCAGATGGAGAGTACTCTGGCTGTACTCATGTTCCACATATCGATCATTCACACGCATTACAAATGAGACCATGGAAGGGAACACCTGCCGAACATTTCTGAGCGAGGCCGAGCTGGAAGAAAGAAGCCTTTTAAAACGTCGTTCTCTCCCATCGGAAGCAACAGTGTCACCGCGTCTGAAGGCTTCCTCCCCGCCGCGGAGACGAGGCGCCAAACGAAGCAGGAGGCAGGAAGATTTGACCGATGCCAGCGCGCACGCTAGTTTTATAAATCAGCTTGCTGGAAGCAGAAGAGTTGAGAGATTAAATGTAGTGTGATGACCATGAATAATGCATGAATGGGGCCACAAAGGCAGAGAATACCGATCTTGTGCAGGACGGAAGCGAGGCGCGCGCAGAGGATCTTGCACTGACCCGCCTCTAACTGGGTTGCTCCGTGTCGTTTTGCCCACTTCGTGAGGCTCTACAACCTGCCATTGGTCAATGGACACAGGCCAAACGAATGGTAGAGAAGCGGCCTTAGCTGGCTGCTATAGTATTCGCTTAATATTTCAAAAGTACCCCCAACGGCCCAGGAGTGAGTGTGTATGTGTGTGTGTGTGTGTGCGTGTGTGAGGTTTCACATTAAAGCCCGCGCTTACTTGTGGGCATCCGGCTGTGTCTGGGGAGACGATATGCTGTGCAAGGTGAATTCCTTAATGCTGTGGCCATTTCAGCAGCTCGCTACCAAGCATGCAGATCTGAAGGGATTCAGGCACGGCTGCAGGGAGCCTCGCTCCATTTCCTGCGGCCCCATTTGTGAGCCGAACCAACTGTAAATCTCCCGTCGGAGAACAGCGCCTGCTAAATAGAAATACAAACTGGAGACAGACCATTTAAAAAATACTGGATGACTTTATTAGTCTGAGTGCTGCTTTCGGGCTTTGGGATTTAGGGGAGGCGGGTCAAACCGAACAATGAGGGTTACACTAGTTTAGTGAACAAGTAACCTGAATTTGCTCTTCTATTCTGACACTGGATTGACCAGGAAAAAAGAAACTTTACAAAAATGAATTTTCTACTTTTTCATGTTACCATGTTTGCTCACTAGCTGTAGCTCTGTGTTTCATTTAGCCAGAAACAAAGCTAATTACAGTGTCTATTGATAAGACAGTTTAAAGTGACAGTGATCTCCACTGGTAACTGTGTTTATCACCCCCCGATGGCTGTTTACCATTTAGACCGTACAGCGAGCAAATACAGTTCCAAATAAAATAGACGAGCAACTAAAATGCCTCGTTCATTTCATGTAAAATAGTCTAAAACATCACATTGATGTTGCTTATATTTTTGTTTTGCTGATAGTCGTTTATCATAAGCGAGGGGAAAAGCTAGAACTCGTACTCGAGGCTCTCAAATACAGCAAAAAAACTCAACAAAAGGTGGTGCACTTGAGCAGTTGAGACAAATTACGAGTTAAACTATATATTTATAAAAACATGTAAACCCTTGACAACGGGAAATGCCCAGAAGTTCATACATTTGGAGCAGAAAGAGACAATTCACCAGTAATTTAGTCCAGAGAAATTTCCAGTGGGCTCAAGGAAGGGTACACACTTTATTTTTGGAGAAGTTACACATACACAAAACACTTTGAGCTATTTTGCCCTTTATTGTTTGCGAGAACTGATTCCTGGAACTATTCCATTAGTGAAACTTAACCAAGCACTCGCTTGAATTTGACTCTCCTTCGAGTTACCCATGTGTGGCCAAAAACTGTAAGTAATGTCAGCGTTAAGTCTGATAGATTTCGTTATTATTCATCTTTCTGTTGAATCAATCCGAGTTGTTTTGTAGAGTCTCGAGCTGCTCTCACCAGAGGTAACCAGTAACTGCTTCTGCTCAGGGTTTATCACTGTGTGCTGCTTAAAACAAAGTGTTTCCGAGGCAGCGTCTTTAAAAGGTGATGAGACGGAGCAAATTTAATACCGTAATCCTCTCGCCTCGGAGCTTGTAATTACGAGAAGGAAGGAATGAAAATCCCTGGAAAATTGGAACTCCTTCTTGAAGCCACACTAGCTCGAGAGGGACGCCAAACAAAAGAGGGCAAAAAAAATAGATTGCTGGACGAGTTCAGATGTTATGTTCATTGTGGACTCCGAATCCCTCTGCTGACCTGGTCCCCTGAAAGTCTGCGGTGTCCCTCTCCGATCTGTCGGAGGCTCCGAGACGGACCCTCGCCAGAGATCATCGCACAACATCTCTAAATGATGGCAACACTGGAATCTGACGCTGGCATTCCAGCCAACAATGTGAAAACCTCTGTGACCTCACACACACACACACACACACACACACACACACACACACACACACACGGGGCAGCGAAACCATCATGCTTCAGCTTCAAGATGTCAGCAGACTGTATGGTAGCTTGCTGTAAAGTGCACTTCACCTCCCTCACACACACACACACACACACACACACACACACACACACACACACACCACCTGATTGTGTGTGTATCCGTGTGCAGACTCGGGGGCTGCGTCGGTAATTAGGGAGAGCAGCGAGGCCGGAGCTGTCCACACAGCCTGGTGCTGAAAACCTGCCGCAACGTCCCCCGGACTCTGACTCCAATCAATGCACAGCCCGTCGTGTTTCAGCGGTGTGGCAGTGTGCAACGGGAACACACCCTGAGCCCGCCAGCCACACATGCCACCATGACACGAGCATGAGTTGCAGAAGCCACCAAGAAGAGTTCGAGGCGGACTTCTGCAGGTGAAGCGATCCCTCCCTCTCGGAGAGCAGAGGCTTGGCAGCCGGACAGCTTTTAACCCTTTCACGCGCCTTTTTGAACGTGATGAATGCAGACACACAATTCGGCATATAAACTCCACAGCAGCCCTGTTGAAAATGAGCCCAAACTGAGCACACGCCGGACCGGAGAGGCCACGGCGACTGAATCAACATGCTTGTGCCGGAGCACCGGCGGCACTTACACGTAAGCGTGGTAGATGAACGCCCATCCCCGCGGTCTCTCCAGCGCATTGTAGAGGAAATTCTGGAGTTTCCGGTAGCTGGCATTTTTCTTGGACGGTCTGGGTCTCCCGGCGGAGATGCTGGACCGGGGTCTGCAGAGGATGCCGCTGCGCTTGGTGCTCTCCGAGCCCGCAATGAGGAGCGCCCCGTCCCGGCTGGATTCCGGAGCTCCGGGGTCCAGCCCGACGAAGCCCACTTTGTGCTTCTTCTCCCCGGCTTGAGTTGGGTAAACCCCGCCGTTGAGGGATTTCTGCACCATCCTAAAGTCGAGACGACTCTGACGCGGAGTTGTCCGTGCCCTTGCCGCGGGGATGCATCACCGGCGCTGGAGGGGTGTGCGCGCGCCGCGGCTGCTGGTGAATGCAGTCGGTGTCGGTCCCCCCCTCGAAAAGCCAATTGCGATAACCGTGCGAAACTGCACAGTGGATGCTTTCGCCTCTCAGCCCCTTCCGGCCGTCTGACAGACACAGCAAGAAGCAGAATGCACGGGAATCTCACTCCACAGTCTAATCGCTTTGGTCATCAGCAGTTTAGAGGCCATCTGCAATCATCAAATGGCTCAGAGGTGCGTAATACTGCGAGATTGCAACTAACGTGGAATCAGCTTCTTCTGGTGCCACAAACTGGCCAGATGAAAGCCCCCCCAACCCCCCTCAAGTTGCTGAGTTGGAGGAGCATTTCTGTGCTTTTGGAGAAAAGTGTGTCTAAAAATGTATCCCGAGATAACCCCCCCCCCTTCACTGCTGCTCATGGAGAGGGAGGCTTCCATTGGCTGATGTGTGTTCATGCAATATTTATCCGAGCAGCCTCCTCCAGTCTGATAAAAAAGAACATATCTGGATGTCCAACAACTGTGTCAAGCTGTGCGCTTCGATGGCTTTCCGGGCCGCCTTCCACCGGAGAACGTCACATGCAGTCCCTGCCAGCGTCAGTCAACATCAGCAGGAGATAAAACAAAGAAAAAACTGGGAACAGCCCAGGCTGCTTTCTGCAAACACTCGCTGTAGCTGCGTGTGCCAGAGTGGAACAATGCAGTCTGCAGCCCACTGAAGGATGGGGGCGAACTGCTGTAGAACTGTGTCATCCGCGTGCATTCAGGTCCAGGAAGGAGTCAGCAAGTAATCTTGGACTGTATGCACCATGAAAACAAAAGTATATCTTGCTATGTTTGATAACATTGGTACTCCCCCCCAATAATAAACCACTCTTTGCTTCAATACAGAGTCCAAACGCTCAAGATACGAGTTATACGAGCTGATATGAAATGAGGTGAATGGGACGGAGTGGGACACTCTGTCTCTCCACCAAACACATTTGACTTTCGGCCACTTTGTCAGGAAGTGACATCAACCAATGAGTTGTGACAGAAGCGCATTCACGGGAAACCACCTGTGAAAAAGCGACCAACATTGTTGCGCTAAAACCAAAACCGAGGTCGAACGAACAGTAAGCACATGACGGTGTTAATTTTGTGTGCGGCCATAGCAGAAATGGCAACCTTGAGTTATTTGGTGTGAAAACTGTCCACAGGAAAAAGTGGCCTTAGTTTTAAGGATGAGTCGGAACGCGTTACGGCTACATTGATGAATTTCACCGTTAGCAACGACTTATTCAAGAGGAATCTACCAAATCGTGGAGCTGGTCTGCGGTCCGACTGAACAGTGACTCATCACTGCCACCCAGTGCCTTCTGTCAGCACCACTGATATCATAAATATTGTATCTTTAAGCCCAGCCTTGAACAATTGGGGTGACGCGAAGGAACCACCTCGATTCAGAAGCCTTGTTTGTTGTGTCCCAGCAGCACTTAGTCACAGCCGGCTGATGAGCGCCGGCAAAGATGTGCAGTCATCTCTTGCGTTGACTCCCTTCGACTCGCTCACGGGGGGGGATCTGAAAGGCAACACAGACACGGGTGCGACACACTACGAAGTAGACACTGTCTGATATAACGGGCAGAGAAAACAACCCTAAAAAAAAGACGAAAATCTGTCTCTCACACCGCTCTTTTTGGGTTTTTTTTCTTATCCGAGGAACATGATGTTCTGATGGATGGGCTCGTGCCAGCAGAGCTGCTTCACACGCACACAGAAACAACGTCATATTGAGAACTTTTCATTTACTAACTTGTTAAGATCCATTTACAATGATAATTTTAGAAAGATTCAACAAAAGAGAACTTTGTACAGTTATTTTCAGGCAACATGATAGATATGTACAGTAATGAAACATTAGCATAATGTCAATAAATGTGTCATCGGTGACGTGTTCGTCCAGTTACACCAACATGCTGCAGTCATTAGCCCATCTGAACTATTAACACACACACTTGTGATGAGTAATGCTGCAAGTGGATGTTTAACTATTTACACGGCGCAGGTCGGAGGGCAAAATTGGATCCGAAGGGAAGAGGACAAAGACGGCAACAACCACGGGGCCCTTTGTGATGCCGCGCGGCGGGGATGTCGGCTTTGCTGTGGTCATGCTACTGCTGAGGGGCTGCGCTCGCGCTCGCCCGGACCCAGACTGCTTCTAAATAAATAAAAAGGACTAAGTGATCTGCCTAATGAATGCAGCATGTCAAGGGAGGTCCTTGAAATGCACGGAGGACATTTTTAAACAGCCGGTAAAGAAAAAAAACAACCAACAAAACAAAAAAAACCCAATTTGTCAGTGAGGTTACACTCCAAAAAAAAAAGAGAAGCATCCTCTCATAAAATACAAATACAAAAACGCTTTACATACTATATTATCTCCATAAAAATAATCCAATTTAATTTATAGCATTACTCTGCTGCCGCAACACATAATCCTATCTGCTTCCTCTGACACTGTTAAGAGTCTGTATGTACAAGGAAATAAAATCCCAGTAAACGCTTGTTACCGTTTCCAACAATCCCTTTGCTTACAGTACGTTTTTTTTTAAGTTTTGTTTGCTAACACTGGATGGACCAATCATTGTGCTTGTTTTTGGACAGAAAGTACAACAGTTTCAAGACAACATAAAAAGCCCGATTTAAAAAAAAAAAGGAAATTCAAACGATGCCTCAGTTAAAGCAAGTCCTCCGAACTAGCACATCTGAATTAATATATTAATTATTTAACAGTGATTCAACACGAGGACCCGCTGACGCGGCCGCTCGCTGGCAAACGGCCGCGTGTGGTTTAGCTTTAGCTTCCTTTCGTCCTGATTTGCGATTCGCGAGCTTCACTTCTTCCATCCCTTGTGTTCCCTGAAGTTTATTGTATCACTTCCTGATGAATTCCAAACACATAAATAAAAACAGAACACACGAACAGCTACCTAAAAAAAAAGAGAGAGAGAGAGAGAGAGAGAACGACATGCCGTTGGTCCTTTAAATACTGTTCGATACGTAGGCTGGAATGCTTTTAGATTCTTTAATACCTGATATGGTGTGAGTAAGCGATTAAAAAAAAATGCTCCTTCTGGACGCAATAAATAACTATCCTTCATATAGTGCAGTAATACAGTACTCACACTAAACCTACAGTAATTGCACAGTAACCACATGCAACGGGCTGACGAAGAGAACAGCCCCCCCCCACCCCACCCCCCGCCCTACCGCCTTCCATCAGTCCCTCCATCCCTACTTTCCATCTACCCGCCGGCTCTTTGACTTTCTGCAACACACCGACACCAGCAAGTCTAAGTACTCTACTTCACTCAGGGTCCCAGCGTTGAGCCCTGGGGAACGCCAGCCCCCACCCAGGGAATCACCAGGGGTTTGCAGTCCGGGGCAGAATGGATGACAGCGAGAACGACAGTCAGCTACAGGTAGTTTGGTTAATCCAGTTAATAACGCGAGCCTCGCCGTCAATCTTTATCCTCCCTTTTTAAAAGACTTTCCGTCAAATGTCAAAGTTAAGAATCGTCCGTGTGAAGCCACGCTCCTCTCCGGACGGAGGTCCAGCGTTGCCGTCTTTCGTCACCCGCGTCGCCCGCTCGTCGCCGTGAAGCCTCAAGTGGTTTCCAAGCTGGAATGATCCCCGTGTAAGTGGACGCTTCTGTGGAGTGGGGAAGGGGGGGAGGGAGGACACAAGGGTCTTTCTACTGGCAGTGTCCGCTGGAAGGGGGTGAGACCCAAAACTCTTTGTCGCCGTCGCGTCTCATGGCGTCTTCCGCCGCGTCCTCTGAGCGACGGGCCGTCTGACGTGAGGGCATTCTTAGAGCTCCCCATCAGAGGGCGGCAAACACAGTTTGAAGAGCCTGTGGAAAGGAGAGCACTTCAGATGACTGGAACCCAACGACATTTCTCATCAGCATCGCTGCAGTGCACCGAAGGAACCAGCAGAGGGACTTGAAATCGATACCACACCTCGGGGCTGACGGAGGCATCTGGTCCATAACCTTGAGGTTTTTGGCGGAGAGGTCCACCCGTGCCCCCTGGGAACAGCAGAATACACATCATGAACACCGCGGACCAACGCCTCAGGGAGTGCGGTGTGACACAGGCTGCGATTGGGCCGCGCGGGCTTCACCTGTTTGCGCATGATGTCCATGGTTTGCATGATGCAGCGCGGCATGAGGCCGTGGTTGCGGGCTAAAATCATGGCCTGCTCCAGTGTCACGCTCAGGGTGCATCTGAGAAGGGACGAAAAAACCAGAGGTCGGGCTTCGTTAACACCTTGTCAGTAGGGGGCGCCAGCAGGGTCGTTTTGAGTGGAGGTACTTCATCTCGGGTGACAGCCCAACGGCTGGTTGCGGGCAGCACACTGACCTTTGCATGCCGGTGCCGCACATGGCGATGTGGCAGGCCCCCAGGCGGTTGCACAGCTCGGAGGACACGCACAGCACGCTCACGCCCGACGGGTGGCCCTGGGGGCTCGGGCGCACGTTCACGTAGGACTGCATCAGGCGGCAGAGGTCGTCCAGTGTGTTGAGGGGTCTCAGGAGCTAGGGGGGGGAGAAAGCACGGTTAAGTACGACCAGGGAAATTGTAGGAATGATAAAAGTGATGTCGGGCCAGTCCAGAAAACAAAAGGCCATCTCGGCAAGTCACTTAGACCAGCGCTGAGGCTTTGTATCTCGTGTATTTCAAATCTGGGGCAGATCAGGTGCGGTTTGTCTGAGTTACCCAGAAGTAGGAGGAGCGAGCTTCAAAGAGCTACTCGCCCCAAGGAAATCAACAGCCGATACATTTCCTCTCCTTACTTCCATAATCAAAGATATCGTCACCATTCGCACAGATTGATCGAGAGAGACAAAAAGTTGGAAATCTTTGGTTTTATTGAAACAGTCCAAAATCCCCGATGCAGTGTAGGTGACTTGCACGATGGAGCTCTTGAGTAAATAAAAACAAACAAACAAACAAACAAACAAACAAACAAAACATCCCCTCTGGAGTCTTTCTGTTCAAAGACCACAAGGACCTGAGACTCTATCATCTATTCAGCTTTAATGACTGTAATCTAGTGCAGCTACAGTCAGTTCGGGAAAACTAGGACTCGGGTTCAGATGGATGTTGGCGTGTTAAGGTTAGTCGGTTAAGGGGTGGGGGAGGGGGGGCGGCTTGGTGGGCTAGTGTTGGGAGGTGGGGGTGGGTGGGGGGTTGGGGGGTTCCCTTGGGGGGAGGGAACGGTACACCAGTTCATCTTACTTTGGATATGCTTGGTTGAAGGTCTCTAACTTCACGGCCCAGTATCTGTGCTTGCATTTATATTCAGTCACAACATTATATAAAAATGAAGTCACAAGACCAGAATAGAGCGATAGAAAAGAACAAAACAAAACAAAGCCCATACGGGGGAGGGGGGGGGGATATGTGCACATTTACCTGGTCGATCTTCATCGCCGTGGTGTTGGAGTCTGTCGGGAGATTAGACTTCTCCAAATAGAAAGCCCTGGTGGGACAAAAAGCAAAGCTATTTCAGGGTCCTCAACTCTTCCCGGGGTTTGGACGAGCACAGCTCCGTGTGCTTGTGAGTCACTTTGCCAGCGAGCTGAGTCATCGAGCTTTTGGAGCACCTCACTCTATAGAACATGCATCTGCTGCGGAGCACGCCGCATCGCTTCCTGGTGTCGCATCAAGCATCTCATGGTGATTAGCGAGAGCAAACGTGCAAAGATTAGGGGGAGCCAATGGGAACAATCCCTTGTCCAACAGGAAATAAACAGTAAAAACTAAAGAAAGAGTTTCAAAATCCAAAGTGTTTTGCTTTCCAAAGCTTTACTAGGCCATGAAAAGGCGATAACACAAATAAAATCATCTTCACAAAGTATACTGAACAAAAAGTCCAATTCTGGAACACTGTTATTAAAAAAACCCATGTTATCAAGTGCGGCTCTATGGCCATACATCAAATCCGAATAAAACAAATTAAACAATGAAAAAGCACTGGGTGATGTTAAAGGAGGAGGCTTTTTTCCTCACTAAGTGAACAGGCGACTAACTGCTGTTACTCGCTGTGGGATCTGGTGACGCAGAGGCCTGGATAAATGATTCAGCCCTCACCTTGAACAGTTTCAGACCTTGAATATCAAAAAAAAAAAAAAGTAAAGTAGAAAAAAAGCAAAGCGCTGCTTCTGCTTGCTTATGCAACATTGCTGGATGAACTCTTCCTCTGAGGTGAAACATATCCTGGATGGGAGCAGCGAGGGAAGGAGGAGGACGGGGGCGGGGTGCTGGGGGGTGGGGGGGGGGTGTTAGCGTGGAACTGTGATGCAGTGTTCAGTGGTAGCTCCGTCTCACCTGAGTCTGCGGTAGTAGGCCTTGACCTTCTCCAGCGAGACGGCGTTGGTGCGCTGCTGGAACTCCTCCATGGCTGTGTAGTCCTGCTGGGACACTCCCTCTGGACGCTCCAGAGCTGGGGGGGGGGCAAGATGCGTTTCAATCCACACACGTGGCAACACGCACAAGCACAAAGAGCTCACACGGGGGAGCTGTGTCACCCTTTTCATTCTGTGTATTCCTGAGTGTATTCCTAGTGTTTACATAAATAAAAAATCAACAATAATGAACATTTCTTGCATCCAGACACAATTTTAAGGAGTTCCATGCTCTGCATTTATGGCACTAAATCATCCAACATGTGTACATGATCCAAAAGTGAACAAAAGACTTTAAAATGGGGCAGAGCTGTATAAAAATACCTTCTTCTCCATGAGAGCATATGGCTCTCAGTCACACACTTCCACATCTGCACTACCAAGCTCATCCTCCCAGACTGCAGTGACCACACTGCTCCAGTAGGTGGCCACCTTTACCCGCTTTTCTGCAGGAGTTGCACTTTGAAGTACTTGCAAACAATACAAGCTCTCTCATCGGATTAGTGCTCCAGCTCGCACCGGAGGACGGAAAATGAATGGCTGTCTGGCAGACTGGCAGACCTGATGCATAATGCCCAGCATTCACAGGAGGCCAGTGGGGCCGAAGGAGAACGTGGCGGCAGAGAGTGTGATGGTAAAAGTCTTTTTAAATGGTCAATTAAAAAAAAAGGCTTCAGTCAAACTTAATAAAAGCACCTAAAGGCGTCGGGAAACACGTGAGAGGCCGAAGGCGGCGCGGCGGACTGAGTGTTTTGTAATGATGTGGGTCCACGTGTTTTCAACGCCTAAACACATTACACTTCGATGCATTAGACCCTGAAGCGTCCGCTCTGCAGAAACCATGCTGACGCTCGGAATCGCTTCGCTTTCAGCGACGGCAGCGGCTTGAACGGAACAACACTGAGTGTCGCACGCGGAATGGGGCTCGACGCCGCTGGACGTCGGCGCGGACGGCGCTCACCTCTGGTGAAGAGGACGGTGTGCAGCTTGAGGCTGCCGCCGTTCTGCAGCCGAGTGGGCAGCTCGCTGAAGTGACAGCTGTCCAGGTACAGAGTGACCCTCAGGGCTTGCCGGCTGCCCTCCACCTGGTAACACACCGGGGTGTCTGCAACACACACACACACCAAGATGAGAGAGACATTACTCAGGCTGAAATATTACACTGTTGGCTGCCTGAGGCACTTAACCAATGCACACGTGAGAAGTGTGACAGGCTGGGAGGTTTATTATATTTAAGTGCATCCAGGCGCTGCTGTTCATAGGTCAGCCCGTGACACCAGGACGGGCTCCCTGACCGCAGCGTCGGCGGTTTCTCGGCACATCGGCTGCACATGTATGAGATAATGCGATCGAGAGCAACCGGCTGTAAATTCAGCATTCGCCACAGGAAACTGCTCAGCTTCCTCAGAAGGGGGGGGGGGTTCACGTCTAGATGTTTAATTCAAACGTCGCCGCGTGCTGCGGTGTTGTGTGACGCCTCCCAGAAGGTTTTGGTCGAGTCGACCGTGACTTCATGGTATATAATTTCCCTTCGGTTAGGAGCGCGTGATATAAGGTATCCCACTGAACATGGGTTAATGTTTAACATCTCAGCGAAGCAGCAGAAGTGAAATTGAAGTGAAAAAAAAGGGGTTTCGTGTCCAGAAAGCGGCACCACTGAGTTGTCCTCTGTCACTTTCGACAAAAGTCCTCCCTATAAATACATGTCGTAAAGTCTGCAGCTCTGTGGGTATTAACCTTTAAAAGGACCTTAAAAATAACACAGTCTGCTCAGTGAAAAGCAGCAGTTGTTTTGTCATTCTTGGTATAATTTCAAACAAAAAGAGGCCACAATGACATCAGAAACTTTATTCAGCCGCCGCTGGAGGCAGACAATTGTTTTCTATTTTCTGTGACCCTCACTGAGAGGAGGCGATTAAAAACAGCAGCAGAAACGCTGTGAATCTATATTGGTAAGCTTGTTCCGATTTTGCCCTAAAACCTCTTTTTTGGGGGTCAAAAGCGTCGTACGTGTCGTCTACCTGGCTGGGAGAGACACACGGAAGCTGTTTTGATGATGCGCTACAAAGATGGAGGAACTTTCTGGATGTTATCTGACTGTGTGGTGACTCTCCACAGCAAAGACATATGAAGACAGAAGGGAAGCTGCAATCCTCGACGAATGCCGAGCAGTAACCTTATGGAGTCCCAGAAACGAGACGAGAGATCTAACATTTTGCGGACGTGGCGACCTTTACTGAGCGACCTCCGGGGTCACCGCCGTTTCATGAGGAAGCCCTCGTCGACGCTGTAGCGCCGGAGCAGCGGCGGCGATGCTTCGGGCTGAGCTCCAGAGGCCTCGTGCTCCTCGGTGCTGACATGTCTGGGCCTCACCTCCCCGTCCCTGCCATTAGCGAAATCAATAGCGTCCGATGGACACTGACGCCACGGGGCGCCGACCTGCACTGCAGCAGTCTGAGCAGATATGCAACTTCAGCAGATGTTTTCTCCTCAGCGTGGAGGATTTTGTCCCTCTCCAGTCGAGAGAGACCCAACTTCGCAGGCTGGATTTTCAGCGCATTGTGGAGGACCCGTCGCTGTGTGCGTGCGTGCACACAACCCACTGTCTGCAGCAGAGTATTAACCCAGAAAAAAAAAGCCTCACACTTTGCTTAGCCTCCTAAAAAACGAGGAGCCCGTCGTCGCGCTTTTTCCCTTTGAGCTGCAATCTCTGCCGGCCACACGGAGGCAGCTGAAAAGGAGCCGGGACGCGGGCGTCCTTTGTGCCGCCCGCCTTTTAATGTCTCCCGCTAACCCAGAGAACCTCGGGTGAATGGAGCGAGCCGCGTTATTAAAAAGCACAATGTGCCCGGGTCCCAAACTCACTCTCTACACGATTATTCAAGGAACCGCTCCGACGACCCGAGAGCCTCCTAAGAGGAAACCACATCGCTGTGCAACGAACGACCTACTTGTAAATAAATGTCACCCGATTCTTTTCATCCGGTAAAATAATACCCAGATAATAATATTGCTGCAGTTGCATGAGTGACCTGAGGTGCAACAACAACACGGGCAGTTAAAATAGAGCTTGTTTCTTTAGATCTTGGGCATAAAATCTGTGGTCTTGTGAGAAAAGTGACACATCATGCTTTTGTAACGAGTACAGCTGAGAACACAGTGATGGATTGTGTTACTTTAAACAGGACACCTTCATTTAATAGAGTTGCTATAGCGAGGATCCCATACAATCATTTATGTAGTTTCAGCAATATATGAGAATATGTCCCGGATCCCCTGCTGGAGTTCAAACAAAGCCCCTCGCAGAGCAAGCAATCTCCTGATAAAAGACAACTTAGGCTTGAAGCGTTTGCACGCTCCGGCCTTGTTTCAGGTGATAAATGGAGCTATTACACTGTTGTTTCGGCTCTCTATTCGGTGAAATCAAATTTGCGAAAGAAAAATGGCAATTTCGCCCTCAGATGTGACCACGAGTCCGCACAACGGGACATTATTCAGAGCTGGTGGAAAACCACACAGCTGCTCGTGAGCAGCGGAGCGGCTTGAATGGGCCGAGTCAGCCTGCGTCGACGTCGTGCGAGTCACTCACTTGCGACGAGACACTCGTCCTCCAGTGGCCGGAAGAACACAGTGACTTTGTCCAGATCCAACAGGGCCGCCTTGGTGTCCTCCAGCATGGTGCGCTCCTCCTTCTGCCGGTGGGGGGGGAGGGAATAAGAGCGCTCAGAAGTCGCAACCGGGGACATTCAGGGGACAGCTGCGCACCTTCAAAAGTCGCACTGACGTGAAGGATTTCAATCATAGAGAGAACAGCGAAGGACCAGCAACACCTGAGAGTGAACTCTCAGGCTGTATTTGCTTGACTGACATCAACACCATCGATTTGACAGGTTCGCGTAATAATAACTTTGAAAGCAGTCATCGCCAAAGCTAAAGACGACACTGGCCCGATTGTTTGTTTTCTTTGTCTCGATGGCGCGCGGTCCGTTCTCACCACGTGCGGCGCGAGCGTGGACTGGAAGTGCAGCAGGACGCCGATGACGGATATCTGCTCCAGCCACTTGCGGCTGGTCTCCTTGCTGTCCTCCTGGTACTCGCCGGCGTTGTTGAAGCGCGAGCGCATCGCCGTCAGCAGCTGCTCGGCCAGCGTGCAGAGGGCGCCGGTCGCCGCCTGGCAGAAGATCACGTCCCGCCGGAGCTGCAGAGACGTGTCTGGTGGGGGAGGGAGGGAGGAAGAGGGAGACCGAAAAAAGGGAGGACAATGTCAGATGGTTACGGGGGGGTGGGGGGGGGGCAGTAAAATGAAAAGCAAAGGGAGCAGACGGAGGTGTGTGGCAGGAGAAGGTGAGCAGGTTAGAGTGCTTCTCATTCGCAGGCCGTGACCTTTCTCTTTACGTCCCTGACAGGCTCTGATGCATGTACTTTATTCCATTAGACACCCCCCCCCCCACCTCCACCTCCAAGAGAAGATCTCCCACTAACTAGCACCATATGCCAGCGGGCACAGTTCAAAGAGACGTCAACATCATGCGCTTTGGCGCCCGCCAACGCGCAGGTCTGAACCTGAACATGATCCGACTTTGGAAAGCTCGTCCTGATCAGGAGGGACGGTGAATCCTTCAAATGGCCTAATTCTTTTTTTTAATAAAGAGCACGTGATAAAAAAAGTACCTTCAGATAAAAAAAAACAACCTTTTTTTTAATATAACTTAATATATTTTAAAGATGTTTGAGGGATTTGCAGATTTCCTGGTGAGAGGCTGACTGTAATTTCATATGACGATGATCTCATTTGCGAAAAAAGCTCCTTTTCCTGCTGCCTGAGCCTGACTGACTGCTCTCCCGGGTCTCTTCTGGTCTTAGTTTTTTTTTCTTTTTTATGGAAAATTAGAACTGGGTTCCCTCTAAATCGATTATCTGCCACCGCCTCGCTGCGACCGCCGACACGTCTCTGTACCTGTGCACTTGAGCAAAGCCAGGAGGAGCTGGTTCTTTCCATCTGCGGCGGGAGACGGACAAAAAACAAGATGGTGTGAATGACTGCCGGCGAGCACAGCGCCCGCGGCGAGCGCGCGGCGAACGAGCCGGGGGCTCACCGTCGGCGAATCTCTGCAGGCTCTCCACCAGGATCTTGATGGAGGTGGGCAGGTTCCAAGGGTCCTCCTGGATGTTCTTGTGGATGACGCAGCGGCAGCGCACGGTCCAGTCCTCCATTTGGCGAAACTCTGCGCGTGCGGAACCGTTTGGAAACATGTGAGGAAACGAAAGAGAGCTTCCAGACGCTGCCGGCGACAAAAACACGCACGCTGGCTTGCCAAAAAACAAATACACACCTGGCTGGCTGTGATCGGAGTAAAAGTGCTTCGTCTCTTCGCACGCCTTGGTCATGACGGGGCCTTTGATGAGGCTGTTGATTGAATCGACCTGCGCACAGAAATTCACAGGAACCGTCAATGCTTTTTTTGGTTCTTTCTTCTTCTCGAAACGATGGAGAGAGGAAGGAGAAAGGAGACAACAGGAAGGAGGTCGAGGGAAGGAGGAGAGAGAGAGAAAGAGAGAACCTGAATTCTGACCAGAGGACGGAGAGCTGCGTGAGGTAACGCGGCCCAGATGTCCGCTGATGACTATCGTGGTGATGGGTTCCAAATGGTCGATGCTGGCATCTGTGGAGCTTGTGTTCCTATCTTACGCTTCCCATTGGCCCAGTTTGAAGGAGACTTTCAGGCTCCTTTACAGGGTTTATCTCCTGCTCTGAAGCTCCACTCTGAGCATTCACGACTCACAGTAAATAATACACATATTTAGCCCTCGTCCTTTATGAAGGCCCTTGTTTTTTTCTTGTTTTGTTGAGTCCACCCTTTAAATTGGTGAATTTTACTCTGGGCTGAGCATCATTGACTCGTTATTTGACACCAGCTTTTTATTGTTTCTGTTACAACTACACATTTGACACATGATCAGGTATGGCAGCCTGATTTGATCCCATCAAAAACAATCATTGCCAACAGCAAAACATGCCCCCCCCCCCATAAATAAACATGTTGCTGCTTCGTCAGCTCGAGTTTAACACCCTTGGCAGCGCTCCATTAATCATTTCAGTGCTGCTCAGTCGGCCCACATGCAGCACCAAGCGCTTGTAATCGGACACTAGACTCGTCCTACAGATAGCTGCCGCGCTGCAGGAAGCAGACGACCGAATAAGGAAAACCTGTGATGACGTGATGTCAGTTTGTGCACACAGAGTCCAAGCTGAGTGTTCAAGCTTAGAGGAATCTTCCGGCCAAGTGCAAAAGCAAAGTTCCTCCTAACCAACCCACCCGGACAGACAGTGAATGAGCTTCACGCGGTCAGTCTCACCTGGTTGAACAGGTGCTCCAGGCAGCCGTGCAGCTTGTCCTGCTTGTCAGAGGGGATCCTCATGTCGCACGGCAGCTCGTCTCCTAACGCAGAGAAAGAGGAGACGTCACAAACTTGGGACACTGAAGTACCTCTTATTAACACCGATCTGTATCAGTTCACACATTTTGCTCGTGATTTTTTGGGAATTCTGATGAGAAAACCAATCAGAAAGGGACGACAGCATCGTTATTCTGTTTTTTTCTTAAACAAAGCGATAAATCGGAGTGGACGCATATTTGGCACACAGTGAAGAAATGAGGCTGTGGGTTTATGAAATGTTGTTTCAAGAATTATGTGGCCACAGTCACCTCAAAGAAATATGTACAGTATGTCTGAGCTTTGTGGATGCATGGCATCATCACAAAAGAATCCCGTGAGAACAAACCAACGACTTACACCGCAAAACAGATCTTTGTCTTTAATTATTATTCTTCTTATTATGATTGCGTTCGTTTGAAAACCATCGGTTTATTTGGCTTCTCATGATCATCAAAACAGGACGATATATTTACTGCCATTCTCTAAACGCTCCACGTTGTGTACATACAGAAACACACACAATTGCGATTAAAGCCATGCGTTACCTGATCCCATCTCGTCGCTCCCCAGGTACGAGCTGTTGCTCCGCACGCTGGTGTAGGACAGCACCGAGTCTCTGTTGCTGTTGCACTCACTGCGAAATGCACAGACACAGTTTGAACCGATCAGCGGGCGAAAAGGCTCATTCGGTCGCTTCGACCGCGCCGAGGATCTCCAAAGCAGCATCTTCTAATTAGGCTGCCGAATAATCCCTCTGATTGTGCGCGCCTGCTCTGATGCGCAAGACGCCAGACCAAAGGTAATTAAATGGGTCTCATACCAACGAGCGCTTCTTGTTTACACAGAGGAGCGTTCGGTAAACCGGGGTATAGGATTCCCAGATATTTGACTGATATTGTGAGTGATGAAGTTTTAGGTTCCCACAAACCCTCAGCAAGACACACATCTGTGTGCGTGTGTGTGTGTGTGTGCGTGTGCGTGTGCGTGTGTGCACACACACAACGTATGCTTCCCGGAGACACTGTTTTTGCGCAGAAAGACTTAGTCTGGTATTTATAGTCGTACGTCGACGTGATTCAACATGATTACCGGGAGCATGTGGAAAATTTATGTGGCTCAAATTATACATGGCTTTAAGTGTGCACGCTCGCGATCCCCTCGGAGGCTGCTCTGAATGATTCACAGGCTGAATTACCATGACAAATGGCCCGCGAGTGGCTACGGGCGAGAAAACGACAACACTGGCTTTGTCTTGACTGCGCGATTATCAGAATGGGCTGGATGACAGTGAGGGAGTCGGGTCGAGGTATCACCTGCTGGGCTATTCTGTGTCTGGTGTGTGTCTACTGCGTCTGCATTGTGTGTGTGTGTGTGTGTGTGTGTGTGTGTGTGTGTGTGCGCGTGTGTTAGGAGGGAGGTGGGGGTGGCTACCGCAGAGCTGCAACAATTATGGTGAGAGTTAATACAACTTGGCTCAGATTCTCAGCTGAATGCACGCACACGCGCACACACACACACGCGCACACACACACACACACACACACACACACACACACACACACACACACGCCTTTCTCCGACAGCTCATGTTCACCGTGACCCTGACGCCCGAAGCCAACGCGAACACAACTGTAACAGCCGCAAAGCCTTTACCCTCCAATGTATGTGAACCACTGCGAGAACCTGCACCCGCAAGGTAGGTCGGACCTCAGAGGTGCAGTGTGTGTCCCCCGTTCGCTGGACCTCACAGAGACAGAAACGCAAGACCACACACACACGCCCAAAATAAGCCTCACAGAGCTCCTGCCAAAAGCGTGAGCACCACTGTGATAATTACCCTTGCTCTCGTGGAGAGTATTGGCTTAACTAAAACAAACTACACACACACACAGACGGAGGTGACTTTCTCACCTGCGCTAAACTATGTACCAGGTGACAGATCCTGAGCTCCAGACACAGGTGTGAGCGCTCTCATAAATGCAACGAGAACACGCCGGGATGCAAAGAAAGTCATTAACAGCTTGCCACGAGTAAGCTCCTTAAACTGTGGTGACATGCACAGTGTGCAGCGCCGTTTGTAGCATTCAGAGCGAAAACACTTGAACGCTGCTCGGCTGAGTGAATTCAATACGAGAGTGTTTAACGATAACAGACGCATATTGGATTTTTAAAGAGGAGCGCTTGTGTGAGGGCGCAGAGGTCCCGTGAAGGGCTGTTAGGTGTGTAAATCGAGTGAGAACAAGCACTCAGTTGCGATCCATTGTGGCACTATTGTGTCATCAGGAACCGGACATCACACATACGCCTAAACGCAACACGTCTGATGTCCTGTGGGCACGTAGAGTTTCAGCCACACGAAGTTGGAGAGTCCAAAAAAAAACTCCTGCATGTGTGTTTGTGTTGTTTGTTTGTGTTTTAGAGGTCAGCTCCTCTCGCTCCTTGTTTGCAACAGGCTCCACTCTGCCACCGACCAACTGTTGAGCTCTCGCTCGGCTGCGGTCTGTCAACACCGCCGCGGGCTCTAATGTCCGATTCTTTCAGCAGCACAGGGGAAAAAAATGAAAGAGGTCGCGCATTTCATCACATTTACATTTTTTTTTTTACAACCGTGATGATTCACCAGCATTTAAGTTCACCTTCTACCTTGAAAGAAGCGATCCACTTTTTCCCCGCGAGGCTTTGAAATCCAGAGTAAACAACTCACTCTGTGTGCGTTTCAACATTTTCCTCCACATTTTATTGCGATGAGGTAGCTGCATTTTCACATGGCGTGGCTGGCCGGAGCCCTAATGACAGAGTAGGTGAGGAGGCCGCACCCCAAACATTTGGCTCTATTATACACCAGCCCACCGCACCAACAACCAATAACTACGTCTTAGTGGGTGGTGGGAGGGTGGAGCTCAGTGGAGCGCGGCCCAGTGAACCGTGCGCACGCACGCACACACACAACACTCCCTGTTTTCTCCCTCTCACACACACACACGAAAACATCTGAATGAACTGACAACAAGCAAATGACATAACCAGACCCGACCAAGACATTTTAAAGTCATTTTTAGCCCTCGATTTCAGAGCGACTGCCAACATCTGGAACGGATTGTCATTTCTAAACGGGGGAAATGAGAGGCATTAAGAGTTTGTGGAGTGAAAGAAGGGGTTTGAATGCTGTTGTTAGGTTTTATGGGGTGCACAGTTGGATACCCAGGTGTGTGTTAGGTCGTGTGCTTACGCGTCGCTACAATTTTGCGACCGATGAATTATCCCCTAACGATCGGCACAGGCATTCGTTTAATCCGCGCTCCAGTCGGTCCCAGTTACCTGTAGGAGTCCCTGTAGCTCATGGTGTCGTGACCCGAGTCCTCCTGGTCCTCCTCGTTCACCTTGAAGCAGACCCTCTTGATGCCGCCTTGCTCCGCTTTGTCCTGGTCGCTGCCGTCCTCGCAGGGGGCCAGCGAGGGCGGCTGGCCCGCCTCGTAGGCCGGGGGCTCGCCGCCCTCCCCCTGGAGCTGCGTGGGCTCGGTGATGGAAGACAGGAGACTGGAGGACAGAGGAGACGACCATTTTTGATTCAAAAAGACACAGCAAATGGCGCTTCTGAAAATGAGACAAATTTAGTATGAAGTCTGAATCCTAATATTTGGACACAATTTGTATGAAAGTCCACTTGGCACCGTCAAACGTACACATCTATTCATTTGCAGCCTCACACCCCTTCCTCAGGACGGACACACAATACGTGTTTCTCTCTGCCTCGATGTTATCCTGGCCTCACTCCCTGTTCCCGTACTGGGTCCGGCCCATAAATATTTTGGGCCTGAAGAATGTTCCTTTTGTAAATCCTCAGCTCTCAACAAGGCAGAGGGCGGGCAGACAAAGACGGGGCCGACGGACGGGCCTGGGGGGGGCTGCTGCTGGGGGGGGGGGGGGGGGGGACAGGAGCCCCTGGATCCCGTGGC
>JASSRZ010000053.1:1031059-1043565 GCA_032164315.1 Malacoctenus gilli | reverse complement strand
CCCCCCCCCCCCCCCCCCCCCCCCCCCCCCCCCCCCCCCCCCCCCCCCCACAACAACACCATCCAGGCTGCAAATTACGTTTCACCGTAGAATTTGGCTCCTGGCTGAGTTTATGTGGATTTATGGAAAAGCACTATTGTGGATGAGCGTAATTCTAAATTGCAAGGTGTGCGGCGCTTTGATGACCTCAACCTGCTGCATTCTGGGAAATCCAGCGAGGCTTGGCTTTTTGATGTGGGCGCAGACGCAGGAACGCAATTAAACGATCCAAAGCTGATGAACGTTGTGCTCCGACTGTTCCCCAAGAAGGCAAAACAAAACCTCATCTTTAATTATCGTATTGTCCCGATTGCTTTTTTTTTTCTTCGTCAGACGCCCGCCTCCTTCTCCGACTTCGTGTCGAAACCTCCCCCCCTCCCCCCGGTTTGATGACGGAAGCGTGCGCGGCGTTACCTTGGACATGATGTCCTCCATCTCGCTGCGAGCCTTGTAGGTGCCGTCATCGTAGCGGAAGCGGTACAGCACCTGTTCGTTCTTGAACTGGTGCTTGTCTGACACTGAGGGAAAAAAAAACCATCACCAGAGGGTAAGAAAATGTCACCTCGGCCGCACTCCACGTTGAGTAATGACTGATTCAAGAGGGTTCAGATCGTTAGAGCTGCTCCCTCCTGATTGGAACAGTCATACAGGGTTTCATGTGTTATTTCGTGCATTTGTTTTGCACGGTTACGTCAGGAACAAACTCACTTCGCGGGCGATTTTCTTTCGCAGGCGTGACCGAAAGGCGGTCGAGTAGCAGACGTAAACATTCGGGGTGGAAACGCGCAGTGGTATGGTTCAGCCCCGTGTTGGGGGAAGTGATGACATTCAAATATTTGACATAGCGGACCAACTGCCAGCTCCTATAAAAGCTCCCAGCTCCCATTAATGAACCCGAAAACTCCAAAAAACAGCCTCAATATTTATAAGGAGCCCAATGAAAACGGGAAAATGACTTCGACACACCCGCGCAGGCGCGCGGCTGTCGCTTGAGCTGGGAGCGAGAAATCTGCCAAACAGCGGCAGTTCGGTCCCACCGCAGCAACTTGGCGCGGAGGCAAACAAGCTGCCGTTCTCCCCGTCTAGACTTAAAATACCCTCATAAAAAACAACGAGGAATGCAAAATAGTCCCCGCGAACGTGTCAAATGTGGGATCTTAAAATGCACGAAAATGACAGCTGAATTATTATAGAGGGGGCAGGGCTGCCAAAAGTGTTTGAGTACGCCGTCGTTTGAAGCCCCCCCCCACCCCTCCCGACGCGCCGCTGGTTTGTCAAAGCGACGGCGACCGCTTCGGACCGAGCGTGCGGGCCGCTGTTTGCCGCTCCGCCGCATCGCCTGCTCTCGGCCCGACTTACCGCCAATGACTAAGCGGTGACACATTCACCCGTGAGGCCTGAAGCTCCTCTGTTTGCCCGCTCGCTGCGAACCCACAGAGCACACCCCCCCCCCGCGTGTCATCAGTGGATCTCTCTGCGGTCGGGCGCAGGATTTCTGGGGATTTTCCGCAGGTATTAGGGAGCACGAAACACCGGGGGTTGCCGGCAGATTTGGCGTGCGCGAATCGTGAGCGCCCTCGGCGCTTACCATGTATCACGGGGGGGGGGCCTTCGGCACCCAGTCCCCGGCCGCTGCCGTCATGTATTATTTATGGCTGTTTGTTTGTGTGTGAGCAAGCGAGCGCGTATGTGTTGGTTTCATTTCTCGGTGCATAATTCAGGTTAGTGACCCCTGCGAGTGTCACAGCAAAGGCAAAGAAAACAAAACAAAACCCGGGCGGAACAAACGACGTGAGGCGCATCTCCACGAGACGTCTCATCAGACGAGGACGGGCTCTACCCAGAATCCCGCAGGAGTCTGACGCTTGGATGATTTAAGAAGAGAAGGAGGCGGTCGAAAACAGGCCGCGAGGGCGAGGACTAACAAGGTTGGAAAAAGGAGATAGACGAAGACAAGGGAATCTGAAGAGGAGGGTCCGAGTGTGAGGTGAGACGACACAATGTGATTTAGCGCACTGGAGGAAAGTGAAGGAGAGTTTTTTCTCACTCACCGTGGTGAATGATGCCGTTCTCCAGCAACGCCTGTCCCAAGTTGACCCCTTCGTCCGGTTTACTGATCTCGCCGCTCTCGATCAGCCAAGACACAAACTCACTGGGGGGGAGACACACACAAACAAAAGAAGCACGCATGAGTCTTGGAGCGACGGTCGGTCGGCCGCTTGGCCCTCCGAATCCCGCCCCCCCACCTCCGCGGCGGGGCCCCTCGCCGCGTGGATTCAGCGTTGATCGACACAGAATTTCGCGCGGCGGACAAAAGGTTCGGGGCGCCGCCGTGACATCAGGCTTGTTTTCTTGGGATTCTGTCGATAAAGTTGGCGCCTGAAAGTGGGATCGGTTTCTTTCCGGTTCATTTTCGAGCTCTATGGAGCCGGCGGATCATGTTTGACACGTGAAGTGAAACACACTCGCCACACGCGGAAGGCTGCAGCGATGAACCCTCGAGTTAAGCGATCAGACGGCGATTCAGCTGGGTCACGCTCCTGCCTCCCGTCTGTGCGCGAAATCCTTTGCGAGGTCCAGAAGAACCTTTTTTTTGTCGAACGTACGGATTCATAGTGCAAGTATGTGAAGACTGCCGAGTCAACAAAGTCAAGGAGCTACTTTTACAAACATCATGTATATTTTCTGAACGCCAGCCTCGGGATTCTTTTGATTGCCGTCTTCTTGACAAAATAAACATCTTATTTGTTTATTTGAGTGTTATTTGAGTTTTATTTCTGAGATTTTGAACAGATTACGCAGCGTTTGCCCTTTGGCTTTTAATCGTCTCAACTTAAAGCTGCTTTTTGTGTTTCTTTGGGCTGATTTGTTTGTTTGGTCTATTGAAAAAAAAAGAAATGTTCTCACACGGTTTCATCTGCGGCTGTGAAATGTGGTCGACGATATAAAGCCAGTTAACAGAAGCCACAGTGAGCATGCCGGTCTTTCCCATATCCAGCTTCCAACGTGGGTTCGGATGAACAGTTAAAACAAGTTGCCCGTACGTGGTTTTGTTTGCGTGCGACTTTCACTGGAGGAGCGCCTGGTTTTTCAGGGGGACCTCAGCGAAATGTGTCCTCGGAACGCCAGCCGGCCTCCGTCTTCTCTCCACGCAACGCGCCGGCGCTGCGGCAGAGGCCTCTCCTGTAGACGCCGTTTCCTCTCCCGGCACAAAAGCTATTAAAGCACTCGAATGGTCTTCGACCAGAAGTCGCGCTAGTAGCCGAGTCCGCCTCCGTCCAGACTTACACCTCCCCCCCCCTCTCGTCTTCTCCGACGCATGCATTAATCACACGCATTTACACACTCCAGCTCACTCGCGTTCACACCCAGGGCGCGCTGAACAAATGTTTGACGGAGAAGATTACATTCTCCGCTTCCTTCGCCTCGCACGCTGCTCAGTGAAATCACTTCCACGGTCCACGACGAGCCGCGAACCGCAGCGAGCTGGAGTCTGTTTTGGTGCGCGAGTGCACGCGTTGACTAACTCGCAGTTTCCAACCTGCCTTGCATGGGAATCAAGAATGCGCACGTGATCGCTCTGTTCTTACATGCGGATCTGCTTTCAGGCAGCCGGTGCGTAGCTTGTGTAAAACGCGAAGGTGTGTCCATTTTTTGCCGCCTCAAAAGGGACATTTGGTCCTCGTCGAGTCGCCGTTCCTCACTCGGACAGGTGCCCGATCTAACGTGTGAGCGTGTGGACGAGCACGTCTACGAAAGGCTTCTTTTTTTCCTCCATCAGTCTGAGGAGGAAAAAGCGTTTCCATGTCGGCAGTATTTGTGTATGAGTGCGCTCATTGTCTCTCTCTGTGCCCCTATTCTGAACCAGCGGCTGTTAATTGACATTGACGGGGGGGTGGGGGGGGCTCGGGTGGATGTGAGGGGAAGCTGGGCGTGTGTGTGCGTGGATGTTACATAAGAGTCAGGTTAATTTTGGACGCGGAGCTGTTACGGGAATGAATATGATGAACGGGAGTTGTGAAGAGAGGCAGAAAGAGAGCGGCAGAGGAGAAGAGAGAGAGCGAGTGAGCGAGCCTCACAGGGAGAGGCTGAACACAAGGATTATGGAGCTGTGAATATCGGCAGATCATCTGTTAAGCCGCCGCCCTTTTGGTTAAACCAAAGCTGTGTGTTTATGTATTTATGTCTGGAGTTTCGGCGAACCTAAGCAGCATTGTTTTGGGACTAATCCGCAAAGGCAACAACGGGCGTCGTTTTCGATGCGGCCCGAACACAACGATCCGCTCTCTGCCACTGCCTCCTGAATCCAACACAACCTCCAAAGGCTGGACCCAAATCTCAACAGAAGGTTGCTTTCGCAGCAAGACGCCAAGCGCCAAGACATTCTACTGATTCCTACCCAGGCTGCAGTGTGTGAAGGGAAGGAGTGGTGGAGGATGGGGGTGTTTACGGCGACCGGGGCTGTGAATAGAGGATTAATAAAACGATACAGTTGCATGTTTATGTATGTGAACTAAGACACTTCCCTTTTCCAAAAACGAGCATGTTTTCAACAGGGATTTAGTTGCTAATAAAATCAGTTGGTGAAATCCCTCTGCAATATCGACGTCAACTAAAATCTGCTGCCTGAGACAGTCGTGTCGTTTAGTCTCCGAGTCACCAGCATGAGTTCCACTCTCGATGTACGAGAGCTGGCAGCGCTGATTCAGTTGGACGTGGAAACGCATGTATTTATGGGTCAGAAAGGAGAAAGGGTGAAACACAAGATCCCACGAGAAAAGGATCCAACATGGGAGCCATTATACATGAAAGGACGAGCAAAGAACATCCAATTAAACTGCACTGAAACATGGCTGAAGCGTTTTTTTTCCCCGGCCTTGTTTTGGTTTTTTGGAGCTCAAAGCCATCTTACCGCCACAAATCAACAGTCTTAATTTGTTCCAGTTTCCTTCGCTTTGTACATCTTCTTGCGGGACCGAACCTGTAAATCCTGGCGTCCCGCTCTGAAGACCCTCCGTCGTGACACATCACATAACTAACTAGGAATTTTCCTCCCCTCAGATGGGAAATTAAACTCTTAACTTCCACAAACTGAGCGGTAAAGGTGAGATTTAACTGCGTGTCATCCCAGCCTCAGGTCTACCTGTTGTACGTTTTGACAGGGAGGGAGCCAAATAATCCAAAGGTATGAGGCTGGTCCTTTGTGGTTCGAGGCAAGAACAGACACAGCCACAAAAAATAAAATTGCCCTGTAAAACCGTCAGCTCGCTGCGTCTGTGGTCGGCAGACGCTCGATGGCGTCACACCATCGAGCCGACGGGGAGCGATCAAACCGCCGGCCGGCATCCGAGTTTAATGCGATAAGCACGCGAGCCGAGCCTGTAGCTGATTTCATTAGGAGGACGAAAGCAGGCCTAATGCAGGTTGCTCTCATCGTCCGGAAGCGGACGAGCGATAAAGAGAGGAAAGGGGGAGATGGGAGGAATGTGGAAAGGAGGGCGAGACAGAAAAGCAAAGACGGGGCCGACGCCTGTTACAGTGACGAGGTAACGAAGTCTGCGTGGCCGAACGCGGACATCTGAACCAGCTTGTTTTGGCACCGACTCGGGACTTTTCTAACTTTACGAGAGAGGGGGGCGGGGGTGAAGCATTACTTTGCACGACGGCACCGAGAGGAGACGAGTCGAGCGGGATTACCGGGAACGTCTCGGGATCTCAGACTGCCTTGCGGGGATCATCGGACCGACAGGAAGGGGGCAGCGAGAGGAAAACACCCAGACGGGGATTTTCGAGCGACGCCGCGGAGATGGATGCGCGTCTCCAGCGCGCGCGCCTTTCCGACGACGCCGTCCGGCTGTCCTCTCTAACCCCCCCCCCCCTCCTTAAAGAAGCAGCGATCTCACGTGAAGGATGCACTTAACGGTTTGTCTTTTAGTGCGAGTCACCATTGGCAGCGTTGCAGCCACTAATGGCGGCTCTCTGGTTCCTCTTTACAAGACGAGTCATCGCCGTCCCCGCCGCAGCCTTGACTCGCCCCCCCCCCCTTCAAAGTTTGTGCCAGAAAGAATTTTAATTGCTGCTCGGGATCTCAGGAACACCAATGTGTGTGTGTGTGTGTGTGTGTGTGTTTGGAGGGCAATTTAAGCAAGTCTCTCATTGTCTATTCACTGCACGAAAACATGGAGGGGGGGGGGGCCACTAAAGAAACTCAGCTAAAGGTCCTCTTGCTAATGAAAGTCTCGGTGTCAGTGTGTGCGAGATGATACGAGGCTGTGAGGAGCTGCGACGTGGCCCTCTCTGTAACCCGTGAGAGGAGCCTGCGAGGGGGGGGGGGCCGGAGTGGGGGTGCGGGTGGGGGCTCATTACAGACAAGAGGATGTTGGGATAAAACAGTTTGGGCCCGTTGCCAGTACTTAGAGGGGACTGGATACCAGCTCCTTTCAAAGCCCGCTGGTCTTACGTAACGGCGATTTGTAAGGATCCCCATGTGAACGGCACCGCTCCGCAGTCGCATTCCTGGAACCCGGAGGGAGCCGCGGAGGCGACAAAAGGAAGGCGAAGAAAAAAGAAGAAAAAAAAAACTCACTTTCCCATGAAGCACTTGGGCACAATGCTGAGCTTCCTGCGCCTGTCCTTGATCAGGTGCCGGCTCTTGGTCATCATCATGTGGTAGAGCTTCTCCCCCTTCTCGGCAATCATCACGTAGGCGTCCCGCTCCATCCCCAGTTTGAGACCTGAAGATAACAGAGAGACGTTTTTAACGAAGCTCGCCCCCCCCCCCCCTCGTCAATGGAGGGAGACCGTGAGAGCTGATAAAGACAACGTGGGAAGGGAAATGAATGGACAAACAGAGGCTCGGCCAAGGAAAATACAGCAGCCCCACAGCGGGGCCGACACTTCGGCTGGCTCTCCACGGCTTTCTGCGCGTGGCGAGGCCAGAGAGGGTGACGGGCGTCACGGCGCCGGTGCAGGACACGGGACCGGCCCCTCGCTCCACACTGTTTGGCGTCATTCCGACGTTGCGCGGATGGAGTGCGTCCAAGAGCGAAGCGCGGCGGGCCGAGTCCGCCTCAACCCCTCTGAAGCGAACCCAGATGTTAATCTGCTCCAGGCGAGCTGGCGCGATCCCCATGTTGTTTGGGAGTCGATTTGTGTGCCATTATTCCTCGATGGTGAAGCAGAAAACTGTTGAGGGTCTTTTGCAAGCCCCCCGCCCCCCCCCCCGACCTCGGTACAGCCTCTCCGGCGCTCTCGCAGCCCGAGCCACTTTAACCTCAACGTTGGGTTCGATGAACTTCTGAACTGCGCTGCCGCGAGACTCTCGGCCGAGGCAACTCTGCAGCGCTGCGACTCGCTTATCTGCTTAGCTCTGGCGCTCAGCTCCACCATACAAGTGAGATATTTTAGACGCGAAACCCCCCGGAAAAAAAATGTCACATATCTCGTCATTCATCTCAGGCACCACAGGGGAGAACACGCACGCGCCGCAACGAAACACCACGGTGTGAACCTGGACGCTTCTGGCAGTGGGAGGAGCCAGCCAACCGCTACTTGCAGTCCTGATCAAGCATTCTGATGATGAGTTTGTCAATATTAGACTTTGTAATTAGCTTTGTAAATCTGACCTCAGAAATCTAAGCTCGACGGGAGATTTTTTGTTCATTTTCTTTTTGTAACACCCAAGAATTTTACACTTCTGACAGGTTTGCTCGTTGAGGTGGTGCTGAATCGTGCCAAAAATTCTGGCTACAAGTCGTCATGAAGATGGTGGTAAATTTGGGACCAACATAAGAACATGAAGCACTGAAGAAAAGATATTATGCAACATTGAAAGTAGTGAGCTGAATGATGGTATCGTAGGGTGCGTGTGTGTGTGCGTGTGTGTGTGACAAACAATGTGGGGGGGGGTCGGGGGGAGAAAAGTTCGCCAGCTCTTTCTTGAGTCTACTTTTCCCATCGAGTCTTTGGGGATCTCCGCTGGCAGCCTGTGACGGAGGTGGGCTTGTATTACATTTGGCAGCAGCTGGGGTGGGCCTAAACAATGAGTGTCATTGAACAACAGACGGGGCCTGTCCAGCGCAGAGCCCCCCCCCTCCGCTGCAGCCTCTGCTCCAGCTGTCCCGGTTTGTCTCGCGCTGCCCCTCATCTTCCCGCGCACGCTGGCAGGAGATGAAAAAAGGAAAAAAAAAACTACTTCTGTGGCGTTACGCGACCCACGCATTTCTCCCAGAACCTCCATAAAAAAAAAACAGTGATAAGACGCTGCTGCTCCAGCCGGCTGTTGTGGAACAATGAAGCCTTCTGGGAAGGCCGAGGGGGAGATGGAGCCGAACGGGGGGGAGAAATGCAGCAAGATTGTTGGTAAAAAAGAGGTCACATTAAATAAGGCGTGTCAGTGTAAGTATTTGTGCACGCTGGGCAGAAGGTGAGGAGAGTCGCTGCCAGCGTTTGCTGCGGCAAAACATTGCGCTGCCGTCTAGACGGGGGGGTGGGGGGTGGGGGTGGGGGGGCTGGGAGAAAGGTGAGGCGCGCTGAAAGTAGAGTGCACTGCGGAGAGGGTAATAGAGGGGGAGCAAGCGAGTGGGGGGAATTAGGCACTGTGACTGATCTGGCATGTGTTCGCCTCAGGTCGATTTCCGCCGGGCTGAAACTCGACACCGCGGGCTGCGGCGCACTCCTCCGTACTTATCCGCACTCTGGACCCCCCCCTCCCCCAATCCACCCCCCCCCCCTTCATCACGGCATCAGATGCCGATCACATCGAGCTCGGCAGCGAGTGCTTACTCCGCCGGGGTCCGAATGACAAATCTAATTTAGCGAGATGCTCGTATTCCTGTTGACAATTGTCCCCAGTTGCACGGCAGCTTGTGCTGAAAGGCTGGATTGTGCAATAAGTGATTAAGTTGCTTTATTCCGGTAATGAGCATGTGCTAAAGATTCAAAGCAGCGTTTTTTCTTAGCCACCGACCTCTTTTTTCACACAACAGACTTCTGCATCAACATGAGATGCAGGTATTCAGAGCTGAAGGGCTCCATATGATTGGACGAGGTTCTGTCCATATGGAGAAGAAAGTGGATTTTTTTTTTATCAATCCGTTCATCAAGAAATCGATCGAAACGCCGTGATAAACAAGCCAGGCCTGGAGGTGGTGCCTGCTCACAAAGCTCAGACGCGAAGAAGAAAAACGGAGAAAGGAGCCGAACCAAAATAGGCCGAAAGATGGCGAGCGCGAGAAAAGGACGGCGGACCGGCGAAGGGGTGGAACTTCAGCCTCCATCGCGACGGGGAGATTGAATCGAGACGCCGGCGCGTTCGGCCTCACAGTATGCCGTGCAGCCACAGCCTCGATACAGCTGTGAGGGGTCGGAAGCGCGGGATAAGTCGAGGGCGGGTGGCGGCCGCTGAACAGGTGGGGACGCCTTTGTAGGCAAAACGGGGAAGTCGCAAAGTTGGACGGACAACGAGTGAAAGAGCAACAGGCGTATCAGCTTGCACCGCTAATCTGGAATCAGTGAAAGCAGAGCAGGAGCTTTATTTGCCATTAATGAACGCGGGCGATATCTTCCAGAAGACTTTGCGGACTTGATTTTCGCCGCTCATTAATGGGAACACAAGCCGACTTCAGCATCCGGCCAGAAAAACAGCTGAAAGTGATACAGCTGTCTTCAGGGCTGCTGGAGACACGCGCACTTTTACTACGGGAAAAAATAGATTCGGAGTAATTAATATGCTCGGCTGCGCTCGGCTCGCCGTGACAACAAAGCTTTTGCTATTTTCAGCGTTTGACCAAGTTTCTGTTTTTGGCACGTCGGCTGCTTCTGTTGTGAATGAGACGTTTGATTTTCGCCGCCTTCGCCTGGCTTTGATTAGCCGGACGCCCGGGCTGCACACGCTTGCTTTGCGAACGGGGGAGAAAAACAGAGCGCTCGTATCACCCGAGCCCCTGTTTTATAAACAGGGGGAGGGCAGCGCGCTCAAGGTGGGACGAGGCCGCGGGAGGCGAAGCGCGGCGGTCCAGGTGGACGCGTCGCACTCGTCACCGAGCAGCAGCAGCAGGCGCCAACGCTTTGTGCGCACGAGGTCACGGGCACCGAGTGGAGGGAGACGAAGGCATGACAGAAGCTGCGAAATTAGGAATGCAGGGGTCACAACTGGCGGCGGGGGGGGGGGGGGGGATGCATAATAGCCAGACAGAGGAGGGTCAGACGCACATTCTCTCTGTCTCGACAGGTGATCTGTGGACGCGCAGCTCGACGGTGAGACAAACGGTCCGAACAACACAGGTGGGGGAGCTGCAGTCGGCGACAGTGTCTTTAGCCAAACCCCTTCGAGATCTCTGTGGACCCCTGTTTACAAACTCTGATTATCCAAAACAATCCAGGAAAGCCACACGCATCCCCCTCTCACCATCCTGTCGAAGCAGAGACCTTCAAAATAAAAGCAAAAGGCCGTTTTCCAGGTCTGTTTTGGCCTCCATAAAGCGCCTCATCGTGGTTTTCATCGTGCAGCAGACTGAAAGCGCTCCTTACTCTCTCTCTGCTCGCGCTCCCTCAAGATGGCGTCCAGCCACTTCTGCTTGTCCTCGGCGTTCTTCGCCATGCAGACGAACCACTTGTTCTTTGCCGTGTTGTGGATCTTCCAGCCGTTAGTCACCGTGTAGTTGTTGCTGTGATAGTCCGCTGCGAGGCAAAAGAAACAGTTGTTGACGTTGAGAAACGCTCAGTCACAATCAAATCCAAAAAACACAGAATCAAACAAAATCAGACACAAACGCTTGCCTTTGTTCAGCTGCTTCAAGCTGTTGACCAGAGGCAAACACAATCAATAACTGAATGGCATCGCTTGTTTCTGTCAAGGTCATTTTTGTTTGTTTCCGTTTTGTTTACACGGGAAAAAAGACCTTCGCAGGACACAAAATAAACACTGACCACAGCAGGGAATAAAAGAAGGTAGTGTTCCTTTTCAATCGAGTCACAGGTGCAATCGCAGCGTCCGAGTCGGCACCGAACATCCCGGGGATGATTCACGAGCCAGTGAAGAAGATAAAGATGACGCGCGGTGAGAAGGGCGAAGGGCCGCCTTTTGACCGACTCGACGGATTCCCGGCCCGTCGCCCTTCTCTAATTTTACCAGCCATTTAGCTGCAGGTGAGCAGCTCCTGAATAATGAATGGCCAGTGGTAATGGGGTGCATTAGTCTCGCGCTCAAAGGTCGTATAAATAGATGTGATACTCCTGGTCCCATGGGGAGCAGATCTTGTGGTTCTGGGGAAGTGTGGCGGGCAACGCACACACACACAAATATACACACACACACAAGCATACACACACTGTGTGGAGCCTCTCTCGAGCAAGCGCAAGGAGGAAGATAGATCCGGCTGAATTCTTGTCAGCACACACTTTCTCCTGGATGTGTGTCAGCAAAGATAAGGCTGAGTTTTTGAAGCGCAATCAACTTTTTTTTTTTTAACCTGAATTATTTAAACAGGATGAGTTTGTCGTGGTTTATGATGTTTGCTGAGAGAACGGAAAGAGGAAAGCTGTCAGAGCAGACGCTCCCTCAGCCCGATCGCTGTCACACCTTGCAATCTACATAATCTGTGTTCTGACAGTTTGTGTGCGCGTGCGTGCGTGCGTGTGTGCGTGCATGCGTGTGCGTATGCATGTTTCGAATGTGGGACCTTCAACACTTCTGCAAACAAAGCCTGTTTTTCTTTGTGGTTTCCTTTTCAGCAGCCTGAATGTGACAGCCAGCAGCTAATGCATAGAGAGAGAGAGAGAAAAAAAAAGGGGCAAGCGAGCCTGACAATAAAAACGTGTGAGAAAAACAGGGAGAAAAAGAGAAGAGGAAGCGTCAAAAAAAAAAATAGAGCGAGAGGTGAAGGCCGAGGGTTCGTGCACCGGCGGACTGACGCGAAACGGGCCGAGCGGGCGTGGAAGCGAAGTGTGAGGTCGCGAGAGGGGCCGGATGGCTGCCAGGCCCTCCGATGAGTCATCTTTCCTCGCACGTGTTCGCCACCTCGCCCGGCTTTGCTTCTCGACGCTCGAAGCCCACCGCCGAAAAAAAGCGGCGTTCAAAACCGCCGGTCCCTGAGGTTTCAAAGCTCCCCGTTTGAAAGTAGGTGCAAGTTTGATACCCCACCCAAACTGTCAACGAGTGCCTGATGCATATCAGTTCAACGGTGTCTACACGACGCTGGTTCCTTCTCAAGATTTCCAGTAACACACAAAGTAACTTGATATGACCTGATTGTTCTTGCGTCCAAAGTACATTTGACTGCGTTTCATCCCGTTTGCTGTTGGATGATAAATAAACATTTCCTGTTCAGTACCTCAGAGAAACTGGTCTTGCTCCTCCACATTGAGTGTGTGTATTGTGTATGTTTTCAGTCTCAATAACTCTGGGAGTCCACCTACAAAGTTGCATTTGTCTCTGCCTGATGGTAGAAAACACTAATGTGTGAAAC
>JASSRZ010000053.1:1018628-1030959 GCA_032164315.1 Malacoctenus gilli | reverse complement strand
AGGCGATGCAGTTTGTACAGTAGTACTAAGTTTCAGGAAAAACGCCATGAGATCTGCCCATCGGTGGCGCCGCGCGGCGAACACGAACCTGTGCCGTCCTCCACGTTTTCCACCTCCATCACCTCGGTGTTGATCCGGCCTCGGAACACGTAGAGGGGCCCGTTGATGGACTTGGTCCTCTTGGTGGACTTCTTTCCAGAAACCCTGAGAGTCAGAAGAAGAAGAAAAGGACAAGAGCGCGGTTACACACTGTCCGGCCAACATCCGCCCGCTCCAGCGTCACCGCCAAAGAAAAACACTACTCATGTCTGCTAATGGTAGCATGAGGGGCGCTTCTGTTTCACTTGCATCCTGAGAGCTCCGTGAGACGTTCGCTCTCCTTTTTCCACGTCTGGCCACTGAATGTGGTTTTTGTTCTTTGAAGGTTTGTCACGCCGCCCGTCGCGGTTCCTCACCTGGACTTCCTCTTGCAGTAGACCAGAAGGTTGTCGAACAGGAAGAACACCCGCTCCTGGATGTTGCCCGCGGAAATTTTCAGGAGGTTGCCGTGAAGCAGCAGCTCGGTGCAGATGTCCGTCAGGTTGGTTCCCTGCAGCGCAGAAACAGAGCCGGACAAGCGAAGCCTGAGTCCCGAGCTCAAGTTTTCATCATCGCGGTCTTTATACTTTACTTTTTCATTTCCACGGGGAGCAAAAACTGCTGTCGGTGGAAATTTGGGAGTGAGAAAGCAAAACTTGAGGAGTTCACAACCTCAGTGAGAGAAAGCTTCGCTCTGACATTGTGAACGACTTGTTTTCATTCCATCATCAGTGATAGGAAAGGCGTGCAGACGGCTCCACCCAACCAAAACCACATTCATGTTCTCACAACGCAGGAGAGAGAGAAAAAAAGAAGAAGAAGAAGAAGAAGAAGAAGAAGCAGCCCTGAACAGTAACTGCTCTCTGCCGGGACGTTTAGTCTTTCGCAGTCCGCTTGTGATAAGTCGAGCCCAAAGCTGAGGGCTCATGCGGCAGCGGCACGTGGTCGCAGGGGAGCTCCCGTTCCAAGGTCGCCTCGAACCGAGACGCTGCAAACGGCGCCGTGGAAGGGCGGCCACGGGAAACCGTCACCTTGACTCACATGTGTCGCCGCCGCATCCAGCTCTCACTTTGGTTTTGACGTCCTCCCCCCCAGAGCACGAAGACACACAAAGTGCGAACACACCCCGACACGTACACGCACGTAGACAAACGAGTTTGTAGTAACAACCAGAAAAAAAAACGTCCTCAGATTGTGATCGAATCCAAACCTCAGAGTGACACGAGGGGTTCTTTTACTGAGAAGTAGTGTAAAGTCAACATGAATGATTTTGTTCTTCAGTAAAATCAGTGGTTCATCGTATTTCGTATTGCCGGTTTGGAAGTTACTGAAACCTGATAAGCGACTGGAACAGGACCCGGCGTTCTGTGTGTGCAGTAAAGAAGGAGATGGAGCTGCATCAGCAGTTTGGGTCATTACCTCCTACTCGTTCGCTCTCATGTCACGTCTTCTTTATGTCGTCTCAATGTTTTCGTAAACTCGTCAGGACTTCAAAAGAGGCAAACCAGAGATTCGCGAGTTTAAATAAAGGTTGAAATTAAATAAATTGAAGGTTGGCAGAAGGATCACAGAATGGAGCCTTCAGTCGTTTATCCTAATGATGTTGAGCCTGGGCCTGTTCTATTTGACGACACCACGGCGCCTAATTAACCTTTGCACACGAGCGGGCGAACCGAGGCGCCAATTCCAAACATGATTTAGTGCTTCTTTATTTTTAGAAGATCATTTTCGGTGGGGGTTTTTTTAACGTCTTCGACTGGGGAGCGGACACGTGCGCGAGCGGCCGAGCGCTCCCACTTTCGAATGACGGATGAAACGACGAGCCGACGTCAAAACTCCAAACAAACGAAGACGAACTGGATGATTTGGTTCAACATGGTGGGGGTGGGGGGGTGGGGGGGGGCTTTCAGGTTTTCAGACGGGCAGAAGTGACACGACGCCGTGATAGGCGAAGCGCGGCGGCGAGGGCTCCTGTGAAATAAAACAATAAAAGTGGTGGACAACTCATTACTCATCGTTAAACGGATCATTCCACTCCAAATTGTCTGGAACTAAACACACCCATGTGTGGATTCCGGGCCCCCCCTCCTCCCACCCGCCCTGCAGGATGCCCGTCACCCATCACCCCTCCGCCTCGTCCCGCCAGATCAGATTCAGACTTTGATGTCCCTGACACGGGGTCCACTGGAGACTTGTGGAAACCCCCGCGGCCGTCCACCCCCCCTGCTCCCCTCCCCACTGTGGAGCGTCCATAATTGATTCTACTGAGCTCTTCTTTATGATGGACGTTCAAGAGGAGAAAAGCGTTGCTCCGGGGACTTTCGTCGGCGACTCCACCAGGGGCAGAAGTGCGTCTTCGGCTTCCTTTAACTGTTTATGCAAACTTGCAGAAGGTCTTCAGAGAACTCAATATGTACGCATGCAAAATGCACAGATGTGTGGCGGCGCTTGTGTGTAACCGAGCAACAGTAATGCGTCTGGGCCTGATTCGGCGCAACTGGCAGCGGCGGCGGCCTCCTCCATTAAGGCTGGAGGTGATTAGCCTGCGAAAGTGGCTGGAGGGAGGAAAGAAGAGCGAGACTAATGTGGTTAGGTGGAGGACTCGAAGGGGTGGGGGTGGGGGTGGGTGGGGGGGCTTGGAGTAGAGTGCCTTTTCAAGCTTCGACTTAATTGTTCTGAGAAAGAAAAAGGAGCAAAGCCGGAGGCAATAAAACTCCGATATGCTTCAGTTTTCCCCAGTTACTTTTCAGCGTTATCTGGCTGCGATCGCTTCAACTTAAAGATCGAACAAAATACCTGAGAAGAGAACTATCATCAGAGATTTAGTTTGGGGGGTTTTATTCAGCTTTTTTTAGTTTAAAACTGAGCAATATTGTTCCAAAAGCTGGAATCTGAAAACAGTTCTGAAAAAAGTCGATGTCAATGTTTGTCAACAGGTTAGAAAAGTAAGATTAAACTAACAATTAGAAGACACATTGTTTTCCTCGTTTCCAAGTGACTCTCTGCCTAAATGGCTGGATCATTTCTCCTCATTTTCTGCTCCAACGATTGGCCAATCGCTTGTTTCCCAATCTCGCTCCGCCACACCTGATTCAAGTGAGTCACTATCGGGCTCCAACATTTCGACTGTGACTCATTTATTTGAATCCCAAACCGCAAGAATCTGCGTTTGCTCTGAAGCAAGAACACCAAATATTTAGTGAGAGGTTTTTTTTTGCCAAAATTTTCAGTTGTTGTTTTGCAGAACTGTTAGCAGAGTCATTTAGCGCACTGAGGGAAGTGGAGAGAAGTGGTCATTCTGGCGGGCGGATGAGTGGGATGTCCCAGTGGGGCCCACTCAGTGGCTCTATCCTTCACCCCCCCCCCCTCCTCTCTGAGAGCCCGACCAATACATCTGAGAATGGAGCTCCGCTTCTTTGGGCTCCTCTGATTGGGCAACAGGCCCGTTGGCATGAACCCCCTCGCCCCCCCCCCAGCACCCTGTGAGAGTGGATTGTCCCATTGGTGCCCGCTCGGACAAGGCCTCCGTTGTGGTGGGTGAGGGAGGCGTGAAAAATGCACTGGAGCCTTCAGCAGGCTCCCAAGCCCCGTGCGCGGCCCCTGCGCTCGAAGCGGCGGCTTTGGCCGCGGTGGTGCTTCGCTGCCGAGACGGACGAGGACTGCGGAGGTTCTCCTGAGACGCGTCTGGCTGGTTTCTACCTTCAGGGAACCTATTGATGGGACATTTCGAGGGTGTTCTAGATGCAGATTCGGCCACTTCCTCTTCTTTGTTTCTCTCCATTGCACGTACCCCCTACAGGCCCGGCATGTGTACTACAGCGTTTTGATTCCGGGTCTACGTGGAGACCTCACAGGGCATGTTTCAGCCAGCGCGCTTCGCTCCCGTACGGTCGGGGCCGCCGCGGCGCGGTCGCGCTCTCACCTCCCAGCCCTCGATGTGGGACTGCAGCTGCTCCAGCGCCTCCAGCTTCTCCATCTGCCGCTTGGTCTCGTTGATGTTGGAGCACACGGCCTTCATGGCCTGCAGAGCCTCCTCCACCGCTGGGTAGTCGGCGTGCTTTTTAGGGGTCCTCTTCAGCAGTTCCTGTGACGAGGGAAAAGACAAAGAATCAGTAAAAAAAAAACAATCAGTTGCAGAGGGAGTCAGAAGAGTGTGTGACCTTTATGAGCCATAAAAGCTTCTACAAGTGGGTGTTTTTTTCTGACGAAACAATAAATGAGAAATCGGTATCCCACAAACACACATCACGCTTTATATCATACAGTTTAAACTTCCAGTTTGGCTTCCATTTTTCTGTGTTGAGGCGAGCGAGGCAGCGGTCGTACTGTACCTTGAGCAGCAGAGGGTACTTGCAGATCCTCTGGATGGGGGTGAGCAGGTAGCCCTCCAGGGGGATGTCTGTGCTCTTCTTCCCTCCCAGTAACATACAGTGCTGAAGTTGAGAAGAAGACAGAGAGGCTCACAAACCAAAAAAAGACTTACAAATTGCACTTGTCTGGCAAGTTTCCCCCCGAAACAAAGTCAATTTATTCAAACCGCATCTCATTCCGTCGCAAAAACATCATCATGTTGACTGATTTGGCTCAACTTTGCTCAATTTGTCATGAACAAACAGCAGTTCCCCTCAAACTCTCAGAACCATCTATTATCCTGAGCGGTACTTGTGTGATGCGACGGTTTAGAGACTTGCCAGATGTTTGTTTTTTTTCCCTTCTGTTTATATTTATTCCAGCATAAAACAGGCTCTGATTGACTATTGTTGTCATTTCCATTCAGTCACAGTCTGTCGCGCCGGCCGTGGGTCTATTAGGGGTCCAGGTGCGGAGGGGGAAAATAATCCGCTCCTCCGTTTGTCTCTGATCAAAGCCTGGGCTCATGTGCTGTACGTTTTCCATATGATGTTTGTGTGAACAAGCATTCAAATTCAAATCGTCGCCAGCTCTTCATAATCATAACGGGACGCGAAGCACCATCGCAAAAAAGCGTCACAGATCACACGTGTGAATCTACTCGGGACCACACTGACAAACAACGATCGTTTGGTAACTTGGTTCCTGTTAACGCAATGCCAATTGGAACGAGTGCAACAATGGAGGGATCATCAGTATCGACCCATTTGGAATAATGAAGCTTTATAGGTCAGCCACACATGAAAGCGAGGAGGGGGGGGGGTCTACTTCTGGGAAAAAAAAAAAGCAAAAAGCCTCCCTGCTTTTCAACCCAAAGAATCGCTGAGAAAACCGGCTCGCTTCTTCCTCATTCCCCAGGAGATTTGGGCTGGATGAAGCTGCCCCCCCCCCCACACACACACACACACACACACACACACACACACAACCAGTGGCAGATCGGAGGCTTCCTTCCTCTGAAGTGGCTGGGAGTGGCAGCAGGAGGGGGGGGGGTGCTTTACAGTTACAGTCTTTCTACACCTTCTTTTCATTGAGCCAGAACGCAGCCTGTCGGTGCACCACGGCCCCACGGGATGGGATGAAAGATCAAAACGCAGTCGGGAAGATAAACCACTCGGGGTGTTCTCCGGCAGGGAGGCGAGGAGGCAGGAGATCGGCAGATCGCGCGGCAGGTCCGAAGCGGAGCAGGCGATGCGGAAGACGACGCTGCGGGCGAGGAAGCGACTTTGGGATCCCCAATTCAACGGCAGCCGGCCCGTTTCTCCCCCACAACGCTGCTTCCATCCAAATTTCTTCCACTTCTCCCCCACCCTCCATCTCTCTCTCTCTCTCTCTCTCTCTTTCTCTCTCTCCCCCCTCCTCCGTCTTCGTCTCCCTCGTAATCTGCCAGCCCAAAGCCAGAAAATTCCCTCCGCTCGTCACTCTGACCTCCTTTCGCTTTCACTTCACTCGTTTCTTGGAATGTAATTAACAATTCATTTATACGTACGATTTTGGAGGCTCTCTTCATTGTGCGATTCAATTAGCATGGAAATTGTTAATTTAAATAAAGAAAAGTCGGGGAAGAGAAGAAGCCTGTGGCGGCACGCATTACACTGCCGTTAATTACTATGACAACGACTCTCAAAGGTCACCGCTCGGAGAATTGAAAACCCGACTTTGTTCTGGTTTCTTCGCCCTTCCGCCAATATGACACGATATTCTTCACGCAGAAGCGGCTCAGAGTTTTTTTTCCGCGTTTCAGCCGCCGTCGCCTCTCGTTTCTGTTTTGCTGGCTGTTGCTACAGAAAACACGAGCGCTCCTTCCAGCAGCCGACTTGCGTCCAGAACACGGCCGACCCGGCTTCACCGCATCACCAGATGTTGTGTCGTGATTTCATTTTTGGAGCCGTCTGTGTCACATAAGAGTGAACCAATTAGCCGCCGCCAAGCCAGAGGTGGGGGGGGGGGGGAGTGTAAGCGCGAGAAAAAAAAAAAAGAACCTGGCGCGACTCGGGTCCCGCTCCTTTTCCAGGCCTGTGGGTCAGGAAAATGCCATGGAAGCACGGAGAAAAAACATCAGGCGGCGACGAAAGCGGAGCCTCAGATCTCGCAGCCAATCCCGACACGGCTGCCAGCAGTCCACAGCTGGCTGGCCCAGAAACTCCAGATGATTTCATTGGTGGAACCCCACCGCTTCTCCTCAAAGCCCCCACCCCCACCCCCCCAGTCACTGTTCTAAGTTCATTGTCCGGGTTTGGGTGTCAAAACACGGAAGCAGCTGGCAGCGGAAACACTACAGGAGCAACAATACACAAAGGTGACCCTGGTGGAGGCCGCGTCCTGTCCGGCCAGGAAGAACCCTCTGACCCCGTCGCGGTGTCTGCGCTTTAGTCAATTGTTGCACTGGAAATGGAGGTGAGAAGAATGCAACGAGAAGGGGGGAAGAGGAGGGCGGCGGGGTGGGCGGAAAGCAGAAACAGGAGGAAACAAATGTAGGGCAGAGGAAGCGGCAGTAAACCAAGCAGAGAGAAATGAGTGTTCTGGGTATGATGCACGACACCATGACAAAAAAGAAAAGCAATTTAAAGCAATTTGAATCGAGAGGCGAGAAGCCGAGACTCATAGCGGGAAGAGGAAGGAAGCCGATCGAAAAGCAGAAGTGGGACGGATTTGACGAGGCGATGCGGGGACGGGACGGGGACGGGAAGGGGAACGGGGGCGGGGGCGTCTCACCAGCAGGAAGGTCCTGGTGTTGGGGATCTTGTTGAGCTCCATGAGAAGCCGCAGAGCCTTCTCGTGGTTGCTGCAGTACTCGCCGTAAACTGAGAAGCTCTTTCTCTGCAAAAAAAAAAAAAAAAGAGGAACACAAGTCAGGACGACTCAGCACACGCGTGACGCCGTGTTTCACCTGCTTCTTCTTCTTCTTCTTCAGGTCACGGGAGGAGGCGGAAGCAGAAACCCGCATCCGCCGCAAATCGGGCTAATGAGCTCCGGCTTCGTTTTTTGGCGACGAAAGACGGCGGATCGACTGTTTGGCTTCCAAACAGCGGCGAGCATATTTGCGTAAAAGTGCAGCGGGCGCCGCTTGTGTGCGTTGGTCGCAGGCCAGGGCATCAGAGACGCCGGCTGGGACTAGACTGCGTGTTTGTTGTGATAATGCCAGAAACGGCACACCAAGTGTAGCGCGCTACGCGGCCGCTCCAGGTAGAACAGTGAAACCCGTTGGGTGGCGCGAAGCTTACGGCCGATGCTTCCTAACGAGCCCGATGGAGTCATTTGATCGCTTCAGAAATGTCGGACTTCCTCTCGCCCTCGCAGGCCCCTCAAGGAAACAGATGGTGGAAATCTTCACGTTTCGAAGCTCAATTTATGGCCGAAATAATAAAAAAAAAGAAGACGTTCAAGGGCATCAACTGGTCAACTACATGAGTAGAAATTGTGACAAAGCCTGAGGAACATTTTGAACATTGTCCAGAGCAGACAGGGGTCGGAAACACGGAGATAAAGATTCGAGCGCGTCTCCTGTTTCCAAGATGCTCCGACTTGTGCGCGAATGCATCGGACACAAAGACTTTTGTCAATACTTGAATGATTTTTTTTCAAAAATAAATACTGCTTCAACAATGAAGGACCTGTTTCAACAATAGCGACGCATTCATGTTGGTCTGGTCTACCTGTGAGCACTCCGAGTGCGACGGCAACAAAAAAAAGAGAGAGACTCGCACAAAATGCCGCACGCGCTCATAAACATCCCTTGTCCCACTTCCCCTCTTTTCAACGTCCACGTCACCGTGGAGATAAACCGGCACTTCCTCTTTCTCAGGTGAGAGCGGCGCCGCGCAGCGCAGCGGCACCGGACGAGCCCGCGGTCCAGGAGCGGCCGTCCAGCTGCCGTTCAGCTTCCTTCATGAAAACGTAATCCGACACCAGGCTCCGTGATCATACACTGGAGCCTGAAATGCATTATTCATGTAGCATATGTAGACAACAATGTACATACAGTATCAGAGCCGCAGCCCAATTGAAGCCCCCCCTCCAGCTTATTAAGGACCACTGCCTGTGGTGGGCTGTGTGTAATTGGGATGTGAAACCGTGTGCACAGTGGGGCCTGAGCTGGAGCTGTAGAAACTGAAACTGTCACCCGAAACAGCCTGGTGAGTGAAATCCAAGCCCGCAGGTGCCTGGACGCCTCATTCAGGCCGTCCTCGAAGGCTGCCGCATCAGGGCCGACCTGAGCGCGAGGCTTTAAAAGGGAAGTGACAATACTCGTGTTAAATAGTTGATGTACCACACAAACACACACACACACTCGTGGTGTGTGTGCGTGGCAGCGTTTACGCAGCAGCCCCGCGCTGGTGACAGAAGCAGCCCGACAAAAGCGAGCAGATGCTCTACGGAGGCGCCGGACTCTTTCTGACGGCCAGAAGGAGCCGAGAAATCTGTCACTGATGTGGAACACGAGTGAACGCCACAATATCAACGGTGGGCTGGGGGGGTTTTTTTCACCTCTTTTTTTTTTTTTTTTTTTCAAAAACCGCACAGGCAGGAACACAAACACGCCCAAAAACCACACTCGGCCGGGGATTCCAAGTCCAAAGCACCACTGGGAGCAGCAGCTGTGCCGGCATATGGCGCGGAGCCCCCATACAGTCACACTGGGCGCGTGCGAGACGCAGGCCGGAGCCATCATTTTGGGGTCTGTTTATTCCGGTGACAGCTTTTGAGTGGAGGGGGCCGGCGTCCCCGCCCGCGTTGGGCTCAAGCACCCGAAGCTGTGTGTATTCTGCCGTGTTTATTAGACGTCCCGAACACGAACGCGGCTTCGGTTCGAGGTGAGGGCTCAGACCTGCTCGGGACTTAAAACAGGCTGCGTTTTTAGATCCGGCCCGCTTGTGTTTCTGTGCGATAACCTCGACTCTGCGACTGTTTTGTCTGCAGAATTGTGGGAAATATGACGGATCTCAAACAGCTGCATAATTTTCCAAAAAGTTCCTCCAGGTCATGCAGCTTCCCGCGAAAAAGCTGGAAGCACTGAAAACGCAAAATTTTATCGGTTCAAAGTAAATTCTGAGTGTTAGGAATGGATTATTAATGCGATAAGTCTGTTTGAGGTCACTTTCAGTTCAATGGCTTCACTGTTCATTCTTGCGTTGATGTCGTTCAGTCCTGAGCTGAAGCGCTTGTGTTGTAAATGTCAAACAGTTTGAAGAATAAACAGGGAAAAAAAAAAAAAAAACGACAGGCGCACCGCGGTCCCGGTCTCCGACGTGTTGTTTATCAAACCAGTACACAACATAACTCCTACCTGTTTTCGTGACGATGTAAATGAAGAGCGCTGCCGTTATTTTAAAAGCCGCTCACACCGTTAAAAAACAAAGCGGGGAAACCGGGCTGGCGTGTTCTGGCGCCCAAACGCCGCGCTGCCTCGTACTGCGGTTGAACCCTTACTGGCTGCTTGCGAGACCGCGTCAGACAGAATACCTGATTATTGTGGGAGCGTCTGGAGACGACGGAGCGTAGCTCCTGTGTGTCACTGCTGTAATCCTCCAGGACGCATTCAGCAGCTGAATCTGAAATAAGCGCTTTCAAACACCTCACAAAAAACACTTCCCCGGCTTGCCTCTTTGCTGCCGTGTTTACATCGGCAGCCTCGCCCGCTGGCATTTCCTTTTCCCCAGGTGACAGCAGCTGCACAGTCCCACAACCTGCAGGTCAAACCGAGGGCGAAAGGCCGGGCTTTTCACTGCAACACCGGGACCACTCGGACCCGCTGAAAGACGCGGTCTTGTGCCCGGAATAGCTCAAAGAGTTGGGTTGTTCCCTCGATAAACAGGAGTCGGGATTGGGATTCTTCCTCGCTGGAATGTTATTCCGGGGGCTCAGATGAGAGGCTGGTGTCACACTCGGAGGATTCACATGGAGTCAAAGCATAATGGCCGTAGTTCAGAGGGCTGCGGCGGCGCATAATGACACGACTGTTGCTCCGCGCGCGGCGCTCGCGTATACATTCCCAGAGACGGGGCAAATATTGATGTATCCGATTCCTCCTGTAACGTGACTCACTTTTCACCGCTGCAGCATTTTTTCCAAGCGAAACTGTGATCTTTAAAAAACAGGAAGGCAACAGCTGACCTGCGTTCAGTCAGAGAGACACAAACACTGCTTGTTTAAGCGCCGGAGCATCAGCGTCCCGCTTCAGTTAGGAAAAAAAAAATGGAGGCAAAAGAACCTAATTGTTTCTCATGCGCAGCCTCCCAAACCATCTTGGCGACATCGGACGCTGAATAGCAATGAATCTGCCCGTTTTTGTCCCCGTGAATGCGAGGGGCAGACCCGTCCCGCGGAACAATGCGGAGGGGGTTAATCGAACCCCGGTCACGGTGTTGACCTCGGGGCCGAGGTCAAGGGCTGCGGCTGGAGGGCGCCAGACGGGGCCAGCTGATTGGCCGCGGGGGTTTGCCGGTGCTGAAGGAGACAGGGGTCGTGGAGAGGAGGGGGGGGGGGTGAAGAAGTAGGGGGGGGGGGTGTAATGGATACGTGGTCCCCGAGGTGGCGAGAGGGGAGCTCAATAACTCAACGGGACAACGTGGCAAACATGGCGGCGTAAAATGTCACGCACAGGCAACGGGCGAAGGTGGGCAGAAGACGGGAGAGGTGGAAGCGTCGATATTGTGTCGCCGCAAAGTGAAGGGAGCCAATTAAAGAGCAGCACTCAGGTGAGTTTGTGCTTTTGTAAACACATCCGTCGAAGTTTCTGAAAGCATCTCCTGTGGCATTTCTATTGGATATGCGGAGCGATGGATGGATGGAACGGGTGAGAAATAAGAGCTGAGAAATAAATGGCCGGAAAAAAAGAGGCTTTGAGGGAGCGCTGCAGCTCCTGCCCCCACAGGCGCCTGAAAACGACATGCAGCACCTGCTCTATTCGCCTCTTTAACGACACGACCTGAGATAAACTCAAACCCTGACTCACTTTTCAAACAGATTTGTTCCGTTGTTCATCAGCCCGCGAGCGGCTTTCCCGCCCAGTCAGACGCCGGACGGACGGACGGCCGGGACACGCCGAGCCCCTCTAATCGGTTCTCCGCCCCGACGCTTGGCCTGACCGACTGAGTCACCGCGAGAAGATGCGCTTTGAGGAGCCAATTCTGCGGCTCTCCATCGAAGCGACTAAATGTCATCCTCACCTCGTGCAGAGAACGGAGTGATTGTGACCGACTGCGTGACGAGAACAGGGTTTCTTCTCCGATGTGAACACAGGCTGGACTTCTGATTCTTCCTACTTTTGGAAACAACTGTTTTGCATCAACTATCGATTCTGTTTCCTCGTTTGTTTTCATTCTTGAAATATCAATCAAACAGAACATTCTGACCCCCCCCCCCACCCCCACCCCAGGGTCGACCTGCTGCTGGCACCAGCTGCAGTGTTTCTGCAACGCTATCCAAATGCTGGTGCAGCAGACTGACGGCGGTGCATTCGGTGAAAGTTTGTCAGAGAGAGAGAGACAGAAAAAAAGAGCGAGAGAGACGGAAGGAGCTGGAGACCGAGCGTTTGCAGCAGAAACATTGTCGTCCCTCCCCCCCCCCTCGCCGAGTGACACACCAGCTCTTCCTCCCTGGACACAGAGCCGTCTTTGTTTGTTCCCTGGGGCCAAATGAGTTCAAACAGAGGGGAGCTGGGTGGAGGGGGCGCGGGGTGGGTGCCATGTGTTGGGAGTCGCAAGAGGGGAAAGGAATCTCTGTGGAGGGATGGAGCGTCAAAAAAGGAGAAAGAGAGAGAGAGCGAGAGAGAGAGAGAGAGAGAGACAGAGAGAGAGAGAGAGAGAGAGAGAGAGAGAGAGAGAGAGAGAGAGAGAGAGAG